>SJYA01001177.1:2999078-3130472 GCA_006410615.1 Neotragus moschatus
TCTTTTCTGTAAAATAAAAAAAAACAAACTCTGAATCAAAAAGTTTATCCTGATTATTGGATATTAAATTTTCTTATTTTACAAGGTCCCCATGAAAATTCTCTAAATCCTCAACTCACTTTGTTCTGTCTTTTTTTCAATACTAAGCACACACGGAAAGCAAGTCTAAAACCAAGTTAGCTTCACCAATAGGTGAAGACGATGTTGGAGACAAACATCACATTGGAAGATAACCAAGCAGCACAGCCAAGCACTGCAACTTTGGACTGCTTCCACCAACCAAGGTATACTGGTTAGTACTTTAAATGCCTGGTTCTTTAGATCTCATTTGTTGTTCAGTTGCTCAGTCATGTCTGACTCTTTGCAACCCCATGGACTGTAGCATTCCAGGCTTCCCTGTCCTTCATCATCTCCCAGAGCTTGCTCAAACTCATGTCCATTGAGTCGGTGATGCCCCTCAATCATCTTGTTCTCTGTTGTCCCCTTCTCCTCCTCAGATTCTATTCTAATGAGTCAGCTCTTCACATCAAATGGCCAAAGTATTGGAGCTTCAGCTTCAGTCCTTCCAATGAAAATTACGGATTGATTTTCTTTAGGTTTGACTGGTTTGATCATTTTGGAGTCAAGGGACTCTCAAGAGTCTTCTCCAACACCACAGTTCAAAAGCATCAATTCTTCAGCACTCAGCCTTATTTATAGTCCAACTCTCACATCCATACATGACTACTGGAAAAACCATAGCTATGACTAGACAGACCTTTGTTGGCAAAGTAATGTCTCTACTTTTGATGCTGTCTTGGTTTGTCATAGCTTTTCTTTCAAGGAGCAAGTCTTTTAATTTCATGGCTGAAGTCATCATCTACAGAGATTTTGGAGCCCAAGAAAATAAATTCTGTCACTGTTTCCATTGTTTTTCCATCTATTTACCATGAAGTGATGGGACCAGATGCCATGCAAAAGTAGGAAGTCATAAGATAACTGGAATGAAAAATTCAGTTCAGTCAGTTCAGTCACTCAGTCATGTCTGACTCTTTGCGATCCCATGAATCAGCACACCAGGCCCTCCAGTCCATCACCAACTCCCAGAGTTCACTCAGACTCACGTCCATAGAGTCGGTGATGCCATCCAGGCATCTCATCCTCTGTCATCCCCTTTTCCTCCTGCCCCCAATCCCTCCCAGACTCAGGGTCTTTTCCAGTGAGTCAGCTCTTCACATGAGGTGGCCAAAGTACTGGAGTTTCAGCTTTAGCATCAGTCCTTCCAATGAACACCCAGAACTGATCTTCTTTAGCATGGACTGGTTGGATCTCCTTGCAGTCCAAGGGACTCTCAAGAGTCAACATCACAGTTCAAAAGCATTAATTCTTTGGTGCTCAGCTTTCTTCACAGTCTAACTCTCACACCCATACATGACCACTGGAAAAACCATAGCCTTGAGCAGACAGACCTTTGTTGGCAAAGTAATATCTCTGCTTTTCAATATGCTGTCTAGGTTGGTCATAACGTTCCTTCCAAGGAGTTAGATCTTGTTAAAACTCCTGAAAATGACTTTTGGTTATTTTTCTGTTAAACACCCTAATGGAGAAACAAAAGAAGTCCTTTTCACTTATAGTCTTACATTTTTATGTTTCCTGTGTCCTGTAAATATGTATGTTCTACTGATTCCATACAGTACCAGGATAGAGTAAAATCAATACTGGAATTTGTTTGCAAACTGTGTGGAATATACGACAAGTGATGCAATTCACTTTACGAAGTGAAAAACCAAACATTTGAACAAGTAACATGATTAAATGATTACATCTCAATTAAATCTAATATAAAATCTGTTGGTTGCTAGCCTTCATCTTAAAATGGAACTCAACTGTTCATAAAAACCTCTCACTGAGAAATGGCTGGGCTAGTGACAAATGATCATTATCCGTCCTTCTTTGCAACAACAAAAAATGCTTTGACATGATTAAGTGCTCTAATCGATCACAGCCTCTCTTCTGTTGTTGAAAAATCTATTAACCTGTGGGGAGCTGTAGCCTTAAAGGCCAAAGATTCAGTATTGTTGATTGAGGAAGATCCATATCTTTTGTTTGGCAGTTTGGCCCAAATTAAAGAAATAAGAAAAACAGCTATGTTTTTTTCCCCTCTTCCTTAATATTATGTTTTTTTTTTCTTCCATTCTGACTGCTTGTCCTGGGGTTAAAGGGCTTTTAGAGAGCTCAGTGTGATCTGCCTGAAACTTTTCTGTATCTGGGACACTTCTAGAATTTTACCCAGGTGGTGCAGCTCAAGCTAACACTCCCTTCTCCTTGCCAGTGTCTCATATTTATCTGAGGAAAGAAAGTATAAGATTTCCTTCAGACTTCTTGATGGTCTCAATCTTTCACAGTCAACCAATCTTACTTTTCCATATGGAAAATTAGTGTTTAAATTAGGATTAACAATAGCATGGACTCTGTATTATATTTTAGAATAATCTCAGTTTTGGAATTGTTAAATGAACTCAATAGCTAATAATTTTTAGGAAAGTAATTTTTAAAAAATTCTTATTACACTTTCAGATAATAAAACAACTAACAGTTAAACTCCTTTTTTATTTAGTCAGGTGGCTCTAGAAGGAAAGAACCACCTGCAATTTAGGAGACTCCAGTTCAATTCTTGGGTTGGGAAGATCTCCTGGAGGAGGGCATGGCAACCTACTCCAGTATTCTTGCCTGGAGAATCCCTATGGACAGGGGAGTCTGGCAGGCTACAGTCCATGGGATGGCAAAGAATCAGACACGACTGAGCAATTAAGAACAGAACATCCAGTGCAGTAGATGTAAGAGCTATGGATTTGATCTTTCAGTTGGAAAAATCAACTAGAGACGAAAATGACAACCCACTCCAATATCCTTGAATCACCAGTCCAGGTTCGATGCATGATACAGGATGCTTGGGGTGGTGCACTAGGATGACCAGAGGGATGGTAAGGGAAGGGAGATGGGAGGGGGGTTCAGGATGGGGAACACGTGTATACCTGAGGTGGATTCATGTTGATATGTGGCAAAACCAATACAATATTGTAAAGTAATTAGCCTCCAATTAAAATAAATAAATTTATATTTAAAAAAAAGAAAAAAATGCCATGGACAGAGGAATCTGAGGGGCTACAGCCCATGGGATTGCAAAGAGTTCGAGACAGCTGAAGCAACTTAGCACACATGTATATTTGCCTGCAACACAGGAGACCTGGGTATAATCCCTAAGTTGGGAAGATGCCCTGGAGGAGAAAATGGCAACCCACTCCAGTATTCTTACCTGGAAAATTCCTTGGACAGTGGAGCCTGGTGGGCTACAGGCCATGGGGTCACAAAGAGTCAGACATGACTAACTGCCCTTGCACACACACATGTATGTTTGCAGGTGCAAACCATGTATACACTAATGGTGACTGCAGCCAGGAAATCAAAAGACGCTTACTCCTTGGAAGGAAAGTTATGGCCAACCTAGATAGCATATTCAAAAGCAGAGACATTACTTTGCCGACTAAGGTCCGTCTAGTCAAGGCTATGTTTTTCCAGTAGTCATGTATGGATGGGAGAGTTGGACTGTGAAGAAGGCTGAGCGCTGAAGAATCGATGCTTTTGAACTGTGGTGTTGGAAAAGACTCTCGAGAGTCCCTTGGTCTGCAAGGAGATCCAGCCAGTCCATTCTGAAGGAGATCAGCCCTGGGATTTCTTTGAAAGGAATGATGCTAACACTGAAACTCCAGTACTTTGGCCACCACATGCGAAGAGTTGACTCATTGGAAAAGACTCTGATGCTGAGAGGGATTGGGGACAGGAGGAGAAGGGGACAACAGAGGATGAGATGGCTGGATGGCATCACTGACTCGATGGGCGTGAGTCTAAGTGAACTCCTGGAGCTGGTGATGGACAGGGAGGCCTGGCGTGCTGCAATTCATGGGGTCGCAAGAGTCGGACACGACTGAGTGACTGAACTGAACTAACTGGATAGAAGTGAATATCTTGGAAAGATGCTGTGTGTGTGTGTGTGTATGTGTGTGTGTATGTATCTTTTTTTCACATAGAAGAGGAAGATTATCTAAACCTTATCATCTAATTATGGCCATGTATAAGGACCTTCCTTGCCTTGGGATTCTTCCTTCTGTGAAATGGGTGAATTGTCTTCCTTAGTCAATGGCTTAAGATACATGGTCCCTTTCAGTGATTTTCTAGTGTTAAGATAGAAAGGGTGTACTTAACAATGCTGCTGCTGCTGCTGCTGCTGCTAAGTCACGTCAGTTGTGTCCAACTCTGTGCGACCCCATAGACGGCAGCCCACCAGGCTCCGCCGTCCCTGGGATTCTCCAGGCAAGAACACTGGAGTGGGTTGCCACTGCCTTCTTCAATGCATGAAACTGAAAGGTGAAAGTGAAGTCTCTCAGCCATGTCCGACTCTTCGCGACCCCATGGACTCTAGCCCAGCAGGCTCCTCCGTCCATGGGATTTTCCAGGCAAGAGTACTGGAGTGGGGTGCCATCGCCTTCTCCAACTTAACAATGCAGATGTGAGAAAAAACGACTCTGAGGGACGAGTTACTACCAGTTTATATTGACTCAATCCTTCACTTCCGTATGTACCTCAGTTACCTCCTGAACTTATGAGTATTCCTTTCTATTAAAAGCTATTCAATGTCTTTATGCCCTCTTAACCATTTCTTATTAAAATGTACTTTCAGAATATATGTTTATAACTATGCAAGATTTTTAAAACATTAACAGCAGTTAGAGCATGGAAGGGCTTCCTGCACCTTTCAGATCATATCAGAATCAAGCTGTTTTTTTCTCTGGGGTAAGCTATTAAGATAAAGCTTTATACAGAAAATGAAAATGTTAGTCGCTCAGTCATGTCTGACTGTTTGTGACCCCATGGACTGTAGCTTGCCAGGCTCCTCTGTCCATGGAATTATCCAGGTGAGAATACTAGAGTGGTTTGCCATTCCCTTCTATAGGGCATCTTCCCAACCCCAGGAATAAACCTGGTCTCCCGCGTTGCAGGCAGATTCCTTACTGTCTGAGCCACCAGGGAAGCCCATTAACATAAAGTAATATATAATTACATTACATTGCAAGAATGTATACTTATATTACGTTGCAAGAATCCGCCTGTAATGCCAGAGACCTGGGTTCAATCCCTGGGTTGGGAAGATCAGTATTCTAGCCTGGAGAATTCCACGAACTGTATAGCTCATCGTAAAGAGTCAGACATGACTGAGTCACTTTCACTTTCATTTTTCACTTTCAATGTATAATTACATGCATTTCACTGGCTGATTTGTCTCTGAACAATTTGGTATTGTTTTATTATTGAAGTTTAAGAAATCTAGATTTCTGTGGGTTTAAATGCATTGGGGCTGGAATTATATGCTAAGAAACCACCAAATATAGAATCAATGAATGTCAAATTTTCTTTACCTCAATGATTTCTGTAATGCTTGTTATCATGGTCTCAGTAAAAGTGAAGTCAGAATATTTTATTGTGGTAAATTAGTTCCAGACATATGCATTCAATATAATAAATTGTTAAATGTATTTTGTTCACCTTATAAACATGATTTTATCACTTATGAAAATAGTTGCAAAAATTTTAAAATATTAATTAGCATTACAGTTCAGTCATACATGAAGATTAACTCATTATGGCCAAATAAGCTTAATTTCAGAAATGGAAAAGTGGCTTCAGTGGAATTATATTTGCATACATAATCAATTATATCAACACAGAAGGGGGAAAAGTATGAAGGTAAGTTCAGTAAAACGTAGAACACTTGATAACATTTCACTACCATTATAAATCAAACACTAAACATACATAATAGAAGAAAACTATATAAATAATATAAACTACTTAAATTTACTTAATAAAAATACTATGCCAATGTGGAAATCTTTAAAAACATTTTCGCTAAAATGGAAACTAGCAAAAGATACTAGCTAAAGGATATCACCTCCTATTTTTGCTTAATATTGTTTTAGAGTTTCTAACAGATGCTTTGGATAAAAAAACTAAATAAGCAACATAAACATTGGAAAATCAGAAACAAGTTTAGCTTCTTTACTATCATCAAAGTCCTTATTATTGAATTGCTCAAAAATCTGGGAGCATCTAGTAAAAACTGCCAAGAAAAAAAGAGATAGTTTAGTTGTATACAATATGGCATGTAAAATCGATTATTACTTATGCCAACTTCCAGTAATAAGTACGCTTCCAGTAGTAAAAAATTGGGAAAATATTATTATTCGCAATAAACATAAAGTCTAAAAATTTAGAAATGTGTTTTAGGATGATATAGAGAGGAGAAAGTGAAGTTGCTCAGTCGTGTCTGACTCTTTGTGACCCCATGGACTGTAGCCTACCAGGCTTCTCTGTCCGTGGGATTTTTCCAGGCAGGAATACTGGAGTGGGTTGCCATTTCCTTCTCCAGGGGATCTTCCCGACCCAGGAATCAAACCAGGGTTTCCCACATTGTAGGCAGACGCTTTTACCATCTGGGCCACCAGGGAAGACAGATGATATAGAAATGACATTACAAATCTGGGTGAAATATGTAAACGATCTAAACATATGGCAAAACACAAATATCCTTGGTTAAGAAACTAATATCATACAAATGTGAATTCTCCAATTACTTTTACATTTTTGAAACAATTTTCTTATGCCCCCTGGATAAACTAACTTCAACATTCATATTACAAAGTAATATCTTACAGTATCTAAAAAGAAGTTTTAAAAACAAGAAGCACTAGATAGTCAGTATCATATTGTATATCAATATAACCATAATAACATCAATATTTTTTGGTACCAACAATTAATGTAGATGAATAAAGTAGAACCATACAACCTGATATACAGAGATAGATTTCAGTTCGGTCGCACAGAGTTGGACATGACTGAAGCGACTTAGCAGCAGTAGCAGCAGCATACAAGAATATATTCTATGAAAAGTATAATATCTTTCAATTCAGTAGGAAGAGATGTACTGATATTATTTGTTAAGTAATCTGGCTTAAATAATGATATATCTAGAAGAAAATAACGTTTTTTCTCTACCTTATAATGTAGAGGAAAGATTTTTTTGACAATAAAAGTATGCGTATGAAAAAACAACAAATATTTGAGAAAAATCGAAATCAATACCTGTTACAATGTAAAAGTATTAAAACATTTTTTTACCAAAAGTAGAACTTTAGAAGCCATAAAAAACAATATAAGGATACTAGCTGGAGAAATTATTTATCTATTTTATTCTCAATTCAGAAAATTATTCAAATGGTAAGAGTCTAGATTCTGGAACACACAAAAAGTTCTTAGCACTTACAAATTGACATGGTAAAAGCAAGCAATTCAATGAGTAATTAAACCAAGATTTTGAATAAGAAATTGTGCGAAGAACATATTCAAATGACTAACAAACATGAGAAAAAAATTTAATTCACTAATGGTAAGATAAATGCCAATTTTGATAACTTGAAGTGGTTTTATATGCATCAAACTGGAAAGTATTTCTAAGATGCAAAAAGATTTTGCCAACTAGCAGGGTGGGAAAATAGTCTTCTTATATACTGAGAGTTGTAAAATGCAAAATTATAAGTACACTGAACAGCAAACTGGCAAAACATATTAACATTTTATATTATTTATGTATCATTCTAGAAAAATGAGTTATACAAATCTATGCTAAAGCATGGGAATATAAAGATGAACATATAAGAAAGTTTTCTGCAACATTTTGTAGAAAACATACAAACCTATCATTCACTGTGATGATCTATCAAGTTATGCCATATAAGCACCATAAGCTAACATGTAATCATTAAAATAGTTTAAGCTCTAACAGTTGACTTCCAAAGTATTATAAAAGCTAAATTGAAAAGAAATAAAAGGTGCATAAAAATATGTTATGCTTGTATTTTGGGGCAAGAATAATGCCCCCAAAGAATTTAGAATCTCTTACAAATGTATAGATTTAAGTAGACACATAGAAAAACATGAAACTAAGGCAGATTCCATTACTAATTTGGTTTGCACAGAAGGGAAGAGAGAGGAAAGAGAGGCATTTTAAAGACAACCCTATTAAATCAGCCTGTACCCATGTAAAATTTGGTATATTAATAAGCAAAGTTGGTATAAGTGAATGTGCATAAGTGACCTTAAATTTACAATAAATTGGAAAGAATTTTAAAACTAAAGAAAAACTTTAAAGATACCCCAGATTAGGTTAGGTAGTAAGTAGTTCAAATAATAAATCTTATTTTTACTTGTACTTTAAAATATTAATCAAGCTTATTTAAATGTGATAGAGGTTTCATTTCATGATGTTAAAGACTTTTAACAAAATCACCTAATAAGGTGCTTAACTTTCTATATAATCCATATTCCATGTGAATTTCTTTAAAGATGATCAGTAAGAAAAATAAGCAGTGAAATGGCTAAGTAGCTGTCATTTGTAGTTTGCAAAGATGGTGTCATATTTGTTTGTGCTTCAATAGCTATTATTTTCCTGTCTATTTCAGAAGTTTCATTGCACATGTGACAGACTGCCAAATTGAGAGTATATTTCTCTTCTCTTTATGAATATTCATTCTTTTAGGGTGATTCAAATTTACTACTATCAGAAAACTTGGAAGGCTATTATATAGTATATTGTATGGATATTTATTTCATGTGTGATATTAAATGTTTCACATTAGGACAGAGCTAAAAGGAACACAAATTTTCTATAATTGCTTTACTTTTTACAGCTATCTTAGATTCCCAGCGAAATCAAAGGGATTTTGAGATTTCCCATATACCCCCACCTCCACACATGTATAGCCTCCCCCATTATGGACATCCTCATCAAGAGTGGCTCATTTGTTACAAGTTATGATTTATGCATGCTGCTGCTGCTGCTAAGTCGCTTCAGTAGTGTCTGACTCTGTGCGACCCCATAGATGGCAGGCCACCAGTCTCCCCCGTCCCTGGGATTCTCCAGGCAAGAACACCGGAGTGGGTTGCCATTTCCTTCTCCAGTGCATGAAAGTGAAAAGTGAGAAGTGAGGTCGTTCAGTTGTGTCCGACTCTTTGCAACTCCATGAACTGCAGCCTACCAGGTTCCCTCCATCCATGGGATTTTCCAGGCAAAGTACTGGTGTGGGGTGACATTGCCTTCTCCGATTTATGCATAGGCACATCATAATCACCCAAAGTCCATAGTTTATGTTATAATTCNTGAGGTCGTTCAGTTGTGTCCGACTCTTTGCAACTCCATGAACTGCAGCCTACCAGGTTCCCTCCATCCATGGGATTTTCCAGGCAAAGTACTGGTGTGGGGTGACATTGCCTTCTCCGATTTATGCATAGGCACATCATAATCACCCAAAGTCCATAGTTTATGTTATAATTCTACTATTCCTATTATACATTCTGTGGGTTTGGACAAATGTATAATGGTAAGTATCCATCATTACAGTACCACACAGTTCTAAAATCCTTTGTGCTCCAGTTATTCATCCTACCCATGCCCCTAAGCCTGGAAACCACTGATCTTTCTACTGTCTCCATAGCTTTACCTTTTGCAAAATGTCGTATAATCTGGAATGAATTGCTATGTAACATTTTCCAATCGACTCTTTTCACATGTAATATTCATTTATAATTCCTTTTTATTTTTTCATGACTTCATAGCTTTTTTTTTTTCCCACTGAATAATATTTCATAGCCTAGATGTACCATAGCTTATTTTGCCATTAGCCTATTAAAGGACATGTTGTTTGCTTCCAAGTTTGGGGCAGTTACAAATAAAGCTGCTATAAACATCCATGCACAGGTCTTTATATTGATATAAGTTTCTAGTTATTTTAGGTAAATACCAAGAAACTTGACTGGAGGATTTTGTGGTAAGTGTGATTCATTTTGTAAGAAACCATCAAACCATCATCCAAAGTTTTTGCAATGGATGTGAGTTCCTATTGCTTCACATTCTCATCAAAATTTAATGTTGTCAGTGTTCCATATTTTGGCTATTCCATCAATGTATTTTAAAATGCAGTGTTGTTTTAATGTTTATTTCTCCAAAGATATATGATGTGGCACATTTTTTTATATGCTTATCTGTTTATTGTAAATCTTAGGCAATGTATCTATTCAGGCCTTTGGCCTATATTTTTGATTGAATTGGTTGTTTCTTATTATTGAGTTTTAAGCAACAGTTAGAACTGGACATGGAACAACAGACTGGCTCCAAATAGAAAAAGGAGTACTTCAAGGCTGTATATTGTCACTCTGCTTATTTAACTTATATTCAGAGTACATCATGAGAAATGCTGGGCTGGATGAAGCACAAGCTGGAATCAAGATTGCCAGGAGAAATATCAATAACCTCAGACATGCAGATGACACCACCCTTATGGCAGAAAGTAAAGAGGAACTAAAAAACCTCTTGATGAAAGTGAAAGAGGAGAGTGAAAGGTTGGCTTAAAGCTCAACATTCAGAAAATGAAGATCATGGCATCTGGTCCCATCACTTCATGGAAAATAAATGGGGAAACAGTGGAAACAGTGTCAGACTTTATTTTTTGGGGCTCCAAAATCACTGCAGATGGTGACTGCAGCCATGAAATTAAAAGACGTTTACTTCTTGGAATGAAAGTTATGACCAACTTAGATAGCATATTGAAAAGCAGAGATATTACTTTGCCAACAAAGGTCCATCTAGTCAAGGCTATGGTTTTTCCAGTGGTCATGTGTGGATGTGAAAGTTGGACTGTGAAGAAAGCTGAGTGCCGAAGAATTGATGCTTTTGAACTGTGTTGTTGGAGAAGACTCTTGAGAGTCTCTTGGACTGCAAGGAGATCCAACAAGTCCACTCTGAAGATCAGCCCTGGGATTTCTTCGGAAGGAATGATGCTAACGCTGAAACTCCAGTACTTTGGCCACCTCATGTGAAGAGTTGACTCGCTGGAAAAGACTCTGATGCTGGGAGGGATTAGGGGCAGGAGGAGAAGGGGATGACAGAGGATGAGATGGCTGGATGGCATCACTGACTCAATGGACGTGAGTCTGAGTGAACTCTGGGAGTTGGTGATGGACAGCTCGGCCTGGCGTGCTGCAATTCATGGGGTCGCAAAGAGTCGGACATGACTGAGTGAATGAACTGAACTGAACTGAAGAGTTATTTGCATATATTTGAAATATATTCTCTGTATATATGTTTTATTTATCCTTTGTCAAGAGAATGCTTTCTATGTTATTTTTTTCTTACAACTTATTTCTTTATCAAGAACTCACATGACACAAAGATAGAGTAAGAATCATTATGACTAAGATAAAGTGAAGGACATCTACTGAGAGAACAGATAGTAGCATGTTGTAGGAGAAATGAAGATTATAAAAACTGAGATCCTCCTCTGAAAGCATAAATCTTCATTCTCTTATAATCTAGAATCAGTCGGAATTACATTTCAGTTATGTTAATGTGACACATAAATTCATCACATGAAAAGAAAAATCAGGATTCCATTGAAGTTTTAGTAAAGTCTTCATATCATTAGGATAGTTACAGTTGCTAGGAAAAATCTGAAGAGTTTATTTTTTAACTTTTAGAAATTTACATCTTCAAAATTCTAGCTAGAAACATAAGGCAATTAAAGATATAAGTAGGATAAAAATAATTCCAAATTGGAATCTGCAATGTAGAATTTATAAGGAAAATATCCCTTTATTTTTGAAGGTGGTCATTAGTCATTCCAACTATATAATGGTATGAAAAATTCTACATTTGCAATGAAGATGAACAGGGATCTTATTTTGATTATGAAGCAGCTGCATGATCACTAGAATCAGGAAAACCATTTCATCTTTTTTTTTCCTTTTTATTACAAGTGATACATCTGGTTTGGGGAAAATCAGTTAATATTTCTTATCTTTGTTTCTCTGTATTGTTTCCTTTGATAGTCCTATTTTATGTTTGTGTCCTAGTAAAATATTAATCAGGGACATTTCACTGTTAAAAGTGTGTTTTTTGGATAATATAATTATAACCTTGCTTATGTACATTTACTAACCAGATTTTTTACATGTTTGTTAAGCCTCCTTGAAGTCTGTTTATGGAACCCTCAGAAAAGTGGATGTTAATTTTGGTGTGCACACAGATCTCTTGAATGCTTGTTACATATCACACATAAAGCACTGGAGCTCTCTCCCAAATAGTCTTGTCTGGCAGCTCCATAAGAGTGAAAAAGGTCTTGTTACTCAGGCGGCAGTCATTAGTGTTGTTCACTGTTATGCAATTCTCTGATTTCTGGCCCATGGTGGAAGTGCTTCTTGTGGACCTTTTGTGATTAGCAAGGACATATGACTATTAGTTCTAGCCATTGAATTGAAGATAGAAGTGATACTTGTCACTCTGGGGCTGGGACTTTTTTTTTTTTGCACTGTAACAGGCAACATTTATGATGATAGCTGATCTGCCAGTTGTAGTTCATGAGTGAGTACTATTAGCAGATATTTCTTCCCTGCCAGTCCCTGATGCAGATTATGAACTATGAACGAAAAATAAACATTTTCTACTTTAAGCTGTGGATATTTTTTACCTTTTAGTCAGACCTAACCTGTCTTGATTAATATATGCTTCAGTCTACATTTTGAGATCATTGGACAGAAACTTTGCTTATCTAAAATTAATACCTTATATCCTAAAGGAATCTCAATAAATTATGAATTATAATATTTAATGATTTTATACAAAAGAATCAATGACAAAAGAGTTTCAAAGGCTATTTTCAGAATGGTAGATGGAGTTAGAAGAGAAAATTAAGAGAAGAAAGTGTTGTAAGAATATCACATAGTCATATGTCAAATGATGTGAAGTTAAGTAAAATAAGGACTGAATGTACATATTAGATTTAATTGCATGGTACCCATTTTTTTGGTTGGCAAGATTTTGTAAAAAGTGTTGATAGTTCAACAGAGAAGAAGGCCGTTTAGACAAGTAGTATAAATTATTCTTTGAGATATTTTGCATTGAAGGGAGGAAAAGCAACGTGTGGAACAGATAGATGTACTGGGATATTCTTCCCAGTAAAGTTTTGATTATATGAGAGAGTATAACAGTGCTTTTCAACCCTGTACATTAAAATGATCCAACGAATATTTTAAAAAAGATGTACAGGACCTGCTAATGGTCAATTAACCAGAATCTCTTGGCATTTGTAAAAGAACTTCACATGACTGTAGTGTAGAGTCATATTATGACAAGTACTGACAAAAACATATTCGAATTCTAATGGGAAGAATTTAGTGGATTGAAAATGTCTCTGAGAGGTAGAAAAAAAATCTATAGCAAAAGAGTCCTAAGAATTCCAAAAGATGTGGCACTAAAGCTTAAATAAATAGCTAAACCTTAAGTAAAAGACATTTCTTTTCCCCGACATTATAGCATTAAGGCAGGAGCAGAATGTTTATATTATCTGCCATCCTGTTTATTAGAGAATGTTGACAGAGTTTGCATCTGATAGAAACTTCTATTTTTGTCAGTGCAGCAGAGGAAAAGTAATATTCTTTGAACAAAGGAAAATAAGGAGGTCAGAGGTTTAAGGAGAGGTAACTTACTGGAGAAACATTGTGGTATCTCTGGGAAATACTGAAGTCCCTTATGAGACTAAAAGTCACAAATTATTATAATATTCTCAAATATGTGATTTTTTCCCCCAGAAATATCCAGCTACTTGGTTGTAGCCAAGGACAAAGCTTTAGACTGCGTTTACTGTGGATATAAATTTGCCATGAGGTGGCAATGTGAAAGCAGTGGTGCAGGGATCTGGACATTTTCAAGATAGTGATTGAAATGAGGGGTTTTTGTTTGTTTGTTTTTGCTTGTAATTAAAGCTGGATATGGGCTTCCCTAGTGGCTCAGATTGTAAAGAATCCACATGCAATGCAGGAGACCCTGGTTTGATCCCTGGATCAGGAAGATCTCCTAGAGAAGGGAATGGCTACCCACTCCAGTGTTCTTGTCTGCAGAATCCCATGGGCAGAAGAGCCTGGTGGTGTCACAAAGAGTCAGACACAACAGAGTGATTAACACTTTCAAAGCTGGACATGGAGAAAATAAAGGGACGATGGCACTGATTTTACATCATATACTGTTGGTCTGCATGATGACTAAGAACAGAAAACTGAAGAAGGAACAGATTGTAGCCAGAGAATGACATACCTAAGTTAACCTTTTAGGAAATAAAATAGTTTCAGGCCATGTGGAGAACATAAGATCAGGTGGCTGAGAAGGACTGGAGGATAAGGTCATTCATTATAAGGAGAAAGACTAATCTGTTAGTATTCTTTGGAAAATGCGTTTTCATGGACTTTGATATGTTAAAATAATGACAAAGGTTAGGTTGGAAAGGATATATTTAAAGCCTTCATTGACTGATGATTAATGACTAATTGATAGGGAAAACTGAAGTCTGTTGCAATGAAGAAAGAGTTGTATAGTTAAATATGATTAATTCACAGGAGCTGGAAGACCTATTCAGTTGGAAGAGCGACTACCTAGCAGAGGCATCAGAGAACAGTGAGGATGCCATCTCTACTTTCTGACCTTGAGGTGTATGGGGCATGAAAGAGAGAGACAGCTGTGGTGGAAAATTTTAGATTTTCCTATTTCAGCAGCAATGAAGGTGGTGAAAATAGTGAGAGAGTGTGAGTTAGTGAACACTACAGTGAACTAATAGGCCATGGGATGAGACTGGGAGGAGATAAATCCTGAGGAATCTTCTCTTCCACTGTCTTTAGGTTTTCCGCTGATTTCTTTGAGGTGATTTCAGTGTCTTTTGAATAATACATTTTCTTCCTTTTTTTTTTTTAAAAAATATTTTCTTGGCTGTATCTCTTGGCATGTGGAATTCTAGTTCCCCGACCAGGGATCAAACATAGGGCCCCTTGCATTGGAAGTGTGGAATCTTAACCACTGGACTGCCAGGAAAGTCTCAATTTCAGCATTTCTGCTTTGGGGAAGGAAGGTAGATTTTACCAGACAACATCAAAAGCATCTCTTCCAGTGCTTTTGGGCTTGAAGTGTTCTTCACATGAAAATATCAGTGCTTTAAAGTTGCCTAAGGTAATTGTATAATATTGTGGTGATCTGGGAAGTCATATAAATAAACCGCAAATAGAAAAGATTTAGGAGTGTCTAATAGGATATGGGCTGCTTTCCTGAGAGAACTTTGTCTACATGGAAACAGTATCCCATTAATTATTTTAAGCTGCTTCAGTTACTGTTCTCTAATTTTTCATAAATGAGTAGAGATGATGGAAATGAATATCATTGGAAGACCCTCAAAGCCACAAAAACATTCTCAAAACTTCTTATGTGTTTGAAACACATAGGGACAAGATGTTTCTGTACTGAGTCAAGTAATAAGTATAATAGTTGTCTATTCCTTCCTACAGTTTCATCTGAAGTCTCAAACCTAAATATTAAAATAAATAAACCTACCTCCTTGATTTGGTATTTTTAATTCTGTTTCTTTTAAATCTAGTGATATATTTTATAAAAGGCTCACCACCAATACAATTTAAACTTTTCAGTGTGACTAAATACAAATATGCATTTCCATCAGTCACCAAGTAAAAACCACATCAATAATTTGAGCAGGTACCATTTAATGCAAATCATTATCAACTAGTAAAAAGGTTAGCTACTATAAAAGGGTTGTAAATTGAGACTCTAGGAATATGGAAAAAGTCAACACAGAGGGAACTACTACCTCTAGGACTGATAAAAAGTGAGCAAGGAAGAGACTAAAAATTCATGGAGACATCTTCTGGCCCACTTCCATCAGTCCTGAGATTCTGAACTAGTGGAAGAATGTGTGACTGCCACAGAAACGTACAATCTAGCCGAGGCAGAGAAACTTAACAAAAGGAATAGACGAGGGCTGAAAGGGTGAATGATCGGGAGAAATTAAAAAGTAAGTATGGCAAGCCAAAGCTGGTTTGTAATAGTAATCCATTGATGCCAAGAAACTTGCTAAAGGGTCCAGAATGATCCGGGGCTGGTCTCAAGCACACAGAGATAAGCACCACTGGATCTCCAACAGGCACAATTGCTAGCAAGCACACCCACAAAATAATAACATGTCATAGCCAGGAATAAAGTCATCTTACTTTTGCTATAGTCTCACAATGACCCAGCTTCCCTGGTGGCTCAGTAGTAAAGAATTTGCCTGCCATGCAGGAGACTCAACTTCCATCCCTGGATTGAGAAGAGTCCCTGGAGAAGGAAATGGCAACCCACTTCAATATTCTTTCCTGGGAAATTCTATGGACAGAGGAGCCTGGTGGGCTACAGTCTATGGGGTTGCAAAAGACTGATATAGGACTGAACATGCACAGACACGGACGCTACAATGATCCTCCTTTATTCTCCATGAAAAGACCTAACGTTGCTCTAGCTAGCCAAAGAGCAATGTTTACAGAATTCAGTCATAGTATCATCTTTGCAAAAAATATCTCAAAAAAGTCTGCACTTAGAACTGAGAGGAAATATACTGATAATTGTCACAGCTTCTAAATTGAAAAATCAGAAAATAGTTCCTAATTCTGGAGTCTCAGAAGCAGAGGGGCGAAAGTAACTACCATAATTATCTGTCTGACTTTAGGCTTCAACATAATCATCCCAAAAGATGAATTTTGGATTGATTAGGCAAGATGAGCAACATTTTATCATAAAAAACCAATTCAAACTTAGATACAACTGAGGAATAACGATAAGCCATAATACATTAAGACTGCTTTTTAAAATATATAGAATAACTTTTATAAGTGAGGAATTTTTCTTTGTAAACATTTGTCACACTATGTGCCAGTTTTCCGTACGAGCTGGTGCAGCCCATAGGTCCAAATCTTCTATAGGCTGGCTACCATCACATATCATTCACTTACAGTACTTAATGCTTTGGGTTAATCATCTTCTTCCCTAGCTTCTTTGGAAAGGCAAATGTTCCAAGGGGATTTTCCTGTTTAACTCTTGCCAGTTACCTCTAGCTTTAGATACATATGCAGCTTTTATGCAGTTATTACTATTCATAGAGGCAAAAAACACTCCTCTGCTTCCTGGAGAAATCTTGAATGTTATTCTTTTCTGCACTTAAAATTTAGTGTAAAATCATAAGTATTATTTTTCATAAAATTTCTCAGCTTAATATCTTGAAGTGGATTTGAATCTATCTTGCTCAATTACTCATAGTTTCCATTTAAGAGAGGGGCAAGTTCGTGTAACTCACAGTTTTAGTTACTTGAGGGGACATACTAACATTCAAGCCATCAAATCACCCAATATAATTCAACTTACTCTTATGAGTGGTAAGGTACAATGAAGACAGTGCACGTAAAAAGTGGAAGGGCTTTAAAAAATACACAGAGAATTATGAAAGCTAAAGGGCAGTCATGTGATGAACACCTCAGAATTTTAACAAAGATATGCCCCAAATGTAACTCTGTAATTGTGTCTACATCATTTCAACTTATTGTTTAAGAAAAATATTCAGGCAACCAATGAGCTGATTTTTGTGGCTGTTGTTGCTTCTATTACTGTTTACATATAACAGCATACAACTGACCTGACTACTCATATTTCTTATTGAATTGACTTTTGTAGGCTAACCAAATCATTGGGGCTTTTTTATGCTACAAATATAACTGAAATCTTGCCTGTGAAAGGTAAATAGCATTGTTAATCAGCATTTATAAACCATGCTTAACAAATGACAGTGCAGAAAGAGCAATGAGAAAATATAGCTTTGTTTTTCAATTTGCCTTTCCTCAATATATTTCTGGAAGCATGGCAAAAGATTCCAAACAGTTATTGGACTATGGAGAAAAGTGAAGTCACTATCTGCAGTGTGGCCATAGGGCACATTTTGGAGAGAATCTTACAATGGCAGTTGTTTGGTATGAACATGAATTTCTGAAAGGTATCCAGTATAAGCCAAATCACTGAGTATTCAGCCTTGAGAATAATACTAGATACTGTCTGTACACTGGAGGGGATTTTTCCATTTCACGTCTTCTTATTCCTAAGAATTGCCTCCCTGACTTGCAGAGATTGAAAGCTATTACTGTTCTATGTGATGCTGTCATTTTAGCCACAATTAATCAGAAGGGATAAACTGCTGCCTCACGGTGGGCCAATCATATTCTGTCCCTGAGAATTCAAGATTGGGATTCAAGCACACTGTTGAGTCTTTCTGTATGAGCTGGAATTAGAAACTGTGAATTCAGGAACAGTGGGGTGGCCATTCTCAGCTATGAAAGTGGGAAACTGTGCCATGTAGAACCTTGAACTGAGGCAAATATTGGAGAAACGCCAAACCAACGATAAGAGAGGAAATTTATTTTGGATTTTTAGTTTCTGATTTCAACCCCTCGCAAGTAACCATTGTTCCTTTTTTCCATCCTTTCATTAATTCTTCCTTTTTTTTTTTTTTTTCTTGCTTAAGGTAACTCCAGTTATTAACTTGAGGATATTTTTTAAAGCACAGTTTTATTCTTTTAATGTATACCACAGTTCCTCTCACCAGACCTTCAAAATGTATACAGCACATGTGTCTAAGCACTTTACATAGAATGGAGGCTAAAATTAAACCTTTCAGGAAAGTAACAAAATTAATAACTAACAACACTTTGTGCCTATGTTACAATATCAACAACAAACTTTTTTAACTTCTTTTACTAAAATAAACCATTCATAACACAGGTAAAAGTTTTTCCTTTGTTATTGACTTTTTCTATCTATATGCTAACACAGGTTTCAGAAAATAATTTTGCCAAATAATTTCACTATGTGTTTTGTTACTTTTTTAATCAAAGAAAATGGCATTTTCCCCTAAATTTTAGTTGTTTGATGCATAGCTTGAGAAATCTTTGTGGTCTAGATTATTGTAGCAAATTTAAAGAGAGAAAAGAGTAAATAATTTTTAAACATCTGTCTTATATTTAAGTTCTTATGGTCAAGTAATCAAGCAAACAGAATGTCATGTTAATAGGATATATAAAAACTGAGTACCAATACAAATTTAAAAACAACAAATCATTATTATTGATGTTAATGTTGGTAATAGTTGAAAGAGGCTTCCCTGGTGGCTGAGTGGTAAAGACTTCACCTGCAATGCAGGAGACAAGGGTGTTAACCCTGGGTGAGGAAGATCCCCTGAAGAAGGGAAATGGCAACCTACTTCACTACTCTTGCCTGGGAAATCCCAAGGACACAGGAGCTTGGTGGGTTGCAAAGGGTGGGACCCAACTGAATGACTGAACAACAGCAAAAATACTTAGAAGGTCTTTGAAATCCCAGTAGCAGTATAATTAACATTTAACAAGTATCTGTTCTGTGCCATGAACTCTGCTACAGCTTTTATGATTTTTTTGTTAATCTTCATAGCAGCTATGAAAACTGCTATCATTTTACAGATGAAATAAGGAAAACTTAGTGACATTAATAATAGTTTTTAAATGTGTATGAAGTTTAGTTATTTTAATTTTATGTTTTGAGAAGATGAACTTTAGTATGTGAGACTCAAACTTTACACACAAAACATATTTATTATAATTTTTCTTCTGAGACTTTTTCTCCTGCAACTTTTGTCTACTTTGAAGTAGACCTCTCCATATTCTTAAATACTTAATAAATAACATGAAAAGGTCATTTTAATTCTTCCAACCAAAATAGTAAACCCAAAATATTTGCCCAAGTACCAGTAGGCTAAATATTATTGTTATTGGAACAAAAATACCTATATCTTTTACTGTTCTTTCTTCAATTTTTCACAAATTTTTTTTGTTTGGATGTTAATTTTCTCCTCATGGTATAACATCCTCTGATATTTGAAAATGAATGACGTTTCCTCCAAGTTTTGAGTGACTAGGAGGTTGTTAAGATTATAAATGTGTATTCTCAGACACTTGAACATTGTTCATAAATTGGATTTTTGAAGTGTTAGCAATGTTCTCTTTGAGGGATTAATCTCTCCTTCAATGGAGTTGGGGAGGAGGAGGGGCCACCTAAATGTAATATCCAACCAACTTTATCACACTCAGTTTTTAAAAGTCAAGACTCCAACTCATCTCTTGAGTAATTTTTCATCTCTCTGTCTCAATTTCTGCTCTGTCAGCCAGATCACACAGTCTTAGTGCATTTCCAGAATTTTATCTATATATCCTAGATACGTTTTCATCCTTATTTTCGTGTTGTTCTATCTTATTTCAAGGATTTCAAGGCAAGTGCAGCAGTAAAAACATTTTACTTCACCTATTTTCACCTTATAAAATTCATGGAAACAAGTCAAACAAAGAAATGTAAGTTTGAAAGCATCTTAAAGATAGGGGTGCCTCTTCCATCTTTAAGGAAAATCTCTTTTATGATAGGGATACCTCTAATTTGGAAATTTTTATCTTCAGGAGAAAGTCTAAAAGCACATTTTGTTCCTCATTTATTCTTAGATAGTAACTAGAACACTCAGGGAAATGTTTGAAAATCTAGTGAATATAACCCTTTTCTGATCTAAGGGCATTGCCCATGGTATGTAGAAACTTGACAGTGATACTGAATCTTGCAAGTAATTGATATAGTACAAAGCAGGTTTTAAGATCCAAAAAACCTTATTCTCCTAAAAATAAATAACAGTTCCACTCCAATTTTGAACTTAATAATTTAAGTAAGCTAATTATTTCTAAAGTTGGGAAAGTAGATTCTCAAATGAGATAATCATGTTTACAAGGCCATCAGTTACTTTTGTGGTCAAGGGCAATTGCTAAGAACTCTTGACAAAAGATGAAGTGATAAGATTGGGAGATGGTATTTTGGCTTCTTTCTTAAAGAATTTTAACTTACAAAAATTTTCATGCAGGGTAACATAAAAATAACTATACTAAATTATGTTTGATGATACAAATACATTCCAATATTTGTATTTTATAATGNCCATCAGTTACTTTTGTGGTCAAGGGCAATTGCTAAGAACTCTTGACAAAAGATGAAGTGATAAGATTGGGAGATGGTATTTTGGCTTCTTTCTTAAAGAATTTTAACTTACAAAAATTTTCATGCAGGGTAACATAAAAATAACTATACTAAATTATGTTTGATGATACAAATACATTCCAATATTTGTATTTTATAATGCTTTATAGGATACACTGTTCTCTTGTAAAGGTTCTATAAGAAAGGCATAGAGGTTTTTTTTTTTTTTTTCGACCTTTACAAAGAAATTATATATAGAGTTCAGTGGTTTGTACAAGAACACAGTGTAAATATGATAAATTAAGCCCAATTCCAAGTCCCTGTGTGGTACAGGGAAGTACTTTCTAACACTGTTGAATACATTTGAATCACCCAGAAAGTTTGTTTAACCAATTTCTGTGTGCCACCCCTACGGACTGACTCAGTAGGTCTGAGATCGGGCCAAGGTAGACTTTTACAACAAAGTCCCAGAAAATACTAATGCAGCTGTTCCATGGACCACACTCCTGGCAGCTTATTCTGACAGATCTTGGTCTTAATCTTGGTGTAGCACATTGTAATTATTTTTAAAGTCATTTAAGCTTTTTAAACCATGTCTCCTTTAGCCTCATGTTAAAAAATACCTAGTTTTATTGTGAGAACTAAATGAAAAATAAGTTAAAAACATCTGATCTGTCCTAAGTGCTCATACTACTAATTCCATTCTGCTCTCTGTGGAGTCATCCTGTGGAGCTTTATTGATTCTTCCAGTTCCTTTCTCCTTAATATTGCCACTCCATTCCCATTCTGATGGAGCAGAGAAACCTTTAATGCTTCATTCTGACATCTTCCTGAGAAGGTATTGAACTGAAAATTCAGCAGCTGAGAGAATTATTTATTATTAGAAGTATGAAGTTCTTTTTATGACACCCGTTCTCTCCTAAGTTTGTGACACATTCATCATTTTAATGTTTCTTTCAGAGTTTTATCATAAAATGATTCATTAATTCAGACCATTTTTGAAAACTGAAATGTGAGAATTTGAGAAAAGGCAAGGCTGAATTTGGACTTGCTATCTGTGTCACAAAATTTCTTCAAGTGGACATATTGACATATGAATACAAAATTATCTGAAGGAATGAATGTAATTTAGTTGACAGAATGAAGCAAAGTTTCTAATATAGGTGTTTTAATTCAAAACAAATTTTATTTTTGCTATTTTGCTACATATACACTATGAGCTTCAATTTTCAAATAAACACTAAAAATTTTAATAAGATACATTTCTATCCATTCAATTATCAGTTATGAAAATGTTTTAGCATAACATTAAAATAGTTATGTTTTTACATATGGCATTTTACATTTTATTATTTAATATTTTAGATCATTTTTTTGAGATGTATATAAAGAAAATGTCTGTCAGTGCAAGACTATACATATGAATTGTTGTTGTTCAGTTGCCCAATCTTGTCCAAGTCTTTGCGACTCCATCGAATGCAGCACACCAGGCCTCCCTGCCCCTCACCATCTCTTGGAGTTTGCCCAAGTTCATGATCATTGAATAAGTGATGCAAAACATTTCATCCTCTGACACTCTGTTTTCATTCTGCCCTCAGTGTTTCCCAGTATCAGGGACTTTTCCAATGAGTTGGCAGTTCACATCAGATCGAAATAATGGAGCTTCAGCTTCAGCATCAGTTCCTCCAATGAGTTTCTTGAAACTGGCTCTCTGATTGTATTTGCTTTAAAGGCATTAATGTTTAGTTTCTAGTGGTGAAGTAGGCCCTGGGTAATTTATGGCATGTATGGCAAGTGGTCACTCAGATTATCACCTATAGATACCTATAATCAATAGTCTATAAAAAGTAAGGCACTGAATAACACATTATTTACTGCTATAAATATTTAAGTGACAATAAAAAGAGTAAAATGGGGTTAGTTGTTTTGCTCCTTACCACACTGAATAATTTAGAAAATAGTACAGTAAGATAACACTTTAAATTCTCGGTTCAAGGAAATTGAAAGCTTCTCTGATTCCCCTGAAGGACGCCTATATCTTTCATATCTGCAGAACCAAGATTTTTGAAAACCACACTCAATGTCTAACCCTATAGATGATTGAATAATAATATAAGTTGAATTCTTGATGTCTCATGATTACTTTCAATAAAGCTGGAACAAGAGTTCAGAAGGAATGCAATAGTAAAATTTGGCATGAGGACATATGGGCAGATTCTAGTGAGGTTGAAAACCCTGAATGCCTAAATTATGTTGTGTCTTCCGTAGAATCAGCACGGCTCGAGAAGACTAGCCTCCCTTTCCTGGAAAAACTCTTCAGTATAAATTGTTCCAGTGAGGCAGTTGCCTTGTAAAACACTAATGATTCCTCCTCAGGGCCTTTCTCTATCACCTATACTCATGTCCAGATTCATACCCAGATTCAAGTCCTTTCAGACCCCAAAGGATCTGAGTTACAAAGTGTGGCCCACAAGGAAGAATGAGGCATACTAAAATAATTGCACAATTTTACCAATATTTATCAACTGAAGCCTTGGGAATATGTGTGAAAAGGTCAGTTTTCCTTCTAATCCCGAAGAAAGGCAATACCAAAGAATGCTCAATCAATTGCAATCATCTCACATGCTAGCAAGATAATGCTCAGAATCCTTCAAGCTAGGCTTCAACAGTATGTGAACTGAGAACTTCCAGATGTACAAGCCAGATTTACAAAAGGTTGAGGAAGCAGAGATCAAATTGCCAACATCTGATGGATCATAGAAAAAGCAAAGGGATTCCAAAAATGATCTAATTTTGTTGACTATACTAAAACCTTTGACCACATAGATCACAACAAACTGTGGGAAAATTTTAAAAAGATAATAATACCAGACCACTTTACCTGTCTCCTGAGAAACCTGTAGTCAGGACAAGAAACAACAATTAGAACCAGACATTTAACAATAGACTAGTTCAAAATTGGGAAAGGAATATGACAAGGCTACATATACTCACCCAACTTACTTAACTTACATGCAAAGTATATCATGCGAAATGCTGGGCTGGATGGCTCACAAGCTAGAATCAAGATTGCCAGGAGAAATATCAACAACTTCAGATACGAAGATGATACCACTTTAATGGCAGAATGTAAAGAAGAACTAAAGAATCTCTTGATGAGGGTGAAAGAGGGGAGCTTAAAAACTGGCTTAAAATACAACATTCAAAAAAGAAACATCATGGTATCCATTCCCATGATTTCATGGCAAATAGATGGGGAAAATTTTGAAATAGTGACAGATTTCATTTTCTTGGGCTCCAAAATTACTGCAGATGGTAACTGCAACAACAAAATTAAAAGATGCTTGCTCCTTGTATGAAAAGCTATGACAAACCTAAACGGCATATTAAAAATCAGAGACATGGCTTTGCTGACAAAGATCTGTAGAGTCAAAGCTATGGTTTTTCCAGTAGTCAGGAATGATGGGGCTTCCCTGATGGCTGTAATGCACCTGGGAAGAATCTGCCTGCAATGCAAGAATAACAGGAGATATACATTCAATCCCTGTGTCTGGAATATTGCGTAGAGGAGAGCATTACAACTCACTTCAGCATTCTTGCCTGGAGAATCTCATAGACAGAAGACCCTTCATGGACTACAGTCCATAGAGTCACAAAGAGTTGGACACAGCTGAAGCAACTTAGTACACTTGCATGTATGTGTGTACAGATATGAGAGTTGGACCATAAAGAAGGCTGAGCCCTGAAGAATTGACGCATTTGAATTGTGGTACTGGAGAAGACATTTGAGTGTCCTTTGAAGAGCAAGGAGATCAAACCAGTCAATCCTAAAGGAAATCAACCCTGAATATTCTCTGGAAGAACTGATGCTGAAGCTGAAACTCCAATCCTTTGGCCACCTGATGCAAAGAGCTGACTCATTAGAAGAGACCCTGATGCTGGGAAAGATTGAGGGCAGGAGAATCAGGGTACAATAGAGGGTGAGATAGTTGAACAGCAACATCAACTATGTGGAGATGAGTTTGAACAAACTTGAGGAGATAATGAAGGATAGGGAATCCTGATGTGCTGCAGTCCATGTTGTCACAAAGAGTTGGAGATGATTTAGCAACTGAAAAACAACAATGAAGCTTAAGAGAAGAGGATATAGGCTGAAGAAATATGAAGCTATGCATTAGAATCAATACTTTAACTTTAGAAGGTTAATAATGACTCTAATAGTTTGCTTGGTTGGTTGACTGAAATAAGGATCCAAATATGCCTTACACTCACTAAAGATAGATACAACCACAAAGATGTCTTACACCAATAAAACCAGAGCTTCTTTGGTGTATTATTGATCAAGGTGTCAGAAGGCTTAGGGAGGTTAAACTGCTAGAGGGCATCTATTACACAAGACTTGTCAAGCTGCCCTCATGGAAATCCAGAGGATATGTTCTTCACCATACCTATAAGAATTCAGTTATGAAAAGAGCCTCAGCATCACTGAAAAGCTCTGTTGTCATTGGATCTCTGTTGTCTCTGGGGTCAGACATTATAGTGAGAACTGCTACCATGGAACTGGGATCCTCTAAATTCAATGAGGACGATAGAATCCCAGGGTACGGGGCCAAGTGGCAGCACTTAATAGCCAAAGACAAGATGCTCATAGTTATTGCAATGAACAGGAAAGCCAAAGTAGTCATCTGAATGTTCTGACCTGCAGAGATATGGTGTTGGCTGGTTGGTCTTTGGTGTCCCTAGAGTGAAGTAGATGAGTAGAACTTATAGTCTTACCTGATTTGTATAAATGGAAAAGCTCTAGGTAAAGTAAACAGAGTGACTGGAGTAACCAGTCGAAGAACAATGGCCCCTCACTCATTTAATTCCCAAATCTGAACCAATTTACAGACTTAGAGCTCCCTGAATGAAATGTAACTCTAGGTCCTCTTGAGGAAGAATTCTGGTACATGGTCAAAAATTTATACTGTTAATTTTCCTCCCAGCCTTCTTTAAAGAGAACTGTTGCCATTTTCTAGTAAAACTGTAAATTAAGGAAGGGAGCATAATTTGACATTTTAGATTGCAAAATGCTGGATAAGAAATTAAATTAAGTCCTAAAGACCCAAACTCACTGTTAGAATAGTGACTACTGGTTAGAGTAGAGGCTGATGGTCAGATGACCAATGGAGTTTGGGCTCTAGTTAAGCCTACTGTACTCAGTAGGTCTCTGAACACATTCTGTGGTTATTTCCTCAGCTCCAGATGTGAAATTGAAAGGGATATAGTGGACAACTGGTGAAATCTTCTCATTTGATTCCCTAACCTTGGAATTAAGGGCTTTTATAGTAAGAAAAAGGCTTCCCAGGTGGTGCTGGTAGTAAAGAACCCAATGCAGGAGACATGGGTTTAATCCCTGGATCAGGAAGTTCCCCTGGAGGAGTGAATGGCAATCCACTCCAATATTCTTGCCTGAAGAAGCCCATGGACAGAGGAGCCTCACAGGCTGCAGCCATAGGGTTGAGCAGTCAGACACAACTGAAGCGACTTAGCATACATGCTACCACATGCCCCCTCAGCTCACTAGTTTGGCCTGTGTAGAAGAAAAATGAACCATTGATCATTATAAACTTTATGAGTGGTTGACTTGCATTGCAACTGCTATAGCAGAAAAGATTTTGGTGTAAGAACAAATGCATACATTCTCTGGCACTTATTACCTAGTTCTTGATTTGGCAAATACTTTTCTTTCTAAATGCACAAATTATTGTGCATTTAGTGGCTTGAAACAACACAAGTTTATTTTTATAGTTTTGGAGGTCAGACGTTTACAATCAGTTTCGTAGAGCTAAAGTCAAGGCATTGGCTTGTTCCTTCCAGAGTCTCTCAGGGATGAATATCTTTCCTTGTCTTTTTCAGTTTCTAATGGCTGCCTGTATCCTTGCCTTGTGGCCCCTTACTCCATATTCAAAGTGGGTCACTCCTGTTTCTGCTCTCATCATCACATCTGCTTCTCTGACTCCTCCTGAGTCCCTGTTATATAAACCTGTTTGATTACTTGGACCCACCTGGGTCCCCCAGATAATCCCATCATCTCAAGATCCTTAATATAATCACCTTTCCAAAGTTCCATGTCCCCATCAGCATTCACAGCTTCTGGAGAGTGGGATGAAAATATCTCTGCTTTCAGTGTCACACTCCCTTCTCTAACTTTGACCTTCTTGTCTCCCTCCTATAAGGCTTTTTTTTTTTAATATAAGTATTTTTTCTTTCTTTCTTTCTTTTCAAATAATTTTATTTATTTTGGCAAAGCTGGGTCTTCATTGTTGTGCAGGACTTTTCTCTATTTGTGGCCAGAGGAGCTACTCCTCATTATTGCGTGCAGGCTTCCCGTTGTGGTGGCTTCTCCTACTGTGGAGCACTGGCTCTAGGGTGCATGTTCTTCAGTAACTGTGGCATGTAGGCTCAATAGCTGTAATTCCTGGGCTCCAGAGCATAGGCTCAATAGTTGTGGTGCATGGGCTTAGTTTATGAACACATCTAGATAATTTCCCGGAGAAGGCAATGGCACCCCACTCCAGTACTCTTGCCTAGAAAATCCTATGGATGGAGGAGCCTGGTGGGCTGCAGTCCATGGGGTCACGAAGAGTCAGACACGACTGAGTGACTTCACTTTCACTTTTTACTTTCATGCATTGGAGAAGGAAATGGTAACCCACTCCATTGTTCTTGCCAGGAGAATCCCAGGGACGGGGGAGCCTGGTGAGCTGCCATCTATGGGGTCGCACAGAGTCGGACACGACGGAAGCGACTTAGCAGCAGCAGCAGCAGCAGCAGCAAATTTCTTTATCAGTTCAGTTCAGTTCAGTCGCTCAGTCATATCTGACTCTTTGCAACACCACAAATCGCAGCACGCCAGGCCTCCCTGTCAGTCACCAACTTCCTGAGTTCACTCAGACTCACGCCCATCAAGTCAGTGATGCCATCCAGACATCTCATCCTCTGTCGTCCCCTTCTCTTCCTGCCCCTAATCCCTCCCAGGATTAGAGTCTTTTCCAATGTGTCAACTCTTCACATGAGGTAGCCAAAGTACTGGAGTTTCAGCTTTAGTATCGTTCCTTTGAATGAAATCCCAGGGCTGATCTCCTTCAGAATGGCTGGTTGGATCTCCTTGCAGTCCAGGGGACTCTCAAGAGTCTTCTCCAACAACACAATTCAAACGCACCAGTTCTTTGGCATTCAGCCTTCTTCACAGTCCAACTCTCACATCCATACATGACTACAGGAAAAACCATAGCCTTAAATAGACGGACCTTAGTTGGCAAAGTAATATGTCTGCTTTTGAATATGCTATCTAGGTTGGTCATAAATTTTCTTCCAAGGAGTAAGCGTCTTTTAATTTCATGGCTGCAGTCACCATATGCAGTGATTTTGGAGCCCCCCCAAAATAAAGTCTGACACTGTTTCCACTGTTTCTCTGTCTATTTCCCATGAAGTGATGGGACTGGATGCCATGATCTTGATTTTCTGAATGTTGAGCTTTAAGCCAACTTTTTCACTCTCCTCTTTCACTTTCATCAAGAGGCTTTTTCGTTCCTCTTCACTTTCTGCCATAAGGGTGGTGTCATCTTTCTCCCGGCAATCTTGATTCCACCTTGTGTTTCTTCCAGTCAAGTGTTTCTCATGATGTACTCTGCATAGAAGTTAAATAAGCAGGGTGACAATATACAGCCTTGACATACTCCTTTTTGCTATTTTGAACCAGTCTGTTCCATGTCCAGCTCTAACTGTTGCTCCCTGACCTGCATACAGATTTCTCAAGAGGCAGGTCAGGTGGTCTGGTCTTCCCATCTCTAGACCTTTAACATTTTCATATCTGTAAGGTCTCCTTTCTATGTAGGGCAACATAGTCATAGGTTTTTGAGATTAGAAAGCAAACATTGGTGATGCCATTATTCTGTTTACCAAAAGCCTTTGTCACTCACACTGAATAATGAATCTGATGAATGATGTGAGATGGGTTAGTTCTGTGAACTACTATATGCTTTGGTCACTGACTAAGATGGTGACAAAATCATATATTTCTAAAATATTAGAAATAAAGAATGTAAGCATACACATATATTTCATTTGTATGTATATATGCATCCATGTTTTACAGGACTTATAGATAAACACTTATTGTGATGATTTAAAGAGACCACTTTCTTTAGAAAAAGTATTTTTTGGGACTTCTGTGGGGGTCCAGTGGTTAAGACTCCCCAGTACCAATGCAGAGGGCCTGGGTTTGATCCCAAATCAGAGCACTAGAGCCCACACGCTGCAACTAAGAATTTTCATGCTGGAACTAAAGACCCTGGCTCAGCCAAATTAAAAAAAAAAATATTTAAGTCTTTATTTACCACATGGCTGAGTGTCTGTTATTTGTCAGACACTTTAGGTGGCTACTACACAACTGTGAACAAAGTAATGATCCAGTCCCTCTTGGAACTTGCATTCTAACAGAAAAAGATAGATAGCAAATATGATCATAGCTGATGTGAAGAGTTGAATCACTGGAAAAGACCCTGATGCTGAGAAAGATGGAAGGCAGGAAGAGAAGGGGACAACAGAGGATGAGATGGTTGGATGCATCAGCAGCTCAATGGACACCAGTTTGAGTAAACTTCAGGAGATGATGAAGGACAGGGAAGCCTGGCGTGATGCAGTCCATGGGGTTGCAAAAGCTGAACTTGTCTTAGTGACTGAACAACAACAATAATAAAGTAGATTTTATAATAAATTAGATGATATGAAAAACTGTGGAAAATTCTTAAAGAGATGGGAACAACAAACCACCTGATCTGCATCCTGAGAATTCTATATGCAGGTCAAGAAGTAACAGTTATAATAGGACATGGAGCAACAGATGGTTCCAAATTAGGAAAGGAGTACAACAAGGCGGTATATTCTCACCCTGCTCATTTAAATTGTATACAGAGTACATCATGCAAACTGCTTGCTGGATGAAGAACAAGCTGGAATCAAGATTTCCAGGAGAAATATCAATAACCTCAGATATATAGATAACATTTCCCTTATGACAAAAGGCAAAGAAGAACTAAAGAGCCTCTTGATGAAAGTGAAAGAGGAGAGTGAAAAGTTAGCTTAAAACTCAACATGCAGAAAACTATGATTACGGCATCTGATCCCATCACTTCATGGCAAATAGATGGGTAAACAGTGGAAACAGTGTCAGAGTTTATTTTTCTGGGCTCCAAAATCACTGCAGATGGTGACTGCAGCCATGAAATTAAAAGAGACTTGCTCCTTGGAAGAAAAGCTATGGCCAACTTAGACAGCATATTCAAAATCAGAGACATTACTTTGTCTACAAAGGTCCATCTAGTCAAAGCTATGGTTTTTCCAGTATTCATGTATGGATGTGAGAGTTGGGCTATAAGGAGAGCTGAACACCAAAGAATTGATGCTTTTGAACTGTGGTGTGGGAGAAGACTCTTGAGAGTCCCTTAGACTTCAAAGAGCTACAACCAGATCAATCCAAAAGGAGATCAGTCCTGAATATTCATTGGAAGGACTGATGCTGAAACTGAAACTCCAATATTTTGGACACCTGATGTGAAGAACTGACTCACTGGAAAAGACCTTGATGTTGGGAAAGATTAAAGGAGGGAGGAGAAAGGGATAACAGCGGATGAGATTGTTAGAAGGCAGCACCAACTAGATGGACGTGAATTTGAGCAAGATCTGGAAGCTGGTGATGGACAGAGAAGCCCAGAATGCTGTATTCCATGGGATTGCAGATAGTCAGACATGACTGAATGACTCAACTGAATTGACTGAGAAGATGACATAAAATATGGGGGAAAATGAAACTAGAAAAGTGGAGTTTGCTGGATGACGAGCTGTGATTTAAGAAAGGGTCTCTGAGCATATGGGAGTTGGATGAAGATCTGAAGGAGATGGCCTTCTAGATAAAAGGAGAACAGACACAACAAGCAGAGGGAGCAGCCAGGGCAGAGGCTCTAAGGCAGAAGGAGGCCTGGTGCATTCATGGAGTTGCAGGAGGCCATGGAGTTGCAGTGCATTCATGCAGGCCAGGAGGTGGAGGAAACTGAATAAGAAGGTAAATGTGGGCCAAATCCTACAGGACTTTGCAGGTAGTTTTTGGGACCTTGGCTTTTATCCTGTGTAAACCACCACAAGATTTTAAACAGAGTACTCACTTTATCTGATTTTTATTTTCAAATGATTATACAGTTTCCTGGGATAGAGATCAAGTCTAAGAAAAAGTGGGAAATGAAGTATGATTTCAAATTTCAGAGATGGAGCAACTGAAGAACTGAATTTCTGTCAAATGAGGTGGGTTGAACAGAGCGGTTTTAGGGAGGAAATGGGGGATTCAGGCCTGGATGTGGAGAGTTAAAATTGTTTCTTAGATGTCCAAATGGACTTGCCCATTTGTTGTATCAAACTGAATATCTGAGTCAAGAGCTCAGCAAATATTTTAGGGTAGACACATAAATCCAGGGTTCCTGGTGGTTTGAAAGTTATTTAAAGCTGGGAAACTGAATCATATCACTAGAAAAATAAATTTTAATATAGAGAGGACAAGATAACCAAGGAATGTGTCTTGCAGTGTCCAAGATTAAGGCAGAAGAGAAAAGGGGATTTTGAGGCAGGAAACTGATTGTAGTTAGTCATGAAATACACAAGAATACACAAGTGAGGAGCTGGTGAGTTGCTTTTTTTTTTTTTTTTTTTTTATGTGACCTTGGGGAATGAAAAAGACCAGAATGTCATATAACACTTCTCGAAAATCACTGCAATGATTCATTTTGGCTTACATTCAGTTCAGTTCAGTTCAGTCACTCAGTAGTGTCCGACTCTTTGTGACCCCATGAATTGCAGCATGCCAGGCCTTCCTGTCCATCATCAACTCCCAGAGTTCACTCAGACTCACGTTCATTGAGTTGGTGATGCCATCCAGCCATGTCATCCTCTGTCATCCCCTTCTCCTCCTGCCCCTAATCCCTCCCAGCATCAGAGTCTTTTCCAATGAGTCAGCTCTTCGCATGAGGTGGCCTAAGTACTGGAGCTTCAGCTTTAGCATCATTCCTTCCAAAGAACACCCAGGGCTGATCTCCTTTAGAATGGGCTGGTTGGATCTCCTTGCAGTCCAAGGGACTCTCAAGAGTCTTCTCCAACAACACAATTCGAAAGCATCAATTCTTCAGTGCTTAGCCCTCTTCACAATTTAACTCTCACATCCATACATGATTACTAGAAAAACCACAGCCTTGACTAGACAGACCTTTGTTGGCAAAGTAATGCTCTGCTTTTTAATATGCTATATAGGTTGGTCATAACTTCCCTTCAAGGAGTTAACATCTTTTAATTTCATGGCTGCAATCACCATCTGCAGTGATTTTGGAGCCCCCCCCAAAATAAAGTTTGACACTGTTTCCACTGTTTCCCCATCTATTCGCCATGAAGTGATGGGACCACATGCCATGATCTTCATTTTCTGAATGTTGAGCTTTAAGCCAACTTTTTCACTTTCCTCTTTCACTTTCATCAAGAGGCTTTTTAGTTCCTCTTCACTTTCTGCCATAAGAAAGTAGTGTCATCTGCGTATCTGAGGTTATACATTACTTCTTTTTATTTTTAAAATGCTATGTTGCATTCTCAAAATTAATGGGTGATTCTGAAACCATTTCTTCCATTATTGAGAAGGAAGTTCCATTCTTTGAAGTGTAAAAGGCTGTAATGCAATGATTACTAGATACTATTTTCACTTGAGCTGAGACATTTGATCCTAACCTTCTCTCCCCAGTGAATCCAGACTTTGGCTCCATTCTCTGAGCTGATTACTGAGGCCCATTGAATGGCTCTAATGAATCATAGTGGCAACTCCCCGGTGATTATTGATTTCATCCGGCTCACTGAACAGAAATAAGTACTTTCTAATTTGTTGTGACATTGAATAGATGTGTTTATTTATTAAAGGATGTTGTAATGGCAGCATGCCACCTTGTCAGAAGAAAGAGCAACTTTCCTTTTCTGGGCCAGAGAGAGTATCAAGGAAAAACTGGCAAATTAGAGACTGTTATAGGAACTCAACAAATGGCTACCTATGCAGTTTTGAAATATGACAGAAACCAGTAAAAGAAACTAAAATTAGACTCAGATACCTCTGAGTTTCTTCTCAACCTTGCCACACATTAGCTTTGACTTTTGGCAAATTATGCAACATCTTATTATTAGTTTTTTCATCATGGAGACACAGATGACAGAAACTTCAAGAATCATTTTATACACACAGTAAAAATAAATAACTCTGTAAAGTTTAAAGTGGTTCAGAAATACAATACTGTTGTTGTTATTAATGACTAGATTTGCAGTGCCCTTAATCTATGGTGACTGCAGCTATGAAATTAAAAGACGCTTACTCCTTGGAAGAAAAGTTATAACCAACCTAGATAGCATATTGAAAAGCAGAGACATTACTTTGCCAACAAAGGGTCTGTCTAGTCAAGGCTATGGTTTTTCCGGTGGTCATGTATGGATGTGAGAGTTGGACTGTGAAGAGAGTTGAGTGCTGAAGAATTGATGCTTTGAACTGTGTTGTTGGAGAAGACTCTTGAGAGTCCCTTGGACCACAAGGAGATCCAATCAGTCCATTCTGGGGGAGATCAGTCCTGGGTGTTCTTTGGAAGGAATGATGCTAAAGCTGAAACTCCAGTACTTTGGCCACCTCATGCGAATAGTTGACTTACTGGAAAAGACTCTGATACTGGGAGGGATTGGGGGGAGGAGGAAAAGGGGACGAGAGGGGATGAGATGGCTGGATGGCATCACTGACTCAATGGACGTGAGTTTGAGTGAACTCCAGGAGTTGATGATGGACAGGGAGGCCTGATGTGTTGCTGTTCACGGGGTCAGAAAGAGTCGGATATGACTGAGTAACTGAACTGAACTGAACTAATTTTGTTAAAATTAAGGCCAGAACTATTATTGAAAGTGAAAGTTATTCACACAGTCATGTCCGACTCTGGGATCCCATGGACTGTAGCCTGCCCGACTCTTCTGTCCATGGAATTCTCCAGGCAAGAGTGCTGGAGTAGGTTTCCATTTTCTTCTGCAGGGGATCTTCCTCTCCCAGGAATCAAACCTGGGTCTCCTGCATTGCAGACAGATTCTTTATCAACTGAGCCACTAGAGAGGCTCAAACAGTTTTTTACTCTCAGAATTTCTACTTACTGATACATTTGAGCTTTCTTGAGCTTCAAATTAAATACTTTATTGAAGGCCACTACGATAGCAACAGATCCAATTCATTTGTAGAAGAACAACCCAAAGTATAAAAACTATGTAAGTCTTCTACTTTAAAAATTGTGTTGAGGGATTTCTGCATTTGAATTAAAGACAAGTTCTTCTTCCAGAAAATATTGACATTGTTATCAAAAAGAAGTATAGTGTTGATGAAAGGACACTATGAATAAGATTTTTTTTCATATTGTGATGGATTCTTTAAAATGTTAATACTAATTAATAAAAATAACAAAGATATATAATGAAAACATGAATAATATATGACTTATTTATCCCAGTCCAACGTTTTCAGTGTCTTTCTCTTGAGATAATCAATGTTAAATAATTATAAATTACAAGAAGCATCAAATAATTTAATGCATCTAAAACTTAGGTACACATCCATTCTGTCCTTGAATGAAAATTAATTTGGTTCAGAATTACATCTTCTTAAGGATAAATAACCTTTTACTAAAATAAATAGGTTCCTTGCATTTAAATATAATGTAAATACTCTGAATGTAGGTCTCCTACTACAGTTTGGCAAAATCTTGCAGAGAAAACTGAAATGTGCTTTGTGTACCTATCAATCCAAGGAGAGTGAGAGAAGAAAAAAAATGGCTGTAGCATGCTTTCAAATATGCAGGTGTTTGGTACCACATGAGTAAATATTTGCATGATGTTTACATAAATCAATAGGTAGCCTATATGAAAGCAATATTGAATGAATTTAACTTTTACTTTCACTCAAAAATTTTCAGATACTTTTATAAGCTAAGAATAGATTTCTCCTTGACTTTTACACTTTATATTCAATTCTTCTGTGTGTATGTGCACATTTCCTCAAACAATAGAATTAATAGTGCATAAATTCTACTTAAATATCCTCAAGGACTGTTTTTGCAATCACATATATTTTTCAATTGTGGCAAAATACATAAGCTTTGCTATCTTAACAAGTTTTAAAACATACAGTTCAGTAGTATTAACTATATTCACATTGTTTGTAACCAATCTCCAGAACAGTATTCATCTTGTGAAATTGAATCTCTGCACCAATTAAACTACTAATCCGCATCTCCCTTGACAACTACTCTTCTACTTTCTGTCTCCATCAATCACACTACTAAATTCATACAGTATTTGCCTTATTTGTGACTTACTTATATAGAACAATTTCCTCAAATTTCATCCATATTGTAATGTATAGCAGAATTTCCTCCCTTTGTAAGGCTGAATACTATTTCACTGTATGTATATGGCACATTTTGTGTATCCATTCATTAGTTGTATCTAACCTTTGGCTATTGTGAACAATGCTGCTATGAAAGTGAAAGCCGCTCAGTCCTGTCTGACTATTTGCAATTCTCTGAGCCAGAATACTGGAATGGGTAGCCATTCTCTTCTCCAGGGAATCTCTCCAATCCAGGGATCAAACCCAGGTCTCCCACATTGTGGGCAGATTCTTTACCAGCTTAGCCACAAGGGAAGCCCAAGAATACTGGCGTGGTTAGCCTATCTCTTCTCCAGAGGATCTTCCCAACCTAGGAATCAAACCAGGGTCTCCTGCATTGCAGGGAGATTCTTTGCTGCTATGGATATGCAAACATCTGTTCAAGGTCCTGTGTTCAATTCTTTTGTGTATATTGCCAGAAATGGAATTTTTGGATCATATGGAAATTCTAATTTTCATTTTTTGAATTATCACTGTACTGTTTTTTTTCTTTTTTAATATAAAATTTAAAATTTTAATTGGAGGTTAATTACAATATTGTATTAGTTTTGCCATACATCAACATGAATCCACCACAGGTATACACATGTTCCCCATCCTGAACCCCCCTCCCTCCTCCCTCCCCATACCATCCCTCTGGATCATCCCAGTGCACCAGCCCCAAGCATCCAGTATCCTGCATCGAACCTGGACTGGAAATTTGTTTCTTATATGATATTATACATGTTTCAATGCCATTCTCCCCAATCATCCCACCCTCTCCCTCTCTCACAGAGTCTAAAAGACTGTTCTACACATCTGTGTCTCTCTTGCTGTCTCATATGCAGGGTTATCATTACCATCTTTCTAAATTCCATATATATGCATTAGTATACTGTATTGGTGTTTTTCTTTCTGGCTTACTTCACTCTGTATACAGATGGCTACAAACACATGAAAAGATGCTCAACATCACTCATTACCAGAGAAATGCAAATCAAAACCACAGTGAGGTACCATTTCACTGTACTGTTTTTATGGTGATTGTGCTTCTTTTCATTTCTATCAACAGTACACAAGGGTTCCAATTTCTCCATATCCTCACTAACCCTCTTTATTTCTGTTCTTTTAATAGTTTCTATCTTATTGGGTGTGTGCTGGTATTTCATTTTGTTTTTCATTTGCATTTCTCTGATGGTTAGTGAAGTGGAACATCTTTTCATGTGCTTTTTTGACCATTTTTATATCTTCTTGGGAGGAACATTTATTCAAGAGCTTTTTGTTGTTCATTCACCCAGTCAAATCCAAATCTTTGTGACCCCAGCACCTCAGGCTTCCTTGTCCTTCACTTTCTTCTGGAGTTTGCTCAAATTCCTGTTCATTGAGTTGATGATGCCATCCATCCATCTCATCCTCTTTTGTCCCCTTGTTCTCATGCCCTCAAACTTTCTCAGCATCAGAGTATTTTCCAGTGAGTCGGCTCTTTGCATCAGGTAGTCAAAGGATTGAAGCTTCAGCGTCAGCATCAGTCATTTCAGAGAATATTCAGGGTCAATGTCCTTTAGGATTGACTGGTTTAATCTTCTTCCTGTCCTCTTGCTCTCAAGAGTCTTCTCTAGCACCACAGTTCAAAGGCATCAATTCTTTGGTGTTCAGCTCTCCTTATAGCCCAACTCTCACATCCATACATGACTACTAAAAAACCATAGCTTTGACTGTATGGACCTTTTAATGTGTTGTTTGTGTTTTTGTTTTTGTTGAGATATAGGAGTTCTTTATATATTCTGGATATTAACCTGAATAGAATAATCTGAAAATATTTTCTCCCATTATGTTGGTTGCCCTTTTGCTCTGTTGATTTTAATTTTAATGAAGTCCAGCTTATTTATACTTACCTTTGTTACCAGTGTTTTTGGTCATATCACTAAGAAATCATTGCCAAAGTCAGTGTCATGAAACATTTTTTATGTTTTCTACTATGAGTTTTATAGATTTAGAGGTAATATTTGTGTTTAATTCATTTTGAGTTAATTTTTATTACATATTTTAAAGTAAGAATCCAATTCATTCTTTTGCACATTGATATCCAGTTTTCCCAACACTAGTTTTATAAGATACAGTTTTTTCCATTGAACTGTCTTGGCACCTCTGTCAAAAATTATTTGACCATATATGTGAAGGCATATATCTGGACTCTCTATTTTTTTCCATTGTTCTATATGCCCGTCTTTATGCCAACACCATTTTGTCTGGCTACTGTAGCTTTGTACTAAAATTTGAAATCAGGAAGTATGATAATTCTAACTTTGCTGTTTTACAGATTGTTTTGGCTATTATGAATATCCTGAGAGTCCAAGAATTTTAAGATGGAGTTTTCTATTTCTGAAAAAAAAAAAAACAAAAAAAACACTATTGAGATTTTTAAGGGGATTGCATTAAATCTGTATATTTCTTTGAGTGGTATTGACATCTTAATAATATTAAGTCTTCCAATCCATGACCGTGGGGTATCTTTCCACTTAATTGTACCTTCTCTACTTTATTTCAGTAACATTTTATTGTCTCCATTGTACAACTCTCATTTCTTTTATGGAGTTTAGTTTCTTAAGTATTTTATTCTTTTTGGTGTGAGACAAGTTGGATCGTGTGGTATAGAGTTTATTCTGGGATCATCCAAGCTGATAAAGGCCTGACTAAAGATTCTCCAGTGCCATTATGGTTATCAAATGTCCTGAGATTGTGATCAACTAGGTCTTCTGGTATCATGTCCATGCTGTAATTGCCTGTGTGGATAAAACAATGGGTCTGAGAATCCTGGGTGCCCCTCTGTTTTTGTGGGGAACAGAGGGCTTCATTGGTAGGTCTGGCATGAACTCCATTGAGTGCCCATTTTCTACTTGATGTGTCTCTCTCTGGATAGTTTCTTCACTATGTTATCATCAGATACTTTGAAATTGGAGCTAAGAAACACAATTTTCTTTTGAAGCAGTTTATTTAATAACTATAGTGTTTCTGACTTGGTAAGTATGAGGTTTACATAATTTTCACATTCCTGAACATGACTAATTTATAGGCAGTGGAATTTCAAACCTGAACATTGGAATCTGACAAGTTCTCATTGTCAGTACCTGTAAAGGTGATAATTATGTTATGTTACATGGTACCATTTATCTGAATAAAGCAGAAATTTTCTAGATGGGTCTAAATTAACCACATAAGCCATTAATTAAAGAAATTTCTCTGGATGATGGCAGAAGACTAAGACAGAAAAGGAAGACAGATACAGTGGAGAGGGCTGTCAGAGATTTAAAGCATGAGAAGGGATCAGTATCCTGTTTCTGCTTTGAACTTGGAGGGGGTCACATAAGAAGGAATACAGAAGGTCTCTGTACAGAAGAACAGAAAGTGGCCCCTGACTGATTGCAGCAAAGAAACAGGGACTTCAGATTTGCTCATATCCTGTCTGAATAAGCTTACAAGATTCTTTACAGAGCCTACAAATGAGAATCCAGCCCAGTTATCACTTTTATTTCTGCCTTGTGATATCCTAAGAGAAACCCAGCTACCAAGTTGGACTATTGACCAAAAGAATTGTGAGGTAGTACATTTGTAATGCTTCAGGACACTAAATTTGTGATAATTATTTATACCACAATAACAAAAAAAAAGAAAACAAATAAAAAGCTCAAAACACTATTTGGTGCATTGAAGATGTTCAGTAAGTGTCAGTTCTCTTTCCTATTTTATACACACTTTGACATTATAAGCTGGTCACATTGACCAGTATCACTTGACATTTGTCTAAAAGAACAAAATTATTACCATGCAAAGAAAAACTGAATGCCACCTTCCTCAAGAAGATTTCTCTGATCTTGGGCAAAAGATGTTTTTTGTCCCTCTCTTTAAAAGATCATAATTTTATTTATATCAATTTAGTTTTATTTTTTAGTAAGTTTATTTTTTATTTTTTAATTTAATTTTTAGTTTGTTTTGTTTTACAATACTGGATTTGTTTTGCCATACATTGACATGAATCAGCCACGAGTGTATATGAGCTCCCAGTCCCGACCCCCTCTNTGCTTGGTTTCAGTGTAGGTATGGAGGCATTTGATGAGCCCCTATCGATTTATGTTCCCTGGGTTCAGGAGTTCTCTGATGTTCTCAGGATTTGGGCTTAAGTCTCCTGCTTCTGGTTTTCAGTTTTATTTTTACAGTAGCCTCAAGGCTTCTCCATCTATATAGAACCAGTGATAAAACATTTCGGTTAAAGATGAAAAGTTTCTCCACACTGAGGGACACCCAGAGAGGTTGACTGAGTTACATGGAGAAAGGTTGAGGGAAGGGGTAGTTAGAGGTGACTTGAATGAGATGAGGTGGGATCAAAAGAAGCGAGAGCAAGCTAACCAGTAATCACTTCTTTATGTGCGCTCCTGAGTCTGGACTGCTCAGAGATGTTCATGCAGTTATATAGGAAAGAGGAGAGGGAGGAAGTAGTCAGAGGTGGCCAGGAGGGAAATGAAAAGAGAGAGAGGCAGATCCAGCCAGTAACCAGTTCTCTAGGTGTTCTACATCATCTCAAACACACAGGGATTCATAGAGTTGGGTAGAGAAGAGAAGGGGAAGGGAAGAGAGAGAGACAACTTGCTGGAGAAAAAGGAGAGTCCANTGGACTGCTCAGAGATGTTCATGCAGTTATATAGGAAAGAGGAGAGGGAGGAAGTAGTCAGAGGTGGCCAGGAGGGAAATGAAAAGAGAGAGAGGCAGATCCAGCCAGTAACCAGTTCTCTAGGTGTTCTACATCATCTCAAACACACAGGGATTCATAGAGTTGGGTAGAGAAGAGAAGGGGAAGGGAAGAGAGAGAGACAACTTGCTGGAGAAAAAGGAGAGTCCAAAAAAGGAGAGTCCAAAAGAGGAGAGAGTGGTCAAGCCAGTAATCTTGCTCTCAGGTAAAATTGGGTACTGTAGATTGGGTTTTTAAATGTAAGAAATTGACAACCAATACCAAAATACAAAGATTAAAAATCTAGAGTAGAGATTGGGTTTTCAAAAATACAAATTTAAAGAACAGAAGATGAACAAGAAGAAAGGACAAAAGAAAAAAACTCACACGAATTATTAAGAATCAACACCAGCACACACACACAAAAAGGCTAAAAAAATTATATATGTGTATATATATATATATATATATATATGGCATTTGCTTTAAAAATAGGGTCTTTTTTTTTGAAAAGTGATAGTAGTTTGTAGAAATTAAAATTAAAGGAGAAATAGAGGACTTAAAAATTTTAAAAAAAGGAGAATAAAAAGGAGAAAAAAACAATAAAATAAAAACATCTAGCAAAAATAATAGTAATAATAATTTAAAAAAGAATGGTCGTAAAAATAGTAGATATTTCTGGCACTTTCTTTGGCATTGTGGGCAGTGTGGGGTCGCTTCCATGGTGGTTCCCTCTGTTTAGCTTCTGTTTGCTGGTCTCTTCAGTGTCTGATTTCTGCCCTGCCACAAGGGGGGCGATGGAAGTCACTTTTTTCTTTTTTTTTTTTAAGGCTCACTAGGTCAGTCTCACTGTGAGGAAGGAGGGATGCTGCTACCAAATAGCACTGGCGTGTATTCGCAGTGTCTCAGCCATGCTGGGCATGCCCTTGCACACGGTGCACACCACTCAGGCTCTATGTTTTTCCACTGGGCACCGTCTGAGGCTGGCCCTAGCCTGCATGTCCCTCCCTGGTCTAAGCCACTCAGGCTGGGTGCCCAGTTGCAGGTTCGGTTGGGCCTGTGCTCTGTGCCCTTCCCAGAACCAGTAGCTCAGGCATTTGGAGAGCACTGTCGCAGGGCTTGTCACCTTTTCCTGCTCCTCAGTTTTCTGGGTGTACAGCTGGCACCCCTTTTTCAGGCAGGAGGTGTATGTCCAGCACCTCAAGCAGTCTTAGCTAGCAGAGAAGCCTGCTTGCAGTTTGGTAAGTAAAGTCTCTCCAGGGCTGCAATTGCCACTTTCCAGCACTTACAACTCTGGCTGCCTGTCACCGGCGAGGGATGGTCTGCAGCAGCTATTTCTGTTCCATCCTTTGTTCTGTGCGCGGTCCTGGCAGTGTCTTATGTGAGAGCTTTTCTCGTGGTAACTGTCCTGCAGTCTGGTGTGCTAGCCCAAGTTAGTTCGCTCCGGTTAGGTGCGGGTCATTCAGGCCCTATTCTTAAGAAGCGCTGCAGCCCGTGCCTCCCGTGCCTCCCTGCCCAGCCCCCACTTGCTAGTGGCGGATGCAGGCGTCTGCTCTGCTTTTCCACTGGGGGAGTTACCATTGGGCTCGCAATCTGTTGGTTTTAACTATTTATTTATTTTTCTTCCCTGTTATGTTGCCCTCTGTGCTTCCAAGGCTAGCCACAGATTTGGCAGTGAGAGTGTTTCCCAGCATTTGGAAACTTCTCTCTTTTTAAGACTCTCTTCCTGGGTCAGGACTCCCTTCCTGAGACTGAGCTCCCTCCCTACCTCCTTTGTCTGTTTTTTCGTCTTTTGTATTTTTCCTACCTGTTTTTGAAGACAATGTTCTGCTTTTCTGGATGCCTGATGTCCTCTGCCAGCATTTAGAAGTTGTTTTGTAGATTTTACTCAGCGTTGAAATATTCTTTGGATGAATTTGTGGGGGAGAAGGTGGTCTCCCCGTCCTATTCCTCTGCCATCTTCTCCTCTCCCATTTTTTAGTAAGTTATACTCATGCAATACAGGATCTGCTTGCAATGCAGGAGACCCAGGTTCAATCCCTGGGTCAGGAAGACCCCCTGGAGAAGGAAACACAGCCCACTCCAGTATTTTTGTGTGGAAAATCCCATGGACAGAGGAACCTAGCATGCTATAATTCATGGCTCCCAAGAGTCAGACATGAGTTAATGACTAAACCACCACAACCACCACCATACTAATGGTATTTTGATGTTTATTGTAATTATGCATAGATGTCTTCAGAACGAGGCTACATGTCCCTTGAGAGCATATACTGGATATTATTCATCTTTCAGTTCAGTTCAGTTCAGTCACTCAGTCCTGTCCAACTATTTGCGACCCCGTGAACCACAGCACGTCAGGCCTCTCTATCCATCACCAACTCCCAGAGTCCACCCAGACCCCTGCCCATTGAGTCGGTGATGCCATCTAACCATCTCATTCTCTGTTATCCTCTTCTCCTCCTGCCCTCAATCTTTCCCAGCATCAGGGTCTTTTCAAATGAGTCAGCTCTTCGCATCAGGTGAGAAAAGTACTGGAGTTTCAACTTCAACATCAGTCCTTCCAATGAATACCCAGGACTGATGTCTTTTACGATGGACTGGTTGAATCTCCTTGCAGTCCAAGGGACTCTCAAGAGTCTTCTCCAACATCACAGTTCAAAACATCAATTCTTCGGCTCTCAGCTCTCTTTATATTCCAACTCTCACATCCATATATGACCACTGGAAAAACCATAGCCTTGACTAGATGGACCTTTGTTGACAATGTCTCTGCTTTTGAATATGCTGTCTAGGTTGGTGATAACTTCCCTTCCAAGGAGTGTTTTATTTTTTTTTTTTTAAATTTCATGGCTGCAATCACTATCTGCAGTCATTTTGGAGCCCAGAAAAATAAAGTCAGCTACTGTTTCCACTGTTTCCCCATCCATTTGCCATGTAGTGATCTTTACTTCTGATCTTATTATTTACATTTCTTCAAATATTTATTGAATAAATACATATTTACTGATTTACTACTTGACATATTCTATAATCAAATATACTAAATTGACAGAAAGATATCTTATTGTTAAAAATATAAGTGGAACAATTATCTGATAATATCTAAGGAATAAATACCTGCTAATAAATATTAAATAACAGTATAAGCAGAAAAATTACCTGATTATTACTAGTTCTATTCTGAGTCCACTGTTTCATTTGTAGCTGTCTTATCTTTTGATTTATTTCCTGTCTTACAAGTCAACAGATTTCCTAACGGCCTGAAGGTAACAGGTGTCCCATAAATGTTAAACAAGAGAAAAAGGTTTTGGGAAGTATTTGACATATTAAGATTAAAACTTTAATGTGAAGAATTCCCCACTATTTGAAGAGGCCCAGAAGTCATCAATAATCATTACAGTATCTTACAAGGGCCATATAATTTTAAAACACTTGTCAACTTCTAAAAAATACTTATATTAACATCTACAGTTGAAAGAGTTCATAATCTAAATATTTACTAGTACTTTTTCTTGTCATTATTCCTTAGGAATTCATAGAGAGGTCAATGACTTATATGCAAAAGTATCAAAATTCTATATTTTTCTTTGATATTTTTCAAATAAGAAAATAAAAATAAGTGGAGAAATCAATATTAGTTATACTATTTATATAAATTTTATATTTTAAGAAGATTTCTGGGCTAAATATAATAATGATAATAAATAACAAAATTAGAATACTAAATAAAGATGGGAATAAATTACAAGAATTCCTATTAACACAGAAATGAAATTATATATTTAGAAAGGCCAAAAGTAAGTATTTAAGAGGGAACTGACTATACATTTCAATTAAACAAATAAGAACTCCACAGACATTTTTTTAAATTTTATTGTAAATAAACTATTCATGTCTATAAATGAAGTTTTAAAATTACTTCAGGTATTTGGATAAAAATACCTCTACCTTTTGAGACCTACCATTTTACTTTTGAAAAGTTCCATTTTCTTGGGGGCTAAATTTTTACTCATTAGAAATTAATTGACTTATTCTGTGTGACAACAAAAATCTGATTTTATGCCATCTGGAATCATTTTTTGCTGTGGCAATTCTTTCAAATAGGACTCTTTAAAATAAAAATAAAAAATATGTGTTTATTAGTATGTGTATAGTTATTATCATCTTAATTAAAATATAATAAAGTAATAGAAAGTTGCAGATAGTTGAAACCTATAGTACTATCAGCTAAATACCTGATAGTATTTTAACTCCAGACAATGGGCCTGAGTTGAAGAGTGAAACCAAAAAAAAAAAAAACTAAGACAAAGAATATAACTAATGATTAAACAAAACACATAAAGACTGAAGATAAGGTTGAACTGAAAGGCTGATAAAAGAAAATATATTTTTGCTTGAGTATCTATAAACCAGTTCTATTAAATTACCATTTAGAGAGAATAGGGGTCATTAATATCAGTGCATATTTAGGAGAAAATCAGAGAAAACCAAAAGATATTGGGCAAAAGACTCAGAGGAGACATTGTGTTTAGATGAAATACATTTGTATAAAACAGATGATTATGGAATGGAATCTTTTTGAAAAGTAGTGAGACAGAATAATAATAATAATAAAGTAATGAAACTAAGGACTTTACTAGTTTGTCTGTTTAGAATTTCCTGAGACTTTAGCAACTGACACAGCATTCACATGTAATATCATGATTACAAATATTATTTGAATCAATATCCACATAGAACTTTACAGTTTACAAAAGATATGGGTATTAATATATGTATATATATTATATATATGCATATGTATGGTTATATATCACACACACATATATATATAGAGAGAGACACACACACATACACACAATTTTTCATTACTTATTATTACCCTAATTATACCAATGAAGAAACTTTAGGCTCAGAGACTTAAAATGGTTTGGCTCATGGGTGGCTCAGATGGCAAAGCATCTGTCTACAATGCGGGAGACCTGGGTTTGATCCCTGGGTCTGGACGATCCCTGGAGAAGGAAATGGCAATCCACTCCAGTACTATTGCCTGGAAAATCCCATGGACAGAGGAGCCTGGTAGGCTACAGTCCATGGGGTCGCAAATAGTCAGACATGACTGAGAGACTTCACTTTCACTTTCATATATGAATATGAAAAGAAGTTATAGACAAGTCAGTAATCCACATAATAATTCATAATCCAAGCTATGTCTACCACATTACTTTGCCACCACGCACTAAAGAACACATATATACTCATCTAACATCAAAATTGTTAATAGAAATATTGAGGAATCTAAGTTAAACAGTTCAGTTCAGTTCAGTCACTCGGTCATGTCCAACTCTTTGCGACCCCACAAACTACAGCACGCCAGGCCTCCCTGTCCATCACCAACTCCCAGAGTTCACCCAAACCCATGTCCATCGGGTCGGTGATGCCGTCCAACCATCTCATCTTCTGTCATCCCTTTTCTCCTCCCACCCTCAATCTTTCCCAACATCAGAGTCTTTTCAAATGAGTCAGCTCTTAGCATCAGGTGGCCAGATTATTGGAGTTTCAGCTTCAACATCAGTCCTACAAATGAACACTCAGGACTGATCTCCTTTAGAATGGACTGGTTGGATCTTGCAGTCCAAGGGACTCTCACGAGTCTTCTCTAACAATACAATTTGAAAGCATTTTCTGCAATTAAAAAAACAACACATGGGGAATCATTTTGTTAACACTTGAGAGAAAGTCAGTCCAAGGAATCTTAAAAAAGTTGTGTCAACTTGTGGTGTAATGCACTCCCTTTGGTTGTTGGCAAAAAGCTGTGGCTTTGAAGCAGCAGAATATAGGAAAAGTGATGAGGTATTGTCCCTGGGATTATGTTACATTATATAAATTTTCATGTTAACTGATTGGAGCATGAAATTCTTTTTATTTGCTTGATGAAATAAGTGTTCATGTTGAGAAATTCCACAAAGCATAAAACTGTTGGCCTCAAGGACCTGAGACCAACCTCTAGCTCACAGCTAGCTGAAAGGAAATGAATTCTGCCAGCAATTTGAGTGAGTCTGAAAGCAGATTATTTTCCAATCCAGCCTTCAGATGGAAGCACAAATACTTCGGTTGTAACCTTGAGAGATCCTTAGCAGAGGATGCAGCCAAGCTTTGACAGATTACACATAGAATCTAAGTAATAACAAATGTGTGCTGTTTGAAGTCACTATATTTGAGTTAATTTGTTGCTAGGCAATAGAAAACTGACATCAGTTTTAGTCCTAGAAGTGTTTCTATAATAAATACCTATAAGTGTCAGAGAGGCTTTGGGACTTGCAAATGGATGGAGGCTTGAGAGTCTTTGAGGAGCATGGTAGAGAAAGCCTAAATCACCTTGAAAAATGCTGTTAGTAGAAGATGATAGTTTGTTACTACTAAGGACTCAGAGGAACACATTATCGGAAACTAGAGGCTATGGATTCATGTTTCATACTCATTGACAACTTAGGGAAAATGTCTCCTACAGTTATGTCCAAAGCAAAATTGATGAGTGGTGGAGTTGATTATACAGCAAAGGAGATATCCAAGCAAAGTGTTGAAGGTGGTGCCTTTATTCTATTTTCTTCCCTATTGTTTAGTAAAGTGAGAGATTAGACAGATAAATTGAAGGGAATTTGTTTATTAAAAAAAAAAAAAAGTAACAGAACGATGAGTAATGGGAATCTCAGTTAAGTTCAGTTCAGTCACTCAGTCGTGTCCGACTCTTTGCGAGCCCATGAATCCCAGCATGCCAGGCCTCCCTGTCCATCACCAACTCCCAGAGTTCACTCAGACTCACGTCCATCGACTCACCGATGCCATCCAGCCATCTTATCCTATGTCGTGCCCTTCTCCTCCTGCCCCAAATCCCTCCCAGCATCAGAGTCTTTTCCAATGCATCAACTCTTCGCGTGAGGTGGCCAAAGTACTGGAGCTTTAGCTTCAGCATCATTTCTTCCAAAGAAATCCCAGGGCCTATCTCCTTCAGAATGGACTGGTTGGATCTCCTTGCAGTCCAAGGGACTCTCAAGAGTCTTCTCCAACATCAAAGTTCAAAAGCTTCAATTCTTTGGTGCTCAGCCTTCTTCATAGTCCAACTCTCACATCCATACATGACTACTGGAGAAACAGACCTTAGTCAGCAAAGTAATGTCTCTGCTTTTGAATATGCTGTCTAGGTTGCTCATAACTTTTCTTCCAAGGAGTAAGCGTCTTTTTATTTCATGGCTGCAGTCACCATCTGCAGTGATTTTGGAGCCCAGAAAAATAAAGTCTTACACTGTTTCCACTATTTCCCCGTCTATTTCCCATGAAGTGATGGGACCGGATGCCATGATGTTTGTTTTCTGAATGTTGAGCTTTAAGCCAACTTTTCCACTCTCCTCTTTCACTTTCATCAAGAGGCTTTTGAGTTTCTCTTCACTTTCTGCCATAAGGATGGTGTCATCTGCATATCTGAGGTTATTGATATTTCTCCCAGCAATCTTGATTGCAGCTTGTGTTTCTTCCAGTCCAGCGTTTCTCATGATGTATTCTGCATATAAGTTAAATAAGCAGGGTGACAATATACAGCCTTGATGTACTCCTTTTCCTATTTGGAACTAGTCTGTTGTTCCATGTCCAATTATAACTGTTGCTCCCTGACTTGCATACAGATTTCTCCAGAGGCAGGTAAGGGGGTCTGGTATTCCCATCTCTCTCAGAATTTTTCACAGTTTATTGTGATCCACACAGTCAAAGGCTTTGGCATAGTCAATAAAGCAGAAATAGATGTTTTTCTGGAACTCTCTTGCTTTTTCCATGATCCAGTGGAAGTTGGTAATTTGATTTCTGGTTCCTCTGCCTTTTCTAAAACCAGCTTGAGCATCTGGAATCTACTGTGATCAAATAATTTTATTTGATCTGGGAATAAAATGGGAATAATGTGATCAGATTTTTATTAAAAAAAATGGCATTGGGAGTGGCATGTTTTGAGAACAAGTAGTGATGCTGCCTAAGGATATTAGTTAATTTCTATTTACAATTTAAAATTAACAATAATCAGTTATTCAGAAAGTCTTCCATAATCAATGAAAGTTTGATGCCTTTTCTCTGTACTTCCACCGATGTCAATAAAGCTTTATTGTACTCTAGCTATTGTATTGTAATTATTGAGTAATTTATCAATATAATATATTGACTATACATTTCTTTTGAGCAGTTTCTTAGTTTCATATTGCTTCTGTTAATAGTTCACCACAAAATCGTGGCTTAAAACAATGCACATCTTATTGTTCTATAGATCACAAGTGTGAAATTAATCTTATGTGCTAAAATCAAGGTTTTTGGCAGGCTTATATTTCTTCTATTATCAATAGAAGATCATAGCAGAGGTCTTTTTAGGGTCTTCTCATGTCTTCTTGTGACAGTCTAAGTGAAACTCATCAGAGAGGTGTGGCAGGATTGATATTTACTAAAAGAACATTTTTCACTCCTATTTTCTAGTTGATTAAAGGAAACAGTGTTCATGGCCTTCCAAGGTCGTGCCAACTGCAATGATATGTTTTAAATAAACTAGTGCCTCAAAGTAATTCCTATCACCTATTGTTTTATCTATCAATCACTGGAAATAAGTGTGTTGATTTTAGATGTTTTTGCAGTATTCTCTCAGACTGAAAAATCCTTACAAGGCAAATCAAAGCTGTCTATCTGTCATCTTCAATCACAAGGATTGAGTACCACTGATTATCAAATCTAAACACATAATCAAAAACTTGGTACAAAATATGGCATTTAATTTTAGAAAGTATATCTAACTTTTATTTTTAATAAAAATGTTGCAATTGAGATTGAATTGTTAATGCCTAAATGGGATAGATTTATGGATTAAATGATAAGTAGTTATTTAATGTAATATATTAATTTATAAAATACAAGAAGAGGGAGTCTTCCAGATTATTTTCTTAAATGTTATAAATGCTATGATCATATTCAATAGTATTCTCTGGGTGAAGTAAAAATGATGATAGATGACATTCATTGATTGCTAAGATATATTATATATTGTCCTACACATTAATATAGTGAATAATCATCGTGATTATTTAGCTACATTTTCTTCCCATTTTCCAATAAGAAGACCAGAAGAAAGTCTAGAGAAATTAGTCAGCTTCTCCTTAATTTTACATGACTGGGAATGATGGAGTTGGAATTTGTTCCTAACTCATATGGCACCAGACTTATTTAGACAATGATAGAAAAAGGTTTTCTACTGCTAACTTGTATTGACTCCTCAAACTCCTCTCTCCTCTTTTTTGTTACTGATGAATTCCAGAACTATGGCACAGAAAAAAATGAGACATAAGAAGCTGTTTATTTCATTTTCTTACTTGACTTATTTGCTCATGTCCTGTTTGTGTTTGAGTGGAACAACACTGAACTCTGTTTTATGCTTAGCACAATGTCCATTAGAAGATTAGAGGAGGGAAAATGGATATGTGAAGGAAAAGGAAGGCTTGAAGCAGAAGATAAGAAATGAAGCAATAGTGTCTAAGATGTGCAATGATGAAGTAGCCAATGGCACTTCTTTAGAGACACTTCTCTATTCTTTAGAGACAGGAGATGAGAAGGTAAGCATAGGCCTAACGCATGTAAGTCAATGGGGAAGAAGTGAGGCAGTTTATGTATATTTGTGTCAGCTTCTATTGGGTAGAAAGTCATTATTAGAGGTGAGCAAGGCAGATTATGAGAGGTAAAAGACTAGATTTCTTGAATATTTCATGCATCAACTAAAACAATGTAGAGAAACAAACAGTATGAAGTTTGTGATTTGTGATGATGACAGATTGAAATCATAATAATCATAGTTCAGACATGCAGAATGGTGTCAGGCGGCCATTGAGGATTTGGTCTCAGGCATGTCCCTGCACCACTGAGACACTGAGAACTTGAACCTTCTGTGACTGTATCAAACCCAGAGACACCAGCTATTTTTAAAGCAACATATGCTAGCTGCAACCTCATGGTCTCAAGGTCGCCACCCACCCGCCGCCCTCCCTCCCCCCGTAACTGTGTAACCATCTCGGACTCCAAAAAATCCTTGCTTAACAAGCAACCTTACTTCTTGTCAGCTTCAATTAGAATTTATTTTATTGAAGTATAGTTGATGTACAATATTATATGTTACAGATACACAGTAAAGTGATTAACAGTTTTAAAGATTATATTCCATTTATAGCAACTGTAAAATATCGGCTATATTCCCTGTGTGGTACAACATATAGGTTATTTTTTACTTGTCTATATCTCTTAATCGCCTACTCCTATTACATACCCCAATTATAATTCTTGATAAACAATCCATATAATTGCAGCCTTGCAGGTTTTGCTTTTATAAGCTTCCTACATTTTGTAGCCCAGTAGAGCACAATTCAAGTGTTTCTTCAATCTGTATCCCTTGGTCTGTAATTTTAATAAACCTCAAATAGACACCTCTTTATTTCACCCAGGTCTCCACTTATGAAATTTTGGTTAACAATAAATATGCAAGATTGTGGTTGCTGTTTTGTATTTGTACATCTATGTTTGTGTCTGCATAAATCTGGCTGTACAAGCAAAGAAAACATTTAATCTTGGTTCACTAAGGTTTAGAAGTTTACGCTGTGGTGCTGGGTTGATAAAGTTAAAAGTGCCAGCTAGAAAGCTTGCAAAGGGAAATGTACAGTCCATGCTGGACCGAGAAATAATTAAAAGCAGTGTGTGGTCCATGGCCCATAGGAATATAGATGTTCTAAAGTTTTGGTTATAAAGAAAACTGTAGTGACAATAAGGCTGTTGGTATCATAGAATGACAGTAGTTTAGGTGAGAGGGTGTTAGGTTGTATGAACAGACCAGACATGGAACTTGGGCTCCTGAGACATAACTCCATATACCCATGGAGTTTAGTTGTCATAGAGGGATTGAAATAAAGAAGGGGAATTTTAAGAAGGTAAAAAACTCTGAGTGTGGAGTGTATGTCAGCTTTTACATATTAATATGGACAATGTGAAAGTGAGAAGTATTAGTTACTCAGTCATTTCTTACTCCTTGCAACCCCATGGACTATAGCCCACTACGCTCCACTGTCCATGGAATTCTCCAGGGAATAATACTGGAGTGGTAGCCATTCCCTCCTCTAGGAGATCTTCTTGACCCATGGATTTTTAAACTTGGTCTCTGAGAACAATAATTAGAGTAGGAAGATGAGGACTATGAGTTCAAGGACAAAACTGTCATGGAAAGGAATAGGGTAAAACTGTCATAAATTGTTATATGTTCTCATTTAGATGGTATTATCCTCAAAAGTTAAATAAGCAAGTTGACAATATATAGCCTTGAGATACTTCTTTTCCTATTTGGAACCTGTATGTTGTTCCATGTCCAGTTCTAACTGTTGCTTCCTGATCTGCATATACATTTCTCAAGAGGCAGGTTAGATGGTCTGATATTCCAGTTCTTTCAGAATTTTCCACAGTTTATTGTGATCCACAAAATCAAAGGCTTTAGCATAGTCAATAAAGCAGAAATAGATGTTTTTCTGGAACTCTCTTGCTTTTTCCATGATCCAGTGGATGTTGGCAATTTGATTCCTGGTTCCTCTGTCTTTTCTAAAACCAGCTTGAACATCTGGAAGTTCATGGCTCACGTATTGCTGAAGCCGAGCTTGGAGAATTTTGAGCATTACTTTACTAGCATGTGAGATGAGTGCAATTGTGCAGTAGTTTGAGCATTCTTTGCCATTGCCTTTCTTTGGGATTGGAATGAAAACTGACCTTTTCCAGTCCTGTGGCCACTGCTGAGTTTTTCAAATTTGCTGGCATATTGAGTGCAACACTTTCACAGCATCATCTTTCAGGATTTGAAATAGCTCAACTGGAATTTCATCACCTCCACTAGCTTTGTTCATAGTGATGCTTCCTAAGGCCCACTTGACTTCACATTCCAGGATCTCTGGCTCCAGGTGAGTGATCGCACCATCATGATTATCTTGACCATGAAGATCTTTTTTGTACAGTTCTTCTGTATATTCTTGCCACCTCTTCTTAATATCTTCTGCTTCTGCTAGATCCATACCATTTCTGTCCTTTATCAAGCCCATCTTTGCATAAAATGTTCCCTTGGTGTCTCTAATTTTCTTGAAGAGATCTCTAGTCTTTTCCATTCTCTTGTTTTGCTCTATTTTCTTTGCATTGATCACTGAGGAAGACTTTCTTTATCTTCTTGCTATTCTTTGGAACTCTGAATTAAAATGCTTGTATCTTTCCTTTTCTCCTTTGCTTTTTGCCTCTCTTCTTTTCACAGCTATTTGTAAGGCCTCCTCAGACAGCCATTTTGCTTTTTTGCATTTCTTTTCCATGGGGATGGTCTTGATCCCTGTCTCCTGTACAATGTCATGAACCTCATTCCATAGTTCCTCAAGCACCCTATCTATCAGATCTAGGCCCTTGAATCTATTTCTCACCTCCACTGTATAATCATAAAGGATTTGATTTAGGTCATACCTGAATGGTCTAGTGGTTTTCCCTACTTTATTTAGTTTAAGTCTGAATTTGGCAATAAGGAGCTTATGATCTGAGCCACAGTCAGTTCCTGGTCTTGTTTTTGTTGACTGTGTAGAGCTTCTCCATCTTTGGCTGCAAAAAAAGATAATCAATCTGATTTCGGTGTTGCCCATCTGGTGATGGCCATGTGTAGAGTCTTCTCTTGTGTTGTTGGAAGAGGGTGTTTGCTATGACCAGTGCATTTTCTTGGCAAAACTCTATTAGCCTTTGCCCTGCTTCATTCCACATTCCAAGGCCAAATTTGCCTGTTACTCCAGGTGTTTCTTGACTTCCTACTTTTGCATTCCAGTCCACTATAGTGAAAAGAAACTAAAAAGTCTCTTGATGAAAGTGAAAGTGGAGAATGAAAAAGTTGGCTTAAAGCTCAACATTCAGAAAATCAAGATCATGGCATCTGGTCCCAATACTTCATGGGAAATAGATGGGGAAACAGTGTCAGACTTTATTTTTGGGGCCTCCAAGATCACTACAGATGGTGACTGCAAGCATGAAACTAAAAGACACTTACTCCTTGGAAGAAAAGTTATGACCAACCTAGACAGCATATTCAAAAGCAGAGATATTACTTTGCCAACTAAGGTCCGTCTAGTCAAGGCTATGTTTTTTTCCTGTGGTCATGTATGGATGTGAGAGTTGGACTATGAAGAAAGCTGAGCACCAAAGAATTGATGCTTTTGAACTGTGATGTGGGAGAAGACTCTTGGACTGCACAGAGATCCAACCAGTCCATTCTAAAGAAGATCAGTCCTGGGTGTTCTTTGGGAGGAATGATGCTAAAGCTGAAACTCCAGTACTTTGGCCACCTCATGCGAAGAGTTGACTCATTGGCAAAGACTCTGATGCTGGGAGGGATTGGGGGCAGGAGGAGAACGGGACGACAGAGGATGAGATGGCTGGATGGCATCACTGACTCGATGGACGTTAATTTGAGTGAACTCTGGGAGTTGGTGATGGACAGGGAGGCCTGACGTGCTGCAACTCATGGGATCACAAAGAGTCAGACGTGACTGAGCAACTGAACTGAACTGAATCCTCAAAAGAGGAAGTTCATGCATTGTTGAAAAGAAACAATATATAAGTGGCAGTATCACTCTTTAGCATAATATTTTTCTTGTTAACTATGTGTCTTCCCTAAGAGTATATAGGATTGTAAGAGCAGATAATTTTACATCATTAGTCATAGATTTCTCTTTACTCTTAAACTCTGCCAGACATATAGTTAGTACTTGATAAATATTTGTCAAGTGGAAGCTGGAAAAATCCTATTACATGAGTATGAAGAAAAGGTAGTTAAAAGTGGTATCTTAAGGGAAAACCCATCCAGCTTTTAGCTAAACAAAGAGGTAAAAGAAGATTTTGACCAATTATATTAGAAAGTTACTGGGTCCAAGGTGAAAATATGGAAAGTAATAGAAGAGAGCCATTAATGGTCAACTAGTCTGGTAATTTGGCAGAAAGGAGGCAAAAACGCTGTTTGTTTTACAGCATAAGTAACATTAGATAAATTATTGCACCATTATCTCAATTAGAGTCACAATAAGAAACAGATGGTAAATACAAAAGATTAGTTGCAGAGTGTATACTAAAGAAGCTATTTACAGGGATGCGGGCGAGGTAAAGAGATCTGATAAGAGATAGTAAAGCACCTGGGAACTAGCACCACATAAAGTCAATATTGCCCTCCTGAAGGGTAGGGTAAGGAAAGATGGTGTGCTACTGAATGTCTAACTATGAGACAGGCAGCTAAGAAGGAACTATTGTCTTAGGTAGACTTCAGTCACTGTCAGAGTGCAACCTGCCAAGGAGCAGTGGCTATGGGAATGACAGACATGTTGACACTCCCCTGGTTCCTCCTGCTTTTTCACATTGGTATCAGATATTGACAGAATCAAACCAGGAGAGAGAGGACATGGATCATGAACCTGGAAATGCACAGCTGTTTATCATAATGTTGACAATCAGTGGAGGAGCAGGAATATGTATATGCACTTTTATGTATATTGAATACTCATAGGTTTGAGACCAGTTTGGTTTACGATGCCCATGCTTCATGTAAGTGGCCATATCAAGCTGGCACTTAAAAACAGACTTAGAATTAGCTGATATAGTAATGTTTGTCTGATATGTGGTTAGTCCAAACTAAATTGCACTGTAAGCATAATTGCACACCAGATTTTGAGGAAATAGTATGAAAAGTTATATAAAGTACTTTGGCCACCTCATGCAAAGAGTTGACTCATTGGAAAAGACTCTGATGTTGGGAGGGACTGGAGACAGGTGGAAAAGGGGGTGACAGAGGATGAGATGGCTGGATGGCATCACCGACTCGATGGATGTGAATTTGAATGAATGCCAGGAGATGGTGATGGACAGGGAGGCCTGGCGTGCTGCGATTCATGGGGTCACAAAAAGTCAGACATGACTGAGCAACTGAACTGAACTGAATAGTTTATTTTGTTGGATAGATTGGTCTGAGTATATTTTAAAATCAATTTTATTTTTATTTTTTAATTTTTAAGGTGATTATTAGAAATTTTAACATATATTTTCCCTTTCATTTACAGTTCACATTACATTTCTAATGAACAATATGGGGCAAGGTGGTGATTTAGACACTATGTCAAGTCTGATTCCTCCGACCCCATGGACTGTAGCCTGCCAGGCTCCTCTGTCCATGGCATTCTCCAGGCAAGAATACTGGTTTGAGTTGCCATTTTCTTCTCCAAGGATCCTCCTGATGCAGGGATTGAGCCCATGTCTCCTGCATTGCTGGTAGTCTCCTACATTGTAGGCAGATTCTTTATAACTAAGCCAGAGCTACTAAGTAGTGTTCACAAGGAATATAAAATCAAATGGGTCTGGGGATTCCTGGGCTTCTCTTGGGAGAAGCAGAGGCAATTTTATTCCAGCAGCACAAGCTTTTAATTTCATAAGCCTATACAAGCTTTATACGCATTTATGCTCTCAAAGATATACTGATGAAAGTTATGACTGGCAAGGAGATTGGGGTATATTTATATTGATGCTTTACAAATTCTATAGGGAATTCTGTTAAAGTTTTATTTAGATATTGTTGGCTTTAGGTCTTGAATAATTTGACTTCAAAATATTAATTCATTATTAGTTAGACAGGGATATTTGTAATATTTTCAAGGTTATTCTTATATTCCTCTTTGTTGTATATTTATTCTGTAGTATTGATGTTTTACTTTGAAAAACATTTAAATATAACAGAGCTTAGGTAAGGGTTGGTTTTAATTTGCTTCTCTATGACAACAATTTCAAAAGATTCTTAAAGGAGACTTGAATATTTTTAAAATTTAGAGAAAAAAATAATTTCAATACGCTTATTACTTTGCTCTCTGCTGCTGTATTCTTCCTTAATTTTCTATTACATGAGTTCCTGGAAACCATCTGCAAGGTATGCCAGGTATTTCAATACTGAACAGGACTGTTAGGGTTTCTTGCATGCCATTTTGGTCCCACTATAATGAAGCCTAAATCCCTGATCCCAATACTTTGTGGCTATTAGCATTTTATTGAACTTTATAAAAGATTAAGATATACAAACACTTGTACCTTAGCATAGTTGTATTGAAAAAGTAAACTATTATTCTTTCTAAGAAAAGGATACCTGCTTCTTATTCCATGCAAAGCATTTTAATATTCAGCATCTGAGACTGCTGTCAGAACGTGTAACTTCCAAAGTACCAACTGGAGGAAGGTGAAGAATGGCAATCTCATGATCTTTTAGTTTTAATGGTGCAACAAGTAACACTGTATTTTGTGTGTGGTGGTTGCCAATATTTATATCATTTAATTAAGCTAGGAAAGATATACTTCAGAGACAGATCTCTTCATAGGTTAGCAGGAACAAACTGCTGGGTTTTGCCATAAGTCAACCTCAGTCCAGTTCAGATCAGTCACTCAGTCGTGTCTGACTCTTTGCGACACCATGAATCACAGCACGCCAGGCCTCCCTGTCCATCACCAACTCCCAGAGTTCAATCAAACTCATGTCCATCGAGTCAGTGATGCCATCCAGCCATTTCATCCTCTGTTGTCCCCTTCTCCTCCTGTCCCCAAATCCCCTGCAGTATCAGAGTCTTTTCCAATGAGTCAACTCTTTGCATGAGGTGGCCAAAGTACTGGAGTTTCAGCTTTAGCATCATTCCTTCCAAAGAACACCCAGGACTGATTTCCTTCAAAATGGACTGGTTGGATCTCCTTGCAGTCCAAGGGACTCTCAAGAGTCTTCTCCAACACTGCAGTTTAAAAGCATCAATTCTTCAATGCTCAGCTTTCTTCACAGTCCAACTCTCACATCCATACATGACCACTGGAAAAACCATAGCCTTGACTAGACGGACCTTAGTCAGCAAAGTAATATCTCTTCTTTTGAATGTGCTATCTAGGTTGGTCATAATTTTCCTTCCAAGGAGTAAGCTTCTTTTAATTTCCTGGCTGCAATCACCATCTGTGGTGATTTTGGAGCCCAAAATATAAAGTCTGACACTGTTTCCATTGTTTCCCCATCTATTTCCCATGAAGTTATGGGGCCGGTGCCATGATCTTCGTTTTCTGAATGTTGAGCTTTAAGCCAACTTTTTAACTCTCCTCTTTCACTTTCATCAAGAGGCTTTTTAGTTCCTCTTCACTTTCTGCCATAAGGGTGGTGTCATCTGCATATCTGAGGTTATTGATATTTCTCCCAGTAATCTTGATTCCAGCTTGTGCTTCTTCCAGCCCAGCTTTTCTCATGATATACTCTGCACATAAGTTAAATAAGCAGGGTGACAGTATACAGCTTTGACGTATTCTTTTTTCTAAAGTCAGCCTTAGCAGAAACTAAAGATTGATAGAATATAAGGGCTTCCCTGTTGGCTCAGATGGTAAACAATCTGCCTGCAATGCAGGAGACCTGAGTTTGATCCTGGGTCAGAAAGATCCCCTGCAGGAGGAAATGATTACCCACTCGAGTATTCTTGACTGGAGAATTCCATGGGCAGAGAGAATTCCATGGACAGAATTCCTGTCATAGTTTAGGAGGGAAAACTTCTGGGTTTCCCATAAGTCAGCCTTAGCAGGAGCCAGTGACAGATAGATAGGCGATCTGTTTGAAGTTGTATGATAAAAATGATTTCTATAAAGTACACCCTGGGATAGAGAAACCTTGACGAGATTACAGAAGACTGGGAAAACCTAGACCAACGTTTTTAACACAAAGATACTAGTATATAGTACTATAGACAAAAATGTCTGATTTAAAGAGCTAATACACAGTAAATCTCAAATTATTTTTTAAAGATATATTGCAATCAATATTCACTCTGAAAAGTTAGCTTATATGAATGGCACATGTAGTACATCCAGTTAAAGATTTCTGAACTATGGGCCATCAATGAATTAGAAATTTAATAGGAAATAATAATTATAAATTTGCTTAAATAAAATACCTTTAGAAGCTTACTATAAGTTAGGCTTTTCTTCTAAAGGGTTTACCTACATGTATTAATCATTAACATAAATATTAGGTAAATTTTAATATTATTTTTATTGAGAGCTAGGGCATTGGGAACTTAATTAATTTCTCAAAGTAGATCCTGAGGCAATGGTAAGCTAAACTTTAGGCTCATACTTGTGTCAGGAGATTAACAAATAAGTTAAAAGCAAGGCATAAAATAGATGATATTACTTATCTCTGGAATGTATAAGCTATGTGGCTACAACTCGCTATTGTTATTCAGTTGCTAAGTCTTGTCTGAGTCTTTGTGACCCCATGGACTGCAGCACCCCAGGCTTCTTTGTCCTTCTCTGTCTCCTGGAGTTTCCTCAGATTTATGTCCATTGAGTCAGTGATGCTAACCGTCACATTCTCTCCATCCCCTTTTCCTGCCTTCAGTCTTTCCCAGCATCAGATTTTTTTTTTCCCAGTGAGTCAGCTCTTCACATCAGGTTGCCAAATTATTGCAGTTTCAGCTTCAGTATCAGTCCTTCCAATGAATATTCAGGGTTGATTTCCTTTAGGATTGACTGATCTGATCTCCTTGCTGTCCATGGGACTCTCAGGAGTCTTCTCCAGCAACATAGTTCAAAAACATTGATTCTTTGGTGCTCAGCCTTCTTTATAGACCAACTCTCACATCCATATGTGACAACTGTAAAAAATATAGCTTTTACTGTGAGGACATTTCAAAGTGATGTCTCTGTTTTTTAATACACTGCCTAGGTTTGTCATAACGTTCTTTCCCAGAGGGATTCCCTGGTGGCTCAGACAGTAAAGTGTCTGCCTGAAATGCGGGAGACCTGGGTTTGATCCCTGGGTCAGGAATATCCGCTGGAGAATGAAATGGCAACCCATTCCAATACTCTTGTCTAGAAAATTCCATGGATGGAAGAGACTGGTGGGCTACAGTCCATGGGGTCGCAAAAAATCAGACACAACTGAGCAACTTCACTTTCTTTTCTTTCTTTCCTTCCAAGAAGCTGGAATCTTTTAATTTTGTATCTACAGTCACCATCCACAGTAATTTTGGAGCCCAAGTCACCTCCAGGTCTTGTGTTTGCTGACTATATAGAGCTTTTCCATCTTCAGCTGCAAAGAATATAATCAATCTGATTCAAGTATTGACCATCTGGTGATGTCCATGTGTAGAGACATCTCTTGTGTTATTGGAAGAGAGTATTTGCTATGACCAGTGTGTTCTCTTAGCAAAACTCTGTTAGCCTTTGCCCTGCTTAATTTTTACTCCTAAGCTAAACTTGCCTGTTATTCCAGGTATCTCTTGACTTCCTACTTCTGCATCCCAGTTCCTTATGATGAAAAGAGCATCTTTTTTGTGTGTTAGTTCTAGAAGGTCTTGCAATTCTTCATAGAACTGTTCAACTTTTTCAGCATTAGTGGTAGTGGCATAGACTTTGATTACTGTGATGTTGAATGCTTTGCCTTGGAAACAAACTGAGATCATTCTGCTGTTTTTGAGATTACATCCAACTACTGAATTTCAGACTTTTGTTGACTATGAGGGGATATTCCATTTCTTCTAAGTGATTTTTGCCAACAGTAGTAGATATAATGGTTATCTGAATTAAATTCACTCATTCCCATCCATTTTAGTTCACTGATATGTAAGATTTTGATGTTCACTTTTGTCATCTCCTGCTTGATCCCATCCAATTTACCTTGATTCTCAGACCTAACATTCCAGGTTCCTATTCAATATTGTTCTTTACAGCATCAAACTTTACTTTCATTACCATACACAGTCACAACTGAACATTGATTCCACTTTGACCCTGTCTTTTCACTCTTTCTGGAGAATTGCCCTCTGCTCTTCTCCAGTAACATTTTGGACACCTTCCAACCTGGCAGTCATAACTTTTTGCCTTTTCATACTATTTGTAGGGTTATTGAAGCAAGAATACTGGAGTGACTTGCCATTTCCTTCTCCAGTGGACCAAGTTTTGTCATAACTCTCCACTATGACCTGTCCATCTTGGGTGGAGCTGCATGGCATGGCTCATGCCGTCACTGAAGTTACACAAGCCCCTTTGTCACAACAAGGCTATGATCCATGAAGCAGACAGCTTTCTGAGCCTGCCTGAAATAGGAAATGAGGAAAGATCACATTTGCATAGAGTCTAACCCATGCCAGAAAGAAACTCTGCTTTAAAGATGACTGTATGTCTAATGTTTTCTTAAAAACAGGTTAAACTTCTGAAACCTAAGCAATGAATTTTCATGAGATGTGATCTGTAAAACCTTGAGCTTATGATTACATGGGGGTTTCTTTGGCTAACTATAGGCTCACTGGGAGAGATCAGATCTAGTAACACTATCTTAGCAAGGGATGGGAGGCCTTCAGAAACTCTGTCATTATTAGTGGGTAAATCTTCATTTACTTGCCTAAATCCTATTTTTTCTGAAAACTTAGAGATCATAGATGATTTTATTGAAACATGTTTAGAAATCCACATTACTCAAATTATTTGAACTTAGCTTGGGTGAGCTCCAGGAGTTGGTGATGGACAGGGAGGCCTGGCATGCTGCAATTCATGGGGTCTCAAAGAGTCGGACACGACTGAGCGACTGAACTGAAATGAAATGAGCTGAGGGTGCTGTAAATGCTTTCCATGTTTTAGGTATTGCACACTTTTATGTACCTCATTTCACTTAATCCCTAAAGCAATCCTGAGGCGTAAGTATTGTCTTTATTTTTCTGACAGGGAAATGGAGAGTCAGAGAAACTAAGTAATGTGTCCCAGGTTACANATGAAATGAGCTGAGGGTGCTGTAAATGCTTTCCATGTTTTAGGTATTGCACACTTTTATGTACCTCATTTCACTTAATCCCTAAAGCAATCCTGAGGCGTAAGTATTGTCTTTATTTTTCTGACAGGGAAATGGAGAGTCAGAGAAACTAAGTAATGTGTCCCAGGTTACAAAATGTTTAAGTTACAGAGTTAGTATCCCAGGTGTCTTTGACTCCAAAATTTGTGTATGTAACCTGTGTTACATAAACACAAGCTTACTGTTTAGTTTCAAAGATCTAAACCTTTGAAAAGGAAGAAGCAAAATAATATTTATTTATTTTTCTTAAGACTAAAACGTTGAAAACTTACAACTTATTAAGCTGAATAACTGATACACAAATATCACTTGAGAAAATTCATAAATTAAAACTTTGAAAGAAAGAAAACTTATTTAAAATTGATATTTCTTATATTTAAATGAGCAGGCATCATTGCCTAAAAATATTTTTCTTTAGTTCTTAAATAATTTAATTATTAAAAACAATTTGATAGGAAGATGGCGGAGGAATAGGACGGGGAGACCACTTTCTTCCCAGCAAGTTCATCCAAAGAACATTTCAACGCGGAGGAAAATCTACAAAACAACTTCTGAATGCTGTCAGAGGTCGTCAGGCATCCAGAATAGCAGAACATTGTCTTCAAAAACAGGTAGGAAGACTACNTGGGGGAGGGCAGGCGGCCTATTCAGAAAGCCAGGCCACCTGTGCCATCAAGAGAGAGGGGAAAATTCTAGAAGGTGTTTTCAGGAAATCAAGGGAAGCTGCGCTGAATTCCCCAAAGTGACAGAAGCTAACTCTGCCCACTTACATTCCCAAGTATTTCCAAGCTTGAGCGAGAACTCAGGCAGGTCTGTGTAGCAGCCCATACTAGACAGTCTGGCAATTGCCTTGTTAATTGAATTGGCATAAAAAGTAAAGCTAAGTAATCCTGGTTGGGGGGGAAAAAAAACCATTCTGTGTGTAGGATAGACTTTGTNAACTCTGCCCACTTACATTCCCAAGTATTTCCAAGCTTGAGCGAGAACTCAGGCAGGTCTGTGTAGCAGCCCATACTAGACAGTCTGGCAATTGCCTTGTTAATTGAATTGGCATAAAAAGTAAAGCTAAGTAATCCTGGTTGGGGGGGAAAAAAAACCATTCTGTGTGTAGGATAGACTTTGTTTAATAAGTTATTACTGAGACTACACATATTTTATGGATGGGAATTAGCTAATGTGATTATCTGGCTCTAGGAAGTGCCTGATATAAATACAACCAACTCCCTATTGATTCGGATGATGTAGTTTGTGAATTGCCAGCAGCAAAAACATAATCTCAGACCACCTTTCCCTGTACCACAATATGTTTCTGGGCATTTTCCCCACCATCAATTGGTGAATAGTGTACATATGTGTATGTACGCTCAGAGAATGTTAATTGTAACATTAATTGGGGTCAAACTAATTAGGAAAATAAGTCTGTTGATCTTGCCAAAAACAAAAGAAAACTCCCAAATATAGAACATGTTGCGAAGTCAAACAGAAATTATCATTTTATTATTGAAGATACTACCTTCTACCATACTCATACATGGTTGAGAGTTGACTCTGCTTATTAAAAGGTACTAGGTTCTCTTTGATTTGGAGCACTAACTTGGAGTTTTTTTCACTATAATTGCCCAAAGAGCCTGTAAAGTATTGGAATAGGGCTTTCCCAGTGCAAGATAAATTTAAGGGAACCTCACCCCTCAATATGACCTGCCTCTCACCCCAGCACATCCACAGTGGTGAAGGAGGTCAACAGTTTCCAAAGTCTTTCTTTGACCTGGTATGACACATAAATATCTTTTAGCCCCAAATCTTAAAGATAAACTTACTTCTGTGCCTGTTGAAAAAGTTGGGTTTACTCTTTTAAGATTTAGTGATTTAATGCATGTTGTGTCTAAGAACCCAGATTTGGACTGGACCACACTGTATCCTTGGGAAAGGACCTAGTCCACGAGGATGCTCTGGGAAATGTCTTGCCATCTGACCATTAGATTGAGAAAGTAATTACTGGACATTTGCCATGATATCTACTTCTCCACATTAGATACTACAGGGTGGTGCAAGATTATTCTAGATATTTTCAGATCTATGTCTTTCATCTTACTCCCTAAATTCTGTAAGAAGCCAGAGTGTATTAACCATTATTGTTATTAGCATTCTCTAACTTCAGATAAAGTGCATATCTTTTTCTACCAGTGACTCATTTTAAATCTTTATTCTAACTACATACCTGCCCCAGGGGCCACACCTTGAGGTTAAGAAGATGGGAATATTTCCCTGGAAAAGGTAAGGCATGTGATAGTGATGGTTTTGGTTTTCATTTACTCAGCAAGACAAACCTTGTTAACTATTCTTCTCGAGGTGTAAGTTCTAGCCTTAGGCATGATGGCTGGAAGTCACGTTGCATATGATAGACTATCTATTAGGTAATTTTCGTACATCTTAGAAATTGACGATTTAAATATAGAAAATATTTGACACTCCTCAGATCATATTTTTAAACTGGGTTTTCTGAAGTTTTAAGTAAAGACAGAAGCATATAATGTGATGAGGTAAATGCTCATGATCTGGATTAATAGAAAGGAGAATTGCTTGAATCAATGAGAAGTCTAAAAATAATCTCTTTTAAATGAAGTTCAGTTTTATTATTTTTCAAGTTAGAATAATTCCAATGAATTAATAAAATATTTTAAGTAGTTACATGGTCAGTACATGTCACGTGATAAATGAAAACTGTACAGCATCAATTCATAACTGGACAATTCAATTCTTAATCATTTTTTTATGTATTCATATAGTCTTCCTATAGCCTTTCTTATGCCTTTCACTTATTTTGTTAAAAATGTATCTGGTCAGTGAAAGCAAGTACAGATCAGGCACTGTCCTAAATTTGCCTGAAATATGTCTCAGTCTGAGTTTCGTATGTACACTGAAAGGTAATTAATAAGTATAGGTGAAGTTCAGTTTGAAGCTAGTCACAGAGAGCACTTTATTTTACATTGTTTCTGAGCTTAGGTAGGTATTGTCATCTTGGTTATATCTTTAAATGCTGCCTGTAGCTTCTTCCTGGACTGATGTATCTATTAGCCTTGCCTACTATAGGTGACAAGCACAGATTACCCTGATATAGCAAGTCTTATGGAGTTGTAGAAACTAGAAGTGACAAGGAGATCCATCACAGCACATCAAGCCCAGATTCCCATGGGCCCTGCACCACATCCTCCTCTGAATCTTATTGGATTTCATTCTAATCCAGGATAAAAGAACAATATTCCTAATTGATCTCTACTGTCTGGGAATAGATGGCTACCCTGGGTTACTTTAGGATTCTGTGACTGCCTGAAGGGGTGGAGAGAGCAATCTGAGAAGGCTGAGTGGGGTTAGGGGCAGAACAAGCCACAAGAGAGAGTCAAGATAAAAATTGCTTTCAGTGAAAGGGTCAAAATTTGGGGTCAGTTTGATTACTGCTGCTGCTGCTAAGTCGCTTCAGTCATATCCGACTCCGTGCGACCCCGAAGACGGCAGCCTACCAGGCTCCCCCGTCCCCGGGATTCTCCAGGCAAGAACACTGCAGTGGGTTGCCATTTCCTTCTCCAACGCATGAAAGTGAAAAGTGAAAGTGAAGTCAGTCAGTTGTGTCCAATTCTTAGTGATCCCATGGACTGCAGCCTACCAGGCTCCTCTGTCCATGGGATTTTCCAGGCAAGAGTACTGGAGTGAGGTACTCCAAGTACCTCATTGCCTTCTCCAAGTTTGATCACTACTTTAATACAAATGGAAATTCTTTCTAAATTATAAATGTTTGGTTTATTTTACTACCTTTATATTAGTGAATTTATAACTGATGGATCTAAACTGCAGTAGGACTTTTGGAATTTTTTAAATCCTCCAACCGTATCTTCCTATCTGCTCTTTGCCACTCTGCCTGCACATCCTCTGTATTTCTAAGGCAAACAATTCTCTGTGCATTTCTGGTGATGATTCCCTTATAGCAGGAGGAGTGTTTATGTTATCTTTATGGCACTGTCCCCCTTCAACCATAAGGAGAAAACCTTCAAGCCTCTTTTAATGACAATGTCTCTGGTGTCTCTTCGTTGGATAGAATCACTGTGCTCAGGGATTCTCAGGGAAAGAATTGTCTGCTGTGTCTCGTCTTCTCCATGATAACCTGCTAACTTCCCTGACAAAAGACTCCAGCATTTCTTCTCTGACTATTCTAATTGATGTCATACTACTAAGGGAACACATCCAGGAAGCTAGAAATTGAGATGTTGACTGAGTAACCTCCACAGGGTACTTGACTGTGGGAAGTAGGGTGTCTTACTCTAGGTTATGCTACGTTTTCTGTATGTTGAACTTGGCTGCATTTTATTGTCATGGTCTCCTTGCCTTTCTAACTGGGGTCGTCAATAATGATCTAGGAAAGAGAGGAGTTCTATGTATCATCCCTCTGAATGGAAATTCAGTGTCTTCCTACCTCTCTTCTTCCTTTTTCTGCCTCCTTCTCCTTCCTTCCCTCCCTCTTTTCCTCTTTTTGTTCTTTCCTTTTTGCCTTTCATTTATATTAACTTTCTACCATGCCAAGCATTAGGGTCACAAAGATGAATTAGCTATGGTTGCCGATCTTAAGGAGTTCTCATTCAGTAATAGAATAGGATGAAATTCAAGCGGTAATGTTGAAAACAATTACAGTGATAATCTCAACTCACTTGAACTCTACAAAAGTATGTGGAGTACCTTTATAGGCCAGTGCACTGTGGGACAAAACACGGGTGAGATAGCACTTCATGCAGTTGGGTTACATGCTAAAAAAAAGTTTTTAATAATATGTGTCTCTATAACCAAATTATTAGAAAAAGAACAGCTATAAATTTTATAGTTTCTGAAATGATAATTATATATTTAAAAAAAAAATTAAATACCCAACCTGTTTCCAGAATTGGAGAAATTTTTTACATTCCCCAGAACAAAATGTTCTAAGGCCCAAGGTATCCACCCATAATAGTCTTAGTTCCCCAAAGGATAGACTCACTTCCACAGCACTGTGTTACATGTGAGATTTCCCAAGGATATTTACACTTACTTGGCAGGGTGCCTCAGAAGCCGTTTTGATTTGATATGTGGTTTTGACCACTTCCTAAATTTACACACAACTCATAAAGAGTCAAAATTTGGGTTGTAAAAGTCCATAAATGCTGTCTATAAAACATGGGCACCCTGTCAGCTACTCAGTGACACGCTGCTTAAATACTCTTGATTATTAAGCTTTCATGGCACACTTTTATGTTGCTAGAGTAATCATTTTTATTGGCTTCTCTTGACAACAATCCAGTGGTATTTGATAATGTTTTTCTTTCTGCTTTTACGTTCTGAAAATAGGAGCAAAGTAAATGGATATATTGCCCATAGACACAGTGACAAAATAAGGGTCAAATTGATAGACCCCTAATTCTAACCTTAGCCTTGCAGTTCTTTACCTCTCTTTTATGTATTATCTCAATTCCTGCATTTTCTCATATCTTAGCAGCTGTGACAATTTCTGATTATCGTCAAGAAATCCCAACCAGGTCCTAGGACATTTCTGCGCTCCTAGGTAATGCTGAGGAGAGAATGTTGAACTCAAATAAGAAGACCAGCGCTCTAGCCTCAATACCTTTACTAATCAGACGTGGGATACTAAGCAAGTCATTGCTTCCCGCTGGGCTTCAGTTGTTTCATCTTTTAGAGAAGGGGCTAGGAGAGTTGATTTCTTAAGATTTTTTTCAAGGTTTAAACAACTAAGCGTCAGACCCTGTGCTACGTGGGGATTATTCCATTTAATCGTCGGAACCATTCAGTAGTGTAAGTGTTGTCTTTTCCCATTCCCCTTTTGCAGTTGTGAAAACTGGAGTTTAGACAGACTGAGGCACCTAATCATCATCAACAGATTGCAAGGAGCTAAACCATGAGCTGAACTCTGACAGCCTGATTACAGAGGTTATTTACTGAGTCCTGACATCCAGGGATAAATGAAGATGAGATGAGAACAATATCTAAGAGCCTTGGCTTCGTGTCCTAATCTAAGACCACCCCATAATTTGTATAATTGGATGTTCAAACCTCCTTCTGAGAATCATTACTGATCATATTTATACATGGGTACCCAATAGCTAACCACACTCCTTGGTCACAACTTCCTCACTGCTCCATCACCCCAGAGTTGTTAGGAATATTACACTGGTTTTGAATCGTGAGTTCTTAGTTTAAAAATTCCTCAAGTACTGTTTGATTAGGCCTCAGAGAGCTTTAAGATCAGTTAAAAATTGAATGGTCTTAACAGGAATACTGCTTACTCCATTAAATAGACCAGGAGAGCTGAAATTTAGAAATTGAAGTTTTTGGAACTCAATCAGATTGAAAGTAGTTTCATCTATTCTGGATAATTCCTGCCCTGAATTTAACTTATCAAAATTAGTATCTTTTAAAATTCTTATTTATATCTTGTTCCTCCCTTTTGGAAAGTGCATTTCCAAAGGACCCTGATACTTTATAACCAAAAAAGTGTAAAGAACTTAATAATTAGGACTGATCAGAGAACAATCACTATATCTTCAAACAAAGATTTAAGGTAAGAGATAAGAGAGACAGTTTAGCATCAAGAAAATCATATTGTGATATCTTTTATTTATTGCCCATTCTTTCGTAGTTTATATTTAATAACTTCTATTACCTTGTAAAAGAAGCCAATAAACAGAAAAGCATGTATGTAACTCATCCCATTCTTAAGTTGGTTAAAACTATATTTGGAACCGAAAATCAATATTTCTTAAAATGCAGAATATTTTTCAAATACTAATACATATTCATCAAATTTTTTTTCTCTACATACACACATGCACACACACATATAAACTCAATTCCAAAGGGATTACAAGGAAAAGGAGGAAGAACCAAGAACAGGAAGCATTACCTAGTCAGTCCATTTGGCTAAACACAAAGAGAAAATAGAGTATCCATTTTAATGGACTAGGAAGCATTGAGTAGATCATTACTCTCATTTTATTCTCACAATCATAGCTTCATTAAATGAAGAATGAAAAGCTTTCTATAATCAGACATAAAAGCAAGGGAAGAAGGAGACTGATAATGCATCTTAAAGCTACAAGACCAGAGCCCTTGAAGGTCTCCCAAGACATATGGTTTACAACATGCACAAGAAGGAAAGGTTTGAAAGGATATGGAAATGTTGCCAACTCTTACTTGTGTTTGAATTTTGTACCATAAGAAAATAACTTAATCAGGTGCTGAATTTCAGACCAATTCATATCATTAAGAACATTTGAATCACTGCCTTCTTCAAAAACATCTCCAGCCAGTTATTAATCTCATAGCAATAAAGCTTGGCTCTTTAAGTAACTAATTTATTTTGAGGCTTGTTTAAAAGAATTGCCCATAAATTTTTTTCACAAGGATGATGAATAGCATCAGGTTTTTTAATAGATCCAGTATCTTGTAGGAAGTATAGCATTTTTTTCACAAGGATGATGAATAGCATCAGGTTTTTATAAGATCCAGTATCTTGTAGGAAGTATATAGTATTTTTTTTCAAGGATGATGAATAGCATCAGGTTTTTAATAGATCTAGTATCTTGTAGGAAGTATATAGTACAAGTGCTCTGTGTTTCCAGCACAAGAGACTAAACACAATCTAAAATTAAGAGAACTGGATTCTTGTTCAGATCCTATTGATTTCAGACAGGTTGTCTGCCCTCTGAGCCTAGGTCTAACACCTGCAAAGTAAATGCTTTCAGCTACGTCTTCTCTGCCTTCTAACTTCAAAAGGCAAGTGTGCAGTGGTAGACTAAAGAGGCATCTGGAAGAGTAGCAAGTGGTTTCTAACTCAACCATTCTCACTTTCCTGTAGGGCCTTGTTTTCTAAACTATTAGATAGTGGATTTAAGGGGGCAGGGCAGTTAATAGAGAAGTCCTGATAGATGGGCAAAGATTTCAAAAAGAGATAGCAGTAAGAAAATTTATGGTTACCCTGGAGGTCCAGGAGACTGCAAGGAAATCTCAATGGAGTTTTCTGACCCACCTTACACTTAAGGTCAAAAATGAAGAGTTGATGGTGATGTTTTCAGATATGGTTAGACTCTTGATTTTAACCTCCCTGAGATGGAAAACTGCAGCTCAAGTGGCTCTAATTTATTTTCAATAGTTTCACTTTCATCTGAGATTTAATTTATTATTAATATTTTAATACCCATCTTATTTTGTTAAAGTAATTAAAACAGCTTCAAGAGTGTAGAAAACTTTGGATTCTTATGGAGAGCAATGGATACATTTGACAGACAATTGTGGTTGTTAAGCTTTTTAAAGATTTTTGTCAGTAGCCTGTCATTAAAACTTAAGAATGATATGAATAAGGCTAATAAACTTTCCTCCAATCCTTCTATTCACTCTTCAGGCACAATAATTGGATCTTTGACCGTCAGTGAAATTGGCTAACAGGCCCAAGTGTTTGGAATTGGGCTATTGTTCATCCCAAGAAAAGATAGTGTAGATGATAATACAAGTTAGATATGGTTACTCAGCCATTCTCACGTGTATTTTCAATTTTTGAATCACCAATTACAAGATCGTGGAAGATAAAATATTTTGGTTCAATCATCTCACACCATTCTACTTGGAATGGAAAATGCAATATCTTCAGGGATAAAGGAAGTAACCTAGGAGGGCTACATATCTTTCCTATGAATCAGGTTCAATACTAATGTTCTTTTCTGTAGGCATATATGTAGTCAAGTAAGTCCTGAGGCTAGTTCTTGGTTTTTATTTTTTCTAGTATAAGTTGGTAGAATCTTTTGGATTTCAGAATAGAAACCAGAAACCATTAACCTAAATGATCCATTCTGTGTGTGTCTCGTAGAGTGAAGATGAACATTTTTTAGCCCTGCTATAATATTCTCTTTGGGATATGAAAAAGTGAAGAATATAATTTAGATATACTTTAGCACTGTCTCCATGCCTGTAGCATATTCTTCTGCCAACTCATAAGCATATCTGTACACATACAAAGACACACACACATACACATAGATTCAGTTTGTAGCAAAGGTCTCCCAAGAGTTCAAGCCATTGGAGAAAATCTAGAAGAACAATGAACTACATATTTTTTCAGGCCAGCGAGAAGTGGGGAATGACTCCAGGCATATCTCTCTAACTCTGGGAAGCGGTATGTACGGAGTAAAGTTCTTTCTTATGCCGGTTGTGTTATTGAGATGTGTTCGTGAGTCTATATTGAGATGGAGAGAGTTAGGCATTAGTACTAAGGCTCTCTATGATGAAATTATTGTGGGTGAAAGTTAAAGTCCTGCTTAAGCTGATTAGGCTTCCCTGGTGGCTCACATGATAAAGCGTCTGCCTACAATGTGGGAGACCCGGGTTCAATCCCTGGGTCAGGAAGATCCCCTGGAGAAGGAAATGGCAAGCTGCTCCAGTACTCTTGCCTGGAAAATTCCAAGGATGGAGGAGCCTGGTAGGCTATAGTCTATGGGGTTGCAAAGAGTTGGACATGACTGAGCGACTTCACTTTCTTTAAGCTGATTAGGGAAAGGTAGTTCCAGAAGACTTCTTGGTGTAGAGTTTCTACTGCTGGATCTTAAAGGACAAGATGTATCTAATAAAAAGGGATACTTTTATTTTTAAAAACTTGAGAAACCACCTTTCATTGAAATTAACACAAAAATACTAATAATTGTATTTAAGTCATAATTTAGCAGTTGCTTTTGAAGATTAACCCTAAATGGAAAAAGTAGCTCCATCATATGTACTGATTATTGTTGAATCTCTTGCACTTATGGAAAGTGTCAGTTGCTCGGTCATGCCCGACTCTTTGCGACCACATGGACCATAGCCCACCAGGCTCCTCTGTCTTTGGAGTACTCCAGGCAAGAATACTGGAGTGCGTTGCCATTTCCTTCTCCAGGGAATCTTCCCTGCCCAGAGATCAAACTCAAGTCTCTTGCATTGAAGACATACTCTTTACCATCTGAGCCACCAGGAAAGCCCATCTTGCACCTGTAGCATTGGAAAATAGAGGGTAACTGATAAGTATTTGATGAATGAGTTAAGAATGAATGAACAGTGTTATCACAGTAAAAGTCCTAAACTGACCTAAAAGACTGGTTTCTAACCTCAACCCAATTATAACTTTAAGCACACATATAAATTGCCTAAAACTGTTGGACAGAGTGCTTCCAAATCATTACCATTTCTAAAATAGCTTGATGGTGCCTGTTACAATACATCACAACTTATTTGCAGATTCTAAGTGACAAAGGGAGGCAGACACTTGCTCAAACAGAAAGCTGTGATGCTGTCCACCTGTCTTTTATTTTGGAAGCTGAATACACAGGCTCCCTGGAAAGTTTTGTTGTTATTCAGGGGCATACGTCATCCTCAAGGTAGCCAGAATTCATACCACTTAGGGCTTTAGAGACCAATGTGAGCATTTTGCATTATGTTCAGGAACATATTGAAAACTAGAGGAAACCAAAGCTGCTCCCTCCTGAAAGCAGTTGATTAATTTCATTCCAGCCCCATGAGTGACCTGTGTGTGACTCTTGCCAGTGTGTGACAGGTACACCCAGGGAAGGAATGATTTGCCAGGTCCCTTGGCTTCTTTTCCTCATCTGACATGTTTAAGTCATCTTTGCAAGGTGTTAAGAGTCTACCGAACCTGCTGTGCCCCAGCTATAGGCTGAATTGTTCATATGTTCCCAAACCAACAGTGTTGGGACAGAGACCAGAAAATCGGCTTTCCCATTCCTGTTACTGATTCTCCTTTTCCGGAGGAGTGTAAAAATAAATTGCCTACAGTTCATGAGCCGTTCAGACTACATACCACAGGGAGGTTGGACTGGGAGGCAGAGTAGTTTTGCCCCTGCATGTAACTTGCAGCGACTCTTGTGTATTTGATAAAAAGATAGTAACGGCTTGTCTTTGTGAAACTGTCTCTTATTTATTTTAAAGGGCTAAGAAAGACCAGGGTTTAGCAGTGTGGTTGCTGTATTCTCAAATCCTTTGAGAAAGAAAAGCAGGTGGATTCTTTACCACTGAGCCACCTGGAAAGCCCTGGAACAATATCAGTTCCCCCAAAAAANGACTTCCTACTTTTGCATTCCAGTCCCCTATAATGAAAAGGACATCTTTTTTTGGTGTTAATTCTACAGGTCTTATAGGTCTTCACAGAACTGATGAACTTCAGCTTCTTCAGGATTACTGGTTGGGGCATAGACTTGTATTACCGTGATATTGAATGGTTTGCCTTGGAGACAAACAGAGATCATTCTGTCATTTTTGCGATTGAATCCAAGTATTGCATTTTGGACTCTTTTGTTGACCATGATGGCTACTCCATTTCTTCTGAGGGACTCCTGCCCACAGTAGTAGATATAAGGGTCATCTGAGTTAAATTCACCCATTCCAGTCCATTTTAGTTTGCTGATTCCTAGAATGTCGACTTTCATGCTTGCCATCTCTTGTTTGACCACTTCCAATTTGCCTTGATTCATGGACCTGACATTCCAGGTTCCTATGCAATCTTGCAAGCCTTTGACTGTGTGGATCACAATAAACGTGGAAAATTCTGAGAGAGATAGGAATACCAGACCACCTGACCTACCTCTTGGGAAATCTGTATGCAGGCCAGAAAGCAACAGTTAGAACTCTCCATGGAACAACAGACTGGCTCCAAATAGGAAAAAGTCTATGTCAAGGCTGTATATTATCACCCTGCTTATTTAACTTATATGCAGAATACATCATGAGAAATGTTGGACTGGAAGAAACACAAGCTGGAATCAAGATTGCTGGGAGAAATATCAATCACTTCAGATATGCAGATGACACCACCCTTATGGCAGGAAATGAACAGAAACTAAACAGCTTCTTGATGAAAGTGAAAGAGGAGAGTGAAAATGTTGGCTTAAAGCTCAACATTCAGAAAACGAAGATCATGGCATCCGATCCCATCACTTCGTGGGAAATAGACAGGGAAACAGTGGAAACGGTGTCAGAGTTTATTTTGGGGGGCTCCAAAATCACTGCAGGTGGTGATTCTAGTCATGAAATTAAAAGACACTTACTCCTTGGAAGAAAAGTTATGATCAACCTAGATAGCATGTTCAAAAGCAGAGACATTACTTTCCCGACTAAGGTCTGTCTAGTCAAGGCTATGGTTTTTCCAGTAATCATGTATGGATGTGAGAGTTGGACTGTGAAGAAGGCTGAATGCTGAAGAATTGATGCTTTTGAACTGTGGTGTTGGAGAAGACTCTTGAGGGTCCCTTGGACTGTAAGGAGATCCAACCAGTCCATTCTGAAGGAGATCATCCCTGGGATTTCTTTGGAAGGAATGATGCTAAAGCTGAAACTCCAGTACTTTGGCCACCTCATGCGAAGAGTTGACCCATTGGAAAAGACTTTGATGCTGGGAGGGATTGGGAGCAGGAGAAGAAGGGGATGATAGAGGATGAGATGGCTGGATGGCATCATTGACTCGATGGACACCAGTCTGAGTGAACTCTGGGAGATGGTGATGGACAGGGAGGCCTGTCGTGCTGCCATTCATGGGGTCGCAAAGATTCGAACATGACTGAGTGACTGAACTGAACTGAACTGATGCAATATTGCAGCCGGCGCACTAAGCGCAATTGGCTGTGGCCGGGGCACATAAGCGCGGCTGAGAGGAGCTAACCCATGTCCGAAGTCAGGGGGGCAACCTAGAGTGCCAAGTTGTGACAGCGCAGGAACGGCCGAGAGGAACTACCCTGCGTCCGACGCCAGGGACAGCAGCCGGAAGGAGCCACCCGGTGTCTGAGGTCAGAAGTGATAGCTGAGAGGAGCCACCCCTTGTCAGAGGCCAGGGACGGCGCCTGAGGCCAGGGCCAGCGGCTAGGAGGAGCAATCCCATACCCAAGGTCGGGGCAGCGGCTGGGAGGAGAAACCCCATGTTCAAGGAGCAGTGGCTGTGCGGGTTCAGGAGGGCCTAGAGGAGCCATCCCACATTGAAGGTCAGAAAGGGTGGCGGTGAGGAGATATCCCTCATCCAAGGTAAGGAGCAGCAGTTGCGCTTTGCTGGAGCAGCTGTGAAGAGATACCCCATGCCCAAGGTAAGAAAAACCCAAGTACTATGGCAGGTGTTGCAAGAGGGCATCAGAGGACAGACAAACTGAAACCATACTCACAGAAAACTAGTTAATCTAATCACACTAGGTCCACGGCCTTGTCTAACTCAAGGAAACTAAGCCATGCCCTTGGGGCAACCCAAGATGGGCGGGTCATGGTGGAGAGATCTGACAGAATGTGGTCCACTGGAGAAGGGAATGGCAAACCACTTCAGTATTCTTGCTTTGAGAACCCCATGAACAGTATGAACAGTATTTGTTCAAAGTTCATCTTTACTCTCAAAGTGGATTACTATGCCCAACAGATAAGAGTACCAATTCACTCCTCTCTCCAAGCCTAGTTCTCCAGATTCCTCTTATCCTGTAGTACATGTCAGTTCAGTTCAGTCACTCAGCCTTGTCTGACTCTTTGTGACCTCATGAACCGCAGCACCCCAGGCCTCCCTATTCATCACCAACTCCCAGAGTCCATCCAAACCCATGTCCATTGAGTTGGTGATGAAATCCAACCATCTCATCCTCTGTCATCCCCTTCTCCTCCTGACCTCAATCTCCCAGCATCAGGGTCTTTTCAAATGAGTCAGCGCTTCACATCAGGTGGCCAAAGTATTGGAGTTCAGCTTTGACCTCAGTTCTTCTGATGAAAACTCAGGACTGATCTGCTTTATGATGGAATGGTTGTATCTCCTTAGAATCCAAGGGACTCTCAAGAATCTTCTCCAATACCACAGTTCAAAAGCATCAATTCTTCTGCACTAAGTTTTAAACTCCAAATCTCACATCCGTACATGAACACTGGAAAAACCATAGCCTTGACTAGACAGATCTTTGTTGGCAAAGTAACATCTCTGCTTTTCACTTTGCTAAGTTTGTCATAACTTTCCTCCCAAGGAGGAAAGTCTTTTAATTTCATGGCTGCAATCACCATCTGCAGTGATTTTGGAGCCCATAAAAATGAAGTCAACCACTGTTTCCACTGTTTCCCATTTATTTCCCATGAAGTGATGGGACCAGATACCATAATCTTCGTTTTCTCAATGCTGAGCTGTAAGCCAACTTTTTCACTCTCCACTTTTAACTTCATCAAGAGGCTCTTTAGTTCTTCACTTTCTGCCATAAGGGTGGTGTCATCTGCATATCTGAGGTTATTGATATTTCTCCCAGCAATCTTGATTCCAGCTTGTGCTTCCTCCAGCCCACCATTTCTCATGATGTACTCTGCATGAAATTTCAATAATCAGGGTAGCAATATACCGCCTTGACATACTCCTTTTCCTTTTTGGAACCAGTCTGTCGTTCCATGTCCAATTGCTTCTTGACCTGCATACAGATTTCTCAAGAGGCAGGTCAGGTGGTCTTGTATTCCTATCTGTTTCAGATTTTTCCACAGTTTTTTTTCTGTGATTCAAACAATCAAAAGCTTTGGAATAGTCAATAAAATAGAAGTAGATGTTTTTCTGAAACTCTCTTGCTTTTTCAATGATCCAGAAGATGTTGGCAATTTGATCTCTGGTTCCTCTGCCTTTTCTAAAATCAGGTTGAACATCTGGAAGTTCATGGTTGAAGTTTTGCTGAAGCTTGGCTTGGAGAAAATTAAGCATCATTTAACTAGCATGTGATATGAGTGCAATTAGTGCAGTAGTTTGAGCATTCTTTGGCATTGTCTTTCTTTGGGACTGGAATGAAAACTGACTTTTTCCAGTCCTATGGCCACTGCTGAGTTTTCCAAATTTGCTGGCATATTGAGAGCAGTACTTTCACAGCATCATCTTCCAGGATTGACATAGCTCAAATGGAATTCCGTCACCTCCACTAGCTTTGTACATAGTGATGCTTCCTAAGGCCCACTTAACATCACATTCCAGGATGTCTGGCTCTAAGTGAGTGATCACACCATTGCTATTATCTGGATCGTGAGGATTTTTTTTTTTTTTTTTTTTTGGTACAGTTCTTCTGTGTATTCTTGCCACAACTTCTTAATATCTTCTGCTTCTGTTAGGTTCATACCATTTCTGTCCTTTATCGAGCCCATCTTGGCATGAAATGTTCCCTTGCTATCTCTAGTTTTCTTGAAGAGATCTCTAATCTTTCCCATTCTATTATTTTCCTTTGTTTCTTTGCATTGATTGCTGAGGAAGGCTTTCTTATCTCTTCTTACTATTCTTGGGAACACTGCATTCAAATGGGTATGTCTTTCCTTTTCTCCTCTGCTTTTTGCTCCTCTTTTTTTCACATCTATTTGTAAGGCCTCTTCCGACAGCCATTTTGTTTTTTGCATTTATTTTTCTTGNTATTTTCCTTTGTTTCTTTGCATTGATTGCTGAGGAAGGCTTTCTTATCTCTTCTTACTATTCTTGGGAACACTGCATTCAAATGGGTATGTCTTTCCTTTTCTCCTCTGCTTTTTGCTCCTCTTTTTTTCACATCTATTTGTAAGGCCTCTTCCGACAGCCATTTTGTTTTTTGCATTTATTTTTCTTGAGTATGTTCTTGATCCCTGTCTCCTGTATAATGTCATGAACCTCCATCCATAGTTCATCAGGCAGTCTGTCTATTTGATCTAGTCCTTTAAACCTATTTCTCACTTCCAGTGTATAGTCATAACGGATTTGGTTTAGGTCATACCTGAATAGTCTAGTGGTTTTGTCCACTTTGTTCAATTCAAGTCTGAATTTGGCAATAAGGAGTTCATGATCTGAGCCACAGTCAGCTCCCCATCTTGTTTTTGCTGGCTGTATAGAGCTTCTCTATCTTTGGCTGCAAAGAATATAATCAATCTGATTTCGGTGTTGCCCATCTGGTGATGTCCATGTGTAGAGTCTTCTCTTGTGTTGTTGGAAGAGGGTGTTTGCTATGACCAGTGCATTTTCTTGGCAAAACTCCATTAGTCTTTGCCCTGCTTCATTCAGCATTCCAAGGCCAAATTTGCCTGTTACTCCAGGTTTTTCTTGACTTCCTACTTTTGCATTCCAGTCCCCTATAATGAAAAGGATATTTTTTGAGGGTGTTAGTCTTGAAGGTCTTGTAGGTCTTCATAGAATTGTTCAACTTCAGCTTCTTCATTATTACTGGTCGGGGAATAGACTTGTATTACCATGATATTGAATGGTTTGCCTTGGAAATGAACAGAGATCATTCTGTCGTTTTTGAGATTGCATCCAAGTACTGTATTTCAGACTCTTTTGTTGACTATAATGGCTACTCCATTTCTTCTAAGGGATTCCTGCCCACAGTAGTAGATATAATGGTCATTTGCGTTAAATTCACCCATTCCAGTCCATCTTAGTTCACTGATTCCTAGAATGTCGACTTTCACTCTTGTCATCTCCTGTTTGACTACTTCTAATTTGCTTTGTTTCATGGACCTAACATTTCATGTTTCTATGCATATTGCTCTTTACAGCATCGAACCTTACTGCTTTGGCTCCATCCTTTCATTCTTTCTGGAGTCATTTCTCCACTTATCTCCGTAGCTTATTGGGCACCTACTGACTTGTGGAGTTCATCTTTCAGTGTCCTAACCTTTTGCATTTTCATACTGTTCATGGGGTTCTCAAGGCAAAAATACTGAAGTGGTTTGCTATTCCCTTCTCCAGTGGATCACATACTGTCAGATCTCTCCACCATGACCTGTCCATCTTGAGTGGTCCCACATGGCATGGCTTAGTTTCACTGAGTTAGACAAGGCTGTGGTCCACATGATCAGATTGGCTACTTGTCTGTGATTGTCGTTTCAGTCTGTCTTCCCTCTGATGTCCTCTTTCAATGCCTACTGTCTTACTTGGGTTTCTCTTACCTTGGATGTGGGGTATTTCTTCATGGCTCTATACATTTTTTCATAACACTTAGCTTCTATAGTAGTATGCAACTAATTCATTTCTAAAGTTAGTGTCTTATTGTCAGATTTCCCCAAGATTATAAATCCACAAAGGCAGGGATCATTACTTTGTCTATTATATCCTAAACACAACAAAAATACACACATAATATTGTATTGTATAATAATTATATTGCACATAATACTGCATATATATTGCACATAACTTGTTATTCCAAATGAGAGTGTTTTAAACTTAGATGTACCAAGGTTGATAGAGATGAAAATATACATGGGGAGGTTAAAAGATAGGGGAGTTTTCTAAAGCATCAAAATTCATCACCTCAGCACTTTTAGTATAATGTAGAAATTAAAATATTAGTTCTTGAAACAACAATTTTCCAAAATCCAAATGCAACTCTAGAAATAAAGATGAAAATATTCTTTTACTTCTTAAAATAGCCTAGTTAATATTTTTGTTAATATGGAATATCTTTTTGAGAATAAGTAACACTATATACCTTTTCTAGCTAAACAGGTTATACAATGACAGGTTTTTACATCAAATCCTAACAAAACTTGTAACACATAAAGTGTATTTATTAAAATATTTCTCATATTTCTTATATACCTAAAAATCATATACTTTCCACATGAACATATAGGCTTGAATGTGTAAAGTATTAAGTGCTTATTGATTGTTTTGACATAATCCATGAGAATTTACAAACATAACAATAACAATGTAAATAAATAATAAGAAATGCTGATATTCTAAGTATAATTTAATTTCTGTTTCAATGAAATAGCTACAACTCTAAGAATACTGTGCTTTCTCTATCTTAGGGACTGGGATTTTTACAGCCAACAAAAATAGATCTGGTATCCAGAAAAATAAAGCTTACAGTCCAGTGGGGGATAAATATATAGGTTTCCCTGGTGGGTCAGTGCTAAATAATCTGCTTTCAGTGCAAGAGACACAGGTTCAATCTCTGGGTCAGGAAGGAAATGACAACTCATTCCAATATTCTTGCCTGGGAAATTCCATGGAGAGAGGAGCCTGGTGGGCTAAGTCCCACGGGTCACAAAAGAGTCAGACACAAGTTAGCAACTAAAACAACAACAAAACTCAATAGAGAATATAATCAAGGTGAAAGAACTGCTATTTTAGAGACAGAGGTCATGACAAGCTTTTCAAAGAGTTAAAATATAAGATGTGACAGAAAAAGAGTTAGAAGATGCTAGCTATTTGATGATGGAATGAAGAGAACATTCCAGCTGTGGTATGCACCATTTGCAAGTATCCTGAGGCTGAAAGAACTTGGCTTATTTCAGGAACCCAAAGTCATTAGAGTGCCTAAGGCACAGTTGAAATGATAGGGAAATTATGCAGGAATTTTCAGACTAGAATAAGTAATATGATTTGATTCTAAGTATAATGGGAAATCACTAAAACTCTTAATCTGCAAAAAAATTATGGTGAGATATATATCTTAAGTTTGCTTTTGCAACTGGATAAAAAATTGTTGGACTTCCCTGTAACTTAGGTGGTAAAGAATCTGCTTGCAATACAGATAACCTATTTTTCATCCCTAGATCAGGAAGACCCCCTAGAGAAGAGAATGGCAACCCACTCCAGTACTCTTGCCTGGAGAATCCCATGAATAGAGAAGCCTGGCAGATTACAATCTGTGGGGTCGTAGAGAGTCGGACATGACTGAGTCAATAACACTATTAGTTCTAATGATAATCTGTATGTACAGGGTTTCCCTGGTGGCTCAAATGGTAAAGAATCTGCCTGAAATGATGGAAATGTTGGGAAATAAGATGAAAAAAAAAATGTTGGGAAGTAAGATGAAGAGAGCTGGGGATAGAAGTTTGGATGCTATTGGTAGAATTTAGGTAAAAGATGATAGTGGTGTGAATGAAATTTATGAATGTAAGATGAGTAACAAAGGATGAGTGAAACAAATATTTTGAATATAAAATTAATAGAATTGCTAATAGATTGATCGTTTTGGAAAGATCATGGAGACATGCAAAGAAAGCATCCATGTGAGGACTCTGAGATGGATAAATTAATGAGGGTAACATCAGCAGATAGTTGATCTCTAAATTCAGGGAAACTTCTTATATCACTGGCTAGAATGTTCAGGGATGAAAGAAGTAGATTCATGTTGTTACCCAGGGAAACCCAGATATGTGGAGTCTTTGTGCAGAAAGAGCAGTAAGCAACACAGACAAATTCAGAGAAATAGGAGGAAAATAAGGAGCAGTGATATAAATCATGCTCCCCATCCCTTCCAAATCCAAAGCCACACAGTTTTTCACAGAAGAGATTAGTTTGGGACAATAGATCATAGTTTAATGCTGATGTTGATAATCTAGGAAGAGTCCAATGACATTATGATTATAGTAATATAGAGAGGCAGGATTAACAGACTTGAAGACTTTGAGAATGGGATAAGTGGTGAGATCCAATCAAAAGTGGAGAAAGTACTCTTTGTCAGAAAATAAAAGTGTTTTATTATTTTAAGAATAGGTGAGAGAGAAAAATAGGTGCTCACTCTTGCATAAGCTTGTAAATGGAGCAACATTTATTGACAAAACTGCATATCACCTTCATTTAGGTATTTATGCTAGATATAGACAATGTTTATACATCCACTCTACTATGGGTGTAATTTCATTAGATTGGATCTCATTAAGAAGCTACTTTTGTTGCATTTAAAAATCCACACTTTATCAGTAATCCTATCCTGTAAAGGGAAATTATGGTTTTAAACATTTAGATCAACACTTAAGTCCAGATATTCTTTTATTAAGTTACAGCACATTGTATAGTTCATTATAGAGTACATGATATATTATAGGAAATTGGTAATGCATTTCAGATTCGATGACTTTTGTTTTTCAAATTTCTGCATATTAAAAGGTTATGAATTTAAGTAATTATTTCAATAGTTTAAAAACTTTTTTTTCCAGTAAAATAATCTCAAATGTTAAAAGAGAAATAAATTATTATTTTTGTAGTACTTAGTTGCTGGGGTCCATCCCCAGTGGATCCAGGGTGATTCGAAGGGGAGATGGATAGGCGAGGAAAAACTCGTTTATTCAGAAATATAAGATTAGATTAGGAAATAATAGTATAGCAGGAAAATTAAGTGGAAAAAAGAGGCTGAATAACTTGGTTTACGTGGAAAGCCAATAAAACCTCAAGACAAGAGGTTTGCACCATCTACGTTGGGCCACCAGCATCCACTTGAATCTCTAAGGGTGCCCCACCTTGGGCTCCCTTTCATGTGGATCTTAGAAGCCAGGACAAGTAAGTAGACATGGCGAGCCTCCACGCCCCAGATGGGAAATTCAGCCGGAAAAGGAGAGGGAGAGAGAAAGAGAGAGACACGGGGGAAACCAGTCTTCCCAATGACTGGCCCCGGCCCCTAATGTCCTTCAAGGCCTTTTATACTTTTTTTAATTGTATATAGAGATCAAGGGGCAATACAAATTTATGCAGTGTTAGCAGCCCAAACTCTTATCAAAAACCAGGCTTTTCTCTCTGCATACCTAGTTGTATACACAAATCTTAGGTGATTTACATCATCTTCAGGCCAAAAGGGCCAATTAACATTTTATGGCTCTTTTCTGATAAGGGTTTGTTAACCAGAAGACTTATTTGTGTTGTTCTTCCCAAAGTCTGGTGCCATTCTCAGAAAGCACTAAATAAAGTTACATTCTTACATAGCAATTTGTAACAAGAGGAGTACAGTGATTTATAACAAAGGAAAGGTAATTAACTCAAAAGTCTAGCATTGCTAACATCAAAACTACTATATATCTTTTTCCATATCCCATTTACATTGATTAACATCTTTCCAGGTGCCCAAAAGACAAAGAATAAGGAGGTCTGGCAGCAATCATTGAGTCCACAGTGAAATCCTGTCACCAATGGGATTTTTAGCCCTTAGAAAGGGCTCTGTGACTTTAAGATACTTAACCTTCCTGCTCCTGGAAGTTGGGGGCTGTAAACAATTCACAAGCTGCAAAAGGGGGGAACCTGTTAGGCAAATGAGAGCATTTAAGTTAGAGCATTATCAGAGGGGATTGAGCTGAAACACTCCTTTCAAATGCAGAAGACTAAAGCCCAGAATTAACTTTTTCCAGAGAATGTCAGAAGGATTAGAAAAAAGTACAATGTCGGGCAGATTCTTATTTTTGGGGGGCACATGCTCAGGAAATGCCAGGGAGAAACTCCGAGACTTGAATCGTCCTTGCCCATCGAGTCTGCCACATGACTATGTCGCAGGTGGGAATCCTCACACTGGCTCCTGGCAGCAGTCATATTCTGGTTTTACTTATTTTTGGGGTGTAGATGCTCAGGGAAACTCAGGGGGAATCTCTGAAATCCGAATCGCCTTGCCCATCGGATTTCTGCCACGTGATCGTTTCACGGGTAGGATTCCCACGCTGGCTCCCGGTACTTAGTACTACTTGAATAATTAGTGCTGGAAAGTTTTAACTAATGAATAAAATCAGATTTTCCTATTCAAAAGTCTCTACTGTCAGTGAAAGATGAGAATGATAAGGCACTAGAATCCAGATTGTTCTGAGAAATTCCATAATAGCTTTCAGAATGTGGGTTAGATGCGGGTAACTGCTTTTTAAAAGTGACATTCAAAAGAATATGCCTCTCATAATTTCAAAAGTACTTGCAGAGTAGCAAGAAATCTTTGGCCTTCTTTTAATTTCTACCTCATCAATTCCTCTCCATGTAAAGATTTACTACCAACATATTGACAGACCATATAAAATATATACCTATGATTTGTGGGCAGCTTAATATCTTTAGACTTTATTTCCACATGATGTAACCAATGATTTAAATTATGGAATTTTTCATCCTTTCCATAAATTTATGTATTTCTTTCTTGAATCAAAGAGATATGGAGCTCCCCAAGGATGAATACATGCTGTTAAGCCCATCTTTAATTTTTCTTTGAAGACACCTCTTAGAGTACCACTACCATATGGTATTTAAACCCTGATAAATTGTGACAGAATTTCATTGAGATATAGGAAAAATTGTTCAGGGCACACGATATGTATATGTAATTATTCCATTTCTTACAGATGAGTCATGAAGCTAGGACTGGCCGAAACTGCAATAGATGAAAGTGTCATATTTAATCACACTAATAAGATGCATATTCTCAATCACCAGCTTGTTTAAAATACATTTGAAATTCCAAAGAGTTTACTAAGTGAGCAAATTAAAATCACTTGTCCTTGGCATATTTAGGATATGATATATAACACAGTTTACATCTCAGGCACTCAGTATATATTTCCTCACTACTCCAAAATAGCTTTAAAAATATATATTATTACTTTGAATTTTAGCATAGACTTGGCTGAAGAATTAGACTTTGAGATGATGCAGAACAGAACATGAATTAATTCATGTCTGCCAAGTATTTGTTCGATAGTTGTTGTTAATACACAAATTTATCTCAAATGTCTCAGGGAAAACTCACTTGCATATTGAAAAGAATCATCAAATATAAACCTCTTTATTTCTGAATTCTTGTTTTACATAGATTATTGTCTCAAAAAATGAGATCCATTGGGATATATAACTTCCTTAATGTGTGGATAGAGGTTCTTTATCTTAAACAAGATTTACACATATAATATGGGGCTCACCTAATTCATGAAGTAAATGAGATAAGGCACATACTTTGAATAACCTTCTGAAGGTTAGTCATGATATATGGTGGTAGTATTGACAATACAGGGTATAGTCATCTGTATTTATTGATAATACCTGGCTCAACTCAGTATCTTTATCCTGTGAACCAATTAGTGGTCAGGACTCAGCATAGCTACAGACATCCTGGTATCATATCTCATTGCCTGCAATCCATATTTTAATCTATCTCACATTCTGCCTCTTGGTGCTTTTTTCATCCTTTAGAATTCTTATCCTGGAAATCATGTCTTGTTTTTGTTATTTTCTTCAGTGATAAGTCATGATGATTGCTTTATTATAAGGTTGCTTTGGGGGTCTTCAGGTTGGAGCCTCATCAACAATCTGAGCCAAAGACCTTAACCCCAAATACAAGACTGTCTGGTGCCTCTGTAGAACAAATAATGCAACAATGGTCCTTTGGGGGACATTAATTTATCACATGATTACCAAAGATCTGGAAGACATCTCATTTTCACTTTATCTCATCATCATTGTGCTAAGCCAAAATTTATATTATCCCCATTATGTGTGTGTGTGTGTGTGTGTGTGTATGTATATATGTATATATATGGCTGCCATAGACTTTGAAACCAGTCCACTATCTAGATCACATATATTTCTCCTGGGAAGAATTGTATGTAACATTGTGTAGCATCTGATTTTTTTTTTTCATTTGGGTTCAGAACTTTGTGTAGTCACAAAATAATGTATTCTGAAGTATGAGAGTATGTTTTGTTGTTTAATTTTTGAAAGAGGGAGGAGAAAGCATAAGTCTTTTGGCATATGCAGCCAGGAATTTCTCTCCAAAAAGATTAGATAAGATTTTCAGCAACTTAGTAGAGTCCTGTGTTCCAGCCTGGCCAGACCTGAATAACACTATGATTTTCCACTTCTTCAATGGCCCTGGTGTTACTCAATTACCATGCTACTAAGAGCTGACAGAAAAATCAACTTAGAACAATAGCAGAATTAGACAACTCAATAAATAAACTGAGGGAAACAGTGTACGTGTGTGTGTGTGTGTGTGTATGATAAAAGTGAAAGTGTTAGTCACTCAGTAGTGTCCATCTCTTTGTGACCCCATGTGCTATAGCCCTGTCAGGCTACTCTTTCTGTTGGATTCTCCAGACAAGAATATTGGAGTGGGTATCTGTTCCCTTTCTCAGGGATCTTCCCAAGCCAGGGATCAAACTCAGTTCTCCTGCACTGCAGGCAGATTCTTTACCATTTGAAGTACCCAGGAAGCCTATCATAAAAGTGAGATTTTCAGAATTTCATAGCAATTTTTAAATAGAGGTTCACATAATTCTGCAATGCATAGTATTTTCCATTACATATAGTATGAGAAAACATTCTGATGCAAATAAGTTAAATGAAAATAAAAAATCTGAAGGTGTTTCAAATTGAAGTAGCTCAGTCTTGTCTGACTCTTTGTGACCCTATGGACTATAGCCTGCCAGGTTCTTCCATCTATGGGATTTTCCAGGCAAGAACAATGGAGTGGCTTGCCATTTCCTTCTCCAGGAGATCTTCCCAACCCAGGGATCAAACCTGGGTCTCCCACACTGCAGGCAGACTCTTTACCATCTGAGCCACCTGGGAAGCTTCCAGTCTCCATCCAGAAATCTATTTCTTACCTTATATAGTACTTAATCTCTAACCAGAAGTTTCTGATCTTTTCAGATCACAAAGTCTTTAAATTTGATTTTCACAAGTAAAAGCATGTATCTATAAAAACCGAATACTTTTTATACATTTTTAGTGTGATGTGATTTGGCCTGCTTGAAGCTCACCATCAGATTCAGAAACTTTGTCCTTAGAAGAGCCAGTAGGTTTTCTCCTCAGTGTATACCCTTCAAGGGACTTGTAAGTGAGAGTTCTCCTGTGAGTATAAGACAAAATGCAGTTCTCAAGGCCATAGAAACAACCTCAACAGGGTTTAAGGTTGTATTGATGGTCCCATTTCACAAATGAGGAAATACTCTCATTTCTCATTTTGAGATTTAAAGATGTTTGCTATTTAAAGACAAGATTTATGGAGAAGATCATGCAGACATCAAGTTGGACCCAGTTTAAAAGTGGCACTTGGCTAGCATTCACTGATGCACATTACCAGTTAAGGAGAATAACTAGGCGTTTGGGGGTGATATTTTAGTCAAAGAATATGTATTTAGCTGGATTTCTTATTGTTGGGATTCTGGCAGGGGTTACGGCAGCTCTTAGAAGCAAAGGTCATGACATTGACAATATTTTTCTTTAATTGTGCTTAACTGTATATGTTGCTTGTCATTTGCTTCTGGCTAGTTGGAAGAATAGAATCTTGTATCCCTAGTTTCTGCCTAAGATCTTGTTTTATCACAGATGGGTCATTTAAAATTATGTTGAATCTATATAGTCTGTTTGCTGTATAATCAGAATTGCCTGCTTTAGAAAAGCATCTTCCACATTAGACATTTTAGATACTACAGTTTCATCCCAGATTCATTTACTATAGATCCTGGAAAGTTATGGCTTTCCTGCTGATTTGCCAGCTATAAACTGGAATGCTTCTATCTTAATTCTTTTTGCAAAGAATCTGACATTTAGATCCAAGCATATTATTACTGTGCTTCTAAAATGCAGAAATTTGCTACAATTTTTCCTCATTTTGATGGTAGATTGCCTGATACAGATCCATATTTTCCTCGCTGGACCTTGACATCTTTAAAATCAGAAACTAATACTCCTAGAAAACTGATGTTAGACAGAAGTTGTATTTGTCATATAAGTCCACAAAACATATCACAAGATCTGAAGTTCTTGTTCAGTTCAGTTCAGTTGCTCAGTGGTGTCTAACTCTTTGTGACCCCATGGATTACAGCACACCAGGCTTCCCTGTGCATCACCAACTCCTGAAGATTGCTCAAACTCATGTCCATTGAGTTGGTGATGCCATCCAACCATCTAATCCTTTGTCATCCCTTTATCCTTCCACCTTCAATCCAACCAAGCATCAGGGTCTTTTCTAATGAGTCAGTTCTTTGCATCAGGTGCCCAAAGTATTGCAGCTTCAACTTTAGCATCAATCCTTCCAGTGAATATTCAGGGCTGATTTCCTTTAGTATTGACTGGTTTGATCTCCTTGCAGTCCAAAGGACTTTCAAGAGTCTTCTCCAACACCACAGTTCAAAAGCATCAAAACCACAGTCCAAAGGACTCTCAAGAGTATGCTCCAACACCACAGTTCAAAAGCATCAATTTTTCAGTGTTCAGCTTTCTTTATGATCCAATTCTCACTTTCATATAAGACTACTAGAAAAACCATAGCTTTGACAAGATGGACATTTGTTGGCAAAGTAATATCTCTGCTTTTAATATGCTGTCTGCGTTGGTCCTAAGTTTTCTTCCAAGGAGCAAGAGACTTTAATTTCATGGCTGCAGTCATCATCTGTAGTGATTTTGGAGCCCCCCAAAATAAAGTTTGTCACTGTCTCCATGGTTTCCCCATCTATTTGCCATGAAGTGATGGGACCAGATACCATTATCTTAGTTTATTTGAATGTTGAGTTAGGTTTTTCACTCTCCTTTTTCACTGTCATCAAGAGACTCTTCAGTTCCTCTTCAATTTCTGCCATAAATGTGATATCATCTGCATATCTGAGTTTACTGATATTTCTCCTGGCAATCTTGATTGCAGACTGTCCTTCATTCAGCCTGGTATTTAATGTGACATACTCTGAATATAAGTTAAAAAAACATGTTGACAACATACAGCCTTGATGTACCCCTTTCCCAATTTGGAACCAGTCTGTTCCATATCCTGTTCCAACTGTTGCTTCTTGACTTGCATACAGATTTCTCAGGAGGCAGGTCAGGTGGTCTGGTATTCCCATCTCTTGAGGAATGTTCCACAGTTTGTTGTGATCCCCACAGTCAAAGACTTTGGTGTAGTCAATGAAGCAGAAGTAGATGTTTTTCTGGAACTCTCTTGCTTTTTCGATGATCCATTGGATGTTGGCAATTTGATCTCTCGTTCCTCTGCCTTTTCTAAATCAAACTTGAACTTCTGGAAGTTCACAGTTCATGTATTGTCGAAGCCTGGCTTGGAGAATTTTGAACATTACTTTTTAGCATGCGAGGTGAGTGCAATTGTGTGGTAGTTTGAACATTCTTTGGCATTGGAATGAAAACTGACCTTTTTCAGTTGTGGCTACTGCTGAGTTTTCCAAATATGCTGTCATATTTAGTGTGGCACTTTCACAGCATCATCTTCCAGGATTTGAAATAGCTTAACTGGAATTTCATCACCTCCACTATCTTTGTTCATAGTGATGCTTTCTAAGGCCCATTTGACTTCACATTCAGGGATGTCTGGCTTTAGGTGAATGATCACACCAACAAGGTTATCTGGGTCATGAAGATCTTTCTTGTAGAGTTCTTCTATGTATTCTTGCCCCCTTTTCTTAATAACTTCTACTTCTGTTAGGTTCAAACCATTTATGTCCTTTATTGTGCCCATCTTCGCATGAAATGTTCCCTTGGTGTCTCTTATTTTCTTGAAGAGATCGCTAGTCTTTCCCATTCTATTGTTTTCCTCTATTTCTTTGGATTGATCACTGAGGAAGGCTTTCTTATCTCTCTTTGCTATTCTTTGGAATTCTGCATTCAGATGGGTATATCTTTCCTTTTCTCTTTTGCTTTTATCTTCTCTTTTTTTCTCAGCTATTTGTAAGGACTCCTCAGACAACCATTTTGCCTTTTTGCATTTCTTTTTCTTGTGGATGGTCTTGATCACTGCCTCCTGTACAATGTAAAAAAAACTTCTGTCCATAGTTCTTCAGGCATTCTATCAGATCTAATCCCTTGAAACTATTCGTCACTCCTACAGTATAATTTTAAGGGATTTGATTTAGGTCATACCTGAATATTCTAGTGGTTTTCCCTACTTTCTTCAATTTAAGTCTGCATTTTGCAGTAAGGCATATATGATATGAGCCACAGTCAGCTCCTGGTCTTGTTTTTGCAGACTGTATAGAGCTTCTCCATTTTGGCTGCAAAGAATATAATCAATCTGATTTTGGTGTTGACCATCTGGTGATGTCCATGTATATAGTCATCTTTTGTGTTGTTGGAAGAGGGTGTTTGCTGTGACTAGTGTGTTCTCTTTGCAAAACTCTGTTAGCCTTTGCCCTGCTTCATTTTACACTCCAAGGTCAAACTTTCCTATTAATCCAGGTATCTCTTAATTTCATACTTTTCAATTACAGTCCCCTGTGATGAAAAGGACATCATATTTTGGTGTTAGTTCTAGAAATTTGGGTAGCTAATCATAGAACCATTTAACTTCAGCTTCTTTGGCATTAGTCGCTGCAGCATAGGCTTGGATTACTGTGATATTGAATGATTTTCCTTGGAAACAGAGATCATTTTGTCATTTTTGAGATTACACCCATGTACTGCTTTTCTGACTCTTGTTGACTATGAGGGCTACTCCATTTCTTCTAAGCGATTCTTGCCCACAGTGGTAGACAGAATAGTCATCTGAATTAAATTCACCCATTTTGGTCCATTATAATTCATTAACTGCTAAAATGTCACTCTTGCCATTTCCAGTTTGATCATTTCCAATTTACCTTGATTCATGGACCTAACATTTCATGATTCTTATGAAATATTGTTCTTTACAGCATTGGACTTTACTTCCATCACCCGTCACATCCACTTCAGGGTGTTGCTGTTGTTTTGGCTCCATCTCATTGTTCATTGTTATAAGTGTTTAAATCAACTGATTATAACCTGTTAATGATATAACAAGAACTTAGCTTTTAAAAAAGCTATCCTAGTGACTCAGATGATAAAGAATCTGCCCGCAATGCAGGAGACCCAGGTTCAATCCCTGGGTTGGGAGGATCACCTGGAGAAGGAAATGTCTACCCACTCTAGTATGGGGCTTCCCTGGTGGCGCTAGTGGTAAAGAACTTACCTGCCAATGCAGGAGATTTAAGAAACAATGGGTTCTATCCCTGTTTTGAGAAGATACTCTGGAGAAAGTCATGGCAATTCCACTCCAGCATTCTTGTCTTGATAGTCCCACTGTCAGAAGAGTGTGCTAGGCTACAGTCCATGGAGTTGCACAGTGTCAGACATGAGTGAAGCAACTTGGCACGCAAGCATATAGCTATTAAAGTTTTTAATTGCCAAAATATTTTTAACATTGGAGTCAAATCTAATTGCAAATTGAAGTTATAGGAAATTCACTTAAAATTTTGTTTTATAGTCAAATTTAGTGAAACTTTGATCAGTGTAATAGGGATCATGGTGGTGGTTTAGTCACTAAATTGTGTCCAACTCTTGCAATCCCATGGACTATAGCCTGCCTGGCTCCTCTTCCCTGGGTCTCTTCAGCAAGAATACTGGAGTGGGTTTCTATTTCCTTCTCCAAATATGGATCAATTGGAGTTGCCAATTAAAATTGGTAAAATGTTATCAATTAAAGGTAACTTTATAATGTAAATTGCATTTGAGAGAGATATTGCTAAATTATATAAAATTGTTTAATATTTAAAAATCATATTTTGGATACAGAATTTCCTCTCCTTTGTTTCCAGTTCAGGGCTCTATAGGAACTGTGGTGTCTAAGGTTTTTAAATTTTGACCACTTATTTTTGGTGCCTTACTGTTAAAATAATAAATGGGCAAAAATCTAGATAACTTTCTTAATATCTGGAATAATTTTGTAGTTGTAATGCACTTTCTAAAACTTTGCTTACAAATGTTTGAATTTTTATCTATTTGTTACTGTTACCCTAAGTAATAAATATGTAATATTTATTCACTATAGAGGATTAGTGTTCTTGCTTGGAGAATCCCAGGGACAGGGGAGCCTGGTGGGCTGCTGTCTATGGGGTCACACAGAGTCAGACACGACTGAAGTGACTTAGCAAAATAGAGGATTAAGATTGTTATCAATGGTAAAAATGTCCTTTGTTATTTCTCTCATATTGGACTCTACTATAAAAATAGATGAGAGATTTCAGAAACATTGAACATCTATTTATAATATCAGTTCAAGAGTTTCTTATGTGCTAATTGGCAAACCTTATCTCGTTTCTGCAGTGCTCAAATATTTATCTTGAGAAGTTGTAAGTACTTAAAATGGAAATGTAGTAAAAGCTAGTAAATATAGTATTACAGCCTGATAGACAATAAACAGTGACAAGTTAGTATCACAAGAACACAAAAAGGAACAAGTGACAAAGTAATGAGATATGGATCTATTGTTTCTTCAGAGTGACAAAAGACTATTAAGATTAGGCTTGTTGAGCCCCAAAGTCATTGCTTTGTGGTTACTATTTGGTAGTTGTATGAGCTGATGCTATGGTAGCAGTGAATTGTCCTGAGAAATAAATATTAAACCATTGATAATAATAAATATGTGGTTGGCGTCAATGAATTTTCTTTTTCCTGTTTAAAAAATAATTTTTCAGCTACTGCTATGGATTAACTGGTCTCTAAAAAATACTAAAAGTGAAAGCCCCTCAGTCATGTCCAACTCTTGGCAACCCCATGGACTATAGAGTTCATGGAATTCTTCAGGCCAGAATACTGGAGTGGGTAACCTTTCCCTTCTCTAAGGGATCTTCCTAACCCAGGGATTGAACCCTACTAGCATCACCAAATATAAACTGAAATTTACTAGTGGTGTGACTTGGACAAGTTATTTAATCTTTCTCAGTTAAAGTTTACTCTTTTGACAAAAAATTTCAATCATTCCTTGAAAGGGATTTGTCAAGATTAAATGAGATGCTGCAGTGAAAACGATTAGCACTTATTTGGCACTATGGTTATCCAGTAAATATTTTTAGTTCCACTATTGTTTGAGTGATGATTTTTTGGTGAACTTTTAAAATTTTCAGGATTATATGTATAATATGTATTTTATATATATATAGTAATGCAAAATTTTGCACACATTTGGAGACCAGCACAATTTTCATTGTATAAGGATATTTATGTTAACAATGGACAAGCTAAAACTGGATTTTGTTAACTTTGTTGAGAGCTCTTCCATGGCCTCAATAAATTTGTTTTTAAACATAAAAAAAAGAGAGAGAGAGACTAGTGTTTAATATCATGTAATCAATTAAAAATAAATTTAGATTAAACACATTAAAGGGATTTTATTTCCACTGTATTTACTCTTTAAGTTCATTATCCTCAATAATTTTTATTTCACTTAGGTATTTAAAGAACAACATTCTATTTAAAATATTTCCTTCCAAAATAGAATGTACATATTATATATGCCAAACTATGACTGTCAATTCAAATATACATTTTCAAATATAAAAATTTCCTACTAAAATAGTTACATACTCTAATGAAAACTTAAATTAGGTTCAAAGCCTTTTCATGGTGGAAAATCCAGAGATCTGGCATGTAAGGAAGTGAGTTTATGATGCAATTCTACCTCTTATTAGCTGTAATTTTCTTTCTCAATTTCTACTTCTATAAAAAAATTCCACTGTTACTACTATTATTGCAGATGATACAACCTGCCCCACCACTACTACCTATTTTTCTAGGTTATAATAGTGTTGGTCGCTAGGTTGTGTACAGCTCTGAGCGACCCCATGGACTGTGGCCCACCCGGCTTTTCTGTCCATGGGATTCTCCCGCAAGAATACTGGAGTGAATTGCCATGCCCTCCTCCAGAGGATCTTCCTGACCTAGGAATTGAACTCATTGTCTCTGACATCTCCTGCATTGGCAGGTGGGCTCTTTACCCTTAGTGCCACTTGGGAAACCTAATACTAGAATGGGCAGCCAGTCCCTTCTCCAGGGTATATTCCCAACCTAAGGACTGAACCTGGGCCTCTTGCATTGCAAGAGGATTCTTTAACTTCTCAGCCACCAGGGAATCCCAGGTTATTATAAAAGATTATTATAAAATGAAAAAAACTATATATGAAACATGTTTGACCAAATCATGGTGGTTTTCTTGAACCCAGGGAGCATAGAAAAGATGTTTGTTCATATATATAAATGTTGTATATTACCAAACATGAGGTCTATATGAAACATTACTATTTTTGAAACTGAATACAAATCCTCAATGCTATCCCCAACACTATTTGGCACCAATATTTCATCTACTACTTTCCTCTGATAATCCATTTCAATTATTAATTAGCCTTTTTTTCAATAGCAATACACCATTAACTGGATAAGAAGTGACTTTCCTTAACTTTTAAGGTGTGTGATTATTCAGATTCCTTTTTAATTCTTCATATTTTCTCTTGCTTCTGTTTAAAAAAAATTATTCACTGTTACTTGAAAGTGAGATTTCAGAAAGTCCTAACTGTAATCAGTTACTTTATCAAAGTCAGAAAGGTTTATCATTTTCCCTGAACCCTAAAAATACATTATACATGTTATTTTCTTTTAGAAGAAAGTTAAAGAAAGTGAAGTCGCTCAGTCATGTCTGACTCTTTGCGATCCCATAGATTGTAGCCTACCAGGCTCCTCTGTCCATGGGATTTTCCAGGCAATAGTACTGGAGTGGATCGCCATTTCCTTCTCCAGGGGATCTTCCTGACCCAGGGCTCAAACCCAGGTCTCCCGCATTGTAGACAGATGCTTTGCCATCTGAGCCACCAGGGAAGTCCAAAAGATATGGAATTATCTAAAAGATTTGGGATTTCATTAACATTACCAGCTTGGTTATATGACTATGGAAGTTGTAAAGAGAGAAATGAAATAAACATTTATTGGTGACAGTTTATTCAGGACTTCTGAAAAAGAAGACAAATTCAGAGGGGGAGATACAAATTTAGGCAAAGGTTCTGAAAAGTGCATAATTCTGATAGATACAACTGTTACTAAGCATACAATTATTACAAGCTGAAATGAATGCTGCTGCTGCTGCTAAGTCACTTCAGTCGTGTCCGACTCTGTGTGACCCCATAGATGGCAGCCCACAAGGCTTCCCAGTCCCTAGGATTCTCCAGGCAAGAACATTGGTGTGGGTTGCCATTTCCTTCTCCAGAAATGAGTGAGGAAGTGTAGAAAAAGATGAAAGAGGTAACAAATTTTTATTACATATCTGTGATATGTTAGCCCATTAAAGATGTAATGCAGTGTTTNTCCCAGTCCCTAGGATTCTCCAGGCAAGAACATTGGTGTGGGTTGCCATTTCCTTCTCCAGAAATGAGTGAGGAAGTGTAGAAAAAGATGAAAGAGGTAACAAATTTTTATTACATATCTGTGATATGTTAGCCCATTAAAGATGTAATGCAGTGTTTAAGAATGTGATTTCTGTGCTGATGAAGACTGTTCAAATTTAGGATCTGCAAGTTACTAGCTGGTGACCTTGACTAAGCTGATCACCTTGTCTATATAGTTCAATTTTCTTACCCATTAAAGGGGAATGATAATAGCAACAACAACAGTAATATCTAATTCATAGAATTATTTTGTGGATTAAATTGAATCATCTAAAGCACAAAAAGCAAGAGAGTTCCAGAAAAACATTTCAGTTCAGTTCAGTTCAGTTCAGTCACTCAGTCATGTCCAACTCTTTGTGAACCCATGAATTGCAGCACACCAGGCCTCCCTGTCCATCACCAACTCCTGGAGTTCACTCAGACTCACGCCCATCGAGTCAGTGATGCCATCCAGCCATCTCATCCTCTGTCGTCCCCTTCTCCTCCTGCCCCCAATCCCTCCCAGCATCAGAGTCTTTTCCAATNTGGATGGCATCACTGACTCGATGCGTGTGAGTCTGAGTGAACTCCGGGAGTTGGTGATAGACAGGGAGTCCTGGCGTGCTCCCATTCATGGGGTCGCAAAAAGTTGGACACGACTGAGTGACTGAACTGAACTGAAAGCACATAAAACATAGGATAGGTCTATTCTCTTAATAGTATAGATTAGGATCTGGAAAGGTTAAGAACTTCCCAAATTCATGGCAGTCAGTAAGCATCAGGGCTGGAATCAATCTGCTTTTAAATCAATGCTATTTCCACTGTGCAAAAAGAGACTATGTTAATGATAGCTGTATACTAATACTAATAAAATAAAAATACAAGTGAACTGTATTTGAATGAAGGATGAGGGAAAGAGATTGGCCAGGGAAACAGGTAGTAACTTGATGATGGTCTTTGTATAATTAAAATAACTTGAACATATAACAACATAGTATTCAGTACAAATCAGATGGATTACTAGACTTTTTGGAAGGCCTGATGACTTATTTTGGCTGTTTGCTATTCTGTGGCTTATTCCTCTCTGAGGATGTATTTACAGCCCTCTCTACTTTTCTTCTCACTAAGCCACATTCAGTGATTTTCTATGCAATGCCCTATCCAGAGATGGCTAAATTTAAAAAAGCTTTTAGTGAAAACACAACAGACTTTTAGCAAAAGCTTTTATCACCATAGTCCAAGACACAGTCGTTCCTCCCCTGAAGTAGTGTAAAGGCCTGATTGCTGATGCTTCTTCAGCTTATTCATGTATCAGCCAGCACAAAATCAGTGCTGAATTCTCATTGGAAGGACTGATGCTGAAGCTCCAGTACTTTGGCCACCTGATGTGAAGAGCTGACTCATTAGAAAAGCCCCTGATGCTGGGAAAAATTGAGGGCAGGAGAGGGTGAACAGGAGAAAAGGGTGACAGAGAATGAGATGGTTAGATTTCATCATCAATTCAATGGATATGAATTTGATCAAATTCTGGGAGACAGTGAAGGACAGGGAGCCTGGCATGCTGCATGGGATCACAAAGAGTTGGACACAACTTAGCAACTGAACAACAGCAAAGTCAGCATGAGTTTTCAAACAGTGTTAATTAAATAATATCCCCTTCTGTATCTCCAAATCTTCCAGTTTCTAAACTTACTTTCAATGAGACCTAAGCTGCTTCCCATGGTCTCCATAGCCATGAGACAGGAAATAGATGGGTTTCAGATTGAACAGTTTCTCCCCCATGGACAGAAACTCCATTAAATCAGAAACTTCATAAAAACAGGATAATGGAGGAGGTTAGCCCTGCCTAGATGATATAGATTTATTGTCAAAGTCAGGGAGACTTCTGGGACTACAGGCATAGAAATGTTTGGAGGTCAAGAGGTAGTAAATGTTACCTCATAGTAAGTGATGCCAACTACCCATAGGCCTCTTCACTAGAATCCATCTTGGCTAAAAAATGTGCATGCATAGAAGGGAGGACCTGAGGTATACTAAATACAGCCTCAGAACCAGACAAAGCAAAATAATTGGTCAAAGGAAAGCCAAAAGAAATCCCTCACGAAAGTGGTTCAAACTACCACGAGGGTATAACTCTTTCTGTGAGCCTGTCCATATGTCTATCCACAAGTACTGGATTCTTTTTCCGCCTAATAAATGCTTTATGTACTTCACTCTGTCCTGTCTCTATGTGAAAATTCATTTCTACATAGATGATAGACCTGGGCTTTTTCACTGGCCACTGTCCCTGGTGGTCTAGTGGCTAGGATTCAGCACTCTCCCTGCTGCTGCCCAACCTGTCTCTGGCTTGGAACCAAAATCTTATTCAAGCTGCTGCAGGTGAGGTGATGTGAGATCAGTCATGCATGGTTATGCTTCTGCAAACCTTTCCTATGTGTGCCTGCGTGCTAGGTCCCCTCAGTCATGTCTGACTATTTGTGATCCAATCGACCATAGACTGCCAGTCTCCAATGTCCTTGGGATTCTCCAGGCAAGAATACTGGAGTGGGTTGCCATTTCCTCCTTCAGGGGATCTTTCTGACCCAGGGATCAAATCTGTGTCTCTTACATCTCCTGCACTGGCAGGCAAGTTCTTTATCGGCAGCCCCACCTGGGAAGTCATATCCCTCACATACCAATTTGTAATACCATTCTAGCTTATTCAAATCAGCCACACAAGACTTCCTTCTTTTGATTCCTTGACATGGAAATCATACTTCTACTTTTTGCTATTCCCTTTGCCTGCAAATCTTTCAAGGTCAGGTCTTACTATTTACCTCATTGGAAATTATTTTCTTCATTTTTTTTTTTTCACATCTTTATTTATCTACCTCCTCTCTCACTCATATGATGATTTACCATCTGGGCTTCCCTGGTGGCTCAGAGGTTAAAGCATTTGCCTGCAACGCAGGAGACCTGGGTTCGATCCCTGGGTTGGAAAGATCCCCTGGAGAAGGAAATGGCAACCCACTCCAGTATTCTTGCCTGGAGAATCCCATGGATGGAGGAGCCTGGTGGGCTACAGTCCACAGGGTCGCAAAGAGTTGGACACGACTGAGCGACTTTACTTCTCTCACTCCTATATAAAATAAAATTTAAGCTTCACACAACCAGGGATTTGTGAACCATGGTCAGTTCTGCAACCTTATTATGCTTAAGTGATAAATGAATAAAACATGCTGTCCCTTACATACAGAGATAAATCATCAATACGGCCTACAATTGGCATGATTTTACTGGTGAATTTTCACTAGTCATTTTCTTTTATGTTTAGTTTACTATGTGACTGAAAGGAATTCAGTGTCTCTAGTGATTAGGTATGGTCTTGTAAAAAGAAAGAAAGAAAAATTGAACCCATATGTTTCTGAGGAATGCAGTTTGGATTTCCAAAGCAATCCATTGAGTGGTTACAAAGGCCTCTTAAGCAATTGTATGTTCTCATATTCTCGAATCAGTATGCTGTGACTAAACTACTTTTGATAACAGAGGATTGATTTCCCTCTTATACTTCTCTTCCATGTTCAAACCCTACCACAAGAAGAAACAATTAGATTCTCTCTAAATGTGATGTTACTGATGAGCTTGTGCCATGGTCAATGGTGGAAATCAATTTTCATTTAAGAACCTACAGTACTTTGCCTTTTTCCATTTTCGTAGTCTCTATCGATTCTTCTTTCTGTGGAAAGACACTATCTGTTTTGCGGTAGCTAGACTCTTTTTCCAAGGTCCTACAATAATGGAGTAAAAGTTTCCAGAGAGCTTTTCTAAACTGGCAATAAGCCCACTTTTTAATATGTAGATGAAGGCCACTCTATCCATTATAGAACATGGGAGACAACTCCCATTTAAAAGAAATAGAACATTATTGGGACAAGACTCATATAAGTTCTTTTGTGGACTTTCTAGACAATTTAGGGGCAAGAAACAGTAAAAAGAATAATATAATGGATTATAAATTATTGTTTTTAGTTAAGTGAGGCCATTGACTCCTTCAAATCAAAGAGTTTGAAACAACTGTCTATGTCCTTCCCAAGCTCTAAGTGAAGGGAGTTTCACATTGTTCATGCTGTGGGTATTCAGTAGGTATTTGTTGACAGGAGGAACAGCTATATTCAGCAGTAATTTTTGTATCAGTATTGTGCACAATGTATTTCATGGATTTCTTCAAACAAGGGAGTCTGCCTTCTGGGGAATATCTACTTGTTTAATAGCAAAATTGATTTTTTATAGGTGCCTTTCAGATTAGTCAATCTTTCCTTCTCTGCTTACAATGAAGATGACAATAAAAAATGATTTCTTTCACAATAGTTTTCATTAAATAGTTTTGTCTGGCATGATTTTTCAAATAAACATTTAATAAACTCTCCTTCATAAAAAATTGTTGCTTCATGCCTTTTGTAATGGAGGATAATGTATCATTTAAATGCATGAGTCAATAGGGAAAACAGCAGCAGCATAATTTAACCTTATGATAGAAGATAAGTATTCCTGATATTTTCCTTTATGAGTAACAGTAGGCAATGGATATGTAGCTTCATCTAACAAAAACAGAAAAAAGAGCTGTTTCCAGGATCCAAGTGAAAAAACTTGAAATCAAATACGTTTTTTACTCCAATATTTTGGCATTGTACCTAGTCAACAAAATTATAAGCTTTTTTAAGATTATTTTTTGAACAAGTTATTCTAAAATAAAATCTCCTAGTTATATGTATTTTTTTCCTGTCCTATTTTATGAGTTATTTCTGCTACCCAATTTTTCCCAATTGAAAATTGGAGAACTTTTATTATCTGAATTATGTTATACTCTAAATTATTAAATAAAAAGCTTAACTAGGCATTAAAATGAGAAATTATTTTCCTTTCACATTATCCTTATCCACACAGGTAAATTTATCTAGCATTTTTAATAAAAAGACTTTGCTTCTAGTAGCTAATAACTTCCAAAATGAAGTTTTGCCATGCTTATTAATTAGAAATTTATGTTCCATTTTTATTTTAAATATTGTGCTGTATGTGTTTCACTACTTCATAATCCTAGAGACTTGTGTAGTTTTCATTTCATTTTTTGAGATATCTTTGCTTTTGTAGCATTATATGCACTAGCCAAGCATACATACCTTTCACTTTGTTGTAGATGCTGGTAGATTTCAGCACTTCACTCTCTGGTCATTGGAGTGAGATGATCAGAACTACCCTGGTTTACTTAAGAAGAAGAAAGTCTTTTGAGTACACAAATTTGAATCACCTTGGTGCAAGAGCCACACTGTCAAGACTTAATGGGTTTCTTAACAGTAGTCTTTCTGGAGAATGCTTTTAACTGTGATGTAAAAACTAGTCTTTTCTCCCCTGGGAAACTGACCCATATACCTGTGATGTTTAGAAGATTTAATTCTCCCTGAGATGCCAGTCAGACTTCTCTAATCCAGATGTTAGGTCAAGCCAAAAAAAAAAAAGAAAAGGAAAGAGCTAAATCAATAGATTATATCTAAGTCATGCTCTCTATCATCACCTAGGTATCCAAACTTTTTAGAGAGAAAACACATGAAAATCTATTTTTGAGAGTTTTCATAGAAAAAGTTGAGGAACACTGTGTATGTGTGTATATTTAAGTGTGAGCTAATGATAGTAATATGCTTCTAAGTCATCCACAATGACATCATTAAAAATTCAGTTTTGCTTATTATTGTTATGGAGCTATATATCCAAACAGGAAATTATCATGTAAGTGAAGACCAGATCAAAAGATTTACAGAGGAAAAATTAGAAACTAATTGTCCCTGATAAATTTTCACTAACTGTTGATTTTTTCCTAGCCATCTTCCATTCACTTGTGGTTTATCAGTGTGTTTGAAACAAGAGGCAAAGGGACAGGGCACATCCTTTGAAAGAATGACATAGCCATGTTGTTGTTCAGTTGCTAAGTCATGTCCACCTCTTCGCAAACCCATGAAATGAAGCACACTAGCCTCCTCTGTCCTCCACTAGCCCTCAGATTTTGCTTAAATTCATGTCTATTGAGTTGGCAATGAAATCTAACCAACTCATCCTTTGCTGTCCCCTTCTTCTCCTGCCCACAATCTTTCACAGCATCAGGGTTTTTCCCCAATGAGTTGGCTCTTTGCATCAACTGGCCAAAGTATTGGAGCTTCAGCTTTAGTACTAGTCTTCCCAATGAATATTCAGGATTGATTTCTTTTAAGATTGACTGGTTTGATCTCCTTGCTATCCAAGAGACACTGAAGAGTCTTCTGTAGCACCACAATTCAAAAGCATTAATTCTTTGGCTCTTGATCTTCTTTATGGTCCAACTCACACATCCTCATATGACTACTAGAAAAACCATAGCTTTGACTATATGGACTTTTGTCACAACGTGTTTTCTCTATTTAATATGCTGTCTAGGTTGATCAGAGCTTTTCTTCCAAGAAGCAAGTGTCTCTTAATTTCATGGCTGCAGTCACTGTCTGCAGTGATTTTGGAGCCCAAGAAAATAAATTCTGTCCCTGTCTGCTTCTACTTTTTCCGCTTCTACTTGCCATGAACTGATGGGACCAGATGCCATGGTCTTAATTTTTTTTTTTAATGTTGAGTTTAAGCCAGCTTTTTCACTCTCTCTCACCCTCATCAAGAGGTTCTTTCCTCTTCACTCACTGCCATTAGACTAATATCATCTACATATCTGAGGTCGTTGATATTTTCCTGGCCATCTTAACTCTGGCTTGTGATTCATCTAGTTTGGCATTTTGCATGACGTACTCTGCATGTAAGTTAAAAAAGCAGGGTGACAGTAGACAGCCTTGTCATAATCCTTTCCCAATCTGGAACCAGTCCACTGTTCCACTGTTCCAACCATTGCTTGTTGATCTGCAGGCAGGTTTCTCAGGAGACCGGTAAAGTGGTCTGGCACTCCCATCTCTTCAAGAGTTTTCCATAGTTTGTTGTGATCCACACAGTCAAAGGCTTTAGGATAGTCAATGAAGCAAATGTTTTTCTGGAATTCCCTTGCTTTTCCATGATCCAGTGAATGTTGGCAATTTGATTTCTAGTCCCTCTGCCTTTTCTAAACCCAGCAATTGGACATAATAAAGACTGGTTAGAAACAACTATTGGTTGTTTGGGTCCAAGATGATGGAAGATTTTACTTCTAGTAGACTTTGAGCCTTATTATATGTTCACTGTAATACATTAGCAAACCCAATTACAAGTGCCATGATAGTCAAGAGGCTAACCATAAAAGACCAAAGACAGTCACTGGCCAAGTTCATAGAAATCCCTTCCACTTACCCCCAAATAGTTGGCATAATTATACCACTTATGAAATACCCAAGCCCTTAAAAAATAACCAGATCATATTTCAGTCTCACATTGTAATGCTCCACACTCTGTGGAGTGTGTTTCTCCAAAGGCCATTCTGCCTTTTGAGATGGGCCAAATTCTTTCTGTGGAATGTGTATCTCTCTAAATAAATCAATTTCTAACGTATCACTTTGTCACTCACTGAATTCTTTCTGAAATGAGACATATGAACCCAAGTTTCATTAAATACTGAGGCCAAGTGTGTGATCGCAATGAAAAGACCATGAGTTCAAGTCTTATCTGAGTTGTGCTTTTTCATGTTCATATTCTAATTTATTTAGTGATCTTTTTCAGTCTTTACTTCTAAGTATTTTTCATTACAAAAATAAATGATATTGCATCAGTTACAACTTGGAACTTAAGGAAATAGGTGTACCATACTTACTCATTTTCTTCCAAATCCATTAATCTAAGTGCATTCACTTGAATGGTATTTTTCTAAACAAAATTAAATGTATTTTCTCATGGTGAATAGAGTTGTCAAATAGAATACAGGATACTACGTTAAATTGACATTTAAAATAAGCAATGGATATTTTTGTTATTATAAATGTTTCAAATATTGAATACAACAGACACTAAAAATTATTTGTTGATATGTGACATTTAAATTTAACTTTAGCATAAGATTGAGTTTTGCAATTTTTAGGACATGCATAATTTTATTTATATTTTCTGAAATACAATTTTTTCTTTTAAATTTATTTATTTATTGAAGGATAATTGCCTTAAAGAATTTTGTTGTTTTCTGTCAAATCTCAACATGAATCAGTCATAGGTATACATATATCCACTCCACTTTGAACGTCCATCACTTCTCCTTCTCCATCCCAACTCTCTAGGTTGATACAGAGCTCCTGTTTGAGTTTCCTGAGCCATCCAGCCAATTCCCATTGCCATCTATTTTACATATGGTAATGTAAGTTTCTATGTTACTCTCTCCATACATCTCCCCCTCTCCTCTCCTCTCTCCAAAACCAAAACTCCATTTTCTATGGCTGTTTCTCCACTGCTGCCCTGTAATTATATTCATCAGTACAATTTTCTAGATTCCGTATATATGCGTTCAGTTCAGTTCAGTCACTCAGTGGTGTCTGACTCTTTGTGACCCCATGAATTGCAGCATGCCAGGCCTCCCTGTCCATCACCAACTCCCGGAGTTCACTCAGACTCACGCCCATCGAGTCAGTGATGCCATCCAGCCATCGCATCCTCGGTCGTCCCCTTCTCTTCCTGCCCCCAATCCCTCCCAGAATCAGATACTTTTCCAATGAGTCAACTCTTCCCATGAGGTGGCCAAAGTACTGGAGCTTCAGCTTCAGCATCATTCCTTCCAAAGAAATCCCAGGGCTGATCTCCTTTAGAATGAACTAGTTGGATCTCCTTGCAGTCTAAGGGACTCTCAAGAGTCTTCTCCAACACCACAGTTCAAAAGCATCAATTCTTCGGCGCTCAGCCTTCTTCACAGTCCAACGCTCACATCCATACATGACCACAGGAAAAATCATAGCCCTGACTAGACGGACCTTAGTCGGCAAAATAATGTCTCTGCTTTTCAATATGCTATCTAGATTGGTTGTAACTTTCCTTCCAAGGAGTAAGTGTCTTTTAATATCATGGCTGCAATCACTTTCTGTCATGATTTTGGAGCCCCCCAAAATAAATCCTGACTCTGTTTCCCCATCTATTTCCCATGAAGTGATGGGACCAGATGCCATGATCTTCGTTTTCTGAATGTTGAGCTTTAAGCCAACTTTTTCACTTTCCTCTTTCACTTTCGTCAAGAGGCTTTTTAGTTCTTCTTCACTTTCTGCCATAAGGGTGGTGTCATCTGCATATCTGAGGTTATAGATATTTCTCTTGTCAATCTTGATTCCAGCTTGTGTTTTTTCTAGCCCAGCGTTTCTCATGATGTACTCTGCATATAAGTTAAATAAGCAANAGCCAACTTTTTCACTTTCCTCTTTCACTTTCGTCAAGAGGCTTTTTAGTTCTTCTTCACTTTCTGCCATAAGGGTGGTGTCATCTGCATATCTGAGGTTATAGATATTTCTCTTGTCAATCTTGATTCCAGCTTGTGTTTTTTCCAGCCCAGTGTTTCTCATGATATACTCTGCATAGAAGTTAAATAAGCAGGGTGACAATATACAGCCTTGACATACTCCTTTTTCTATTTGGAACCAGTCTGTTGTTCCATGCCCAGTTCTAACTGTTGCTTCCTGACCTGCATATATGTTTCTCAAGAGGCAGGTCAGATGGTCTGGTATTCGCATCTCTTTCAGAATTTTCCACAGTTGATTGTGATCCACCCAGTCAAAGGCTTTGGCATAGTCAATAAAGTAGAAATAGATATTTTTCTGGAACTCTCTTGATTTTTCAGTGATTAAGTGGATGTTGGCAATTTGATCTCTGGTTCCTCTGCCTTTTCTAAAATTAGCTTGAACATCTGAAGTTCACAGTTCACGTAGTGCTGAATCCTGGCTTGGAGAATTTTGAGCATTACTTTACTAGCATGTGAGATGAGCGTGCAATTGTGAGGTAGTTTGAGCATTTTTTGGCCTTGCCTTTCTTTGTGTTAGAATATGACATTTATCTTTCTCATTCTGACTTACTTAATTCTGTATAATAGGTTCTAGGTTCATCCACCTCATCAGAACTGACTCAAATGCAATCCTTTTTAAGGCTGAGTAATATATCATTGTGAATATGTACCATAACTTCTTTATCCATTCATCTGTTGATAGCCATCTAGGTAGTTTCCATGTTGTAGCTATTATAAATAGTGCTGCAGTGAAAAATGAAAAATGTAATACATGAGTCTTTTCCAATTTTGTTTTCCTCATGGTATATGCCTAGGAGTGGGATTGTTGGGTCATATGGTGTTTTTGTTCCTAGTTTTTAAGGAATCTCCATAGCTTCTTCCATAGTGGCTGTACCATTTACATTCCCACCAACAGTGCAAGAGTATTCCCTTCCCTCTACACCCTGTCTAGCATTTATTGTTTGCAAACTTTTTGATGATGACCATTCTGACTTCTGTGAGGTGATATATCATTGTAATTTTGATTTGCATTTCTCTAATAATGAGCGATGTTGAGCATCTTTTCATGTGTTTGTTAGCCATCTGTATGTGTTCTTTGGAGAAATTTCTGTTTATGTCTCTTTCCCACTTTTTGATTGTGTTGTTTGTGTTTCTGGCATTGAGTTGTGTGAGATACTTGTATATTTTGGAAATTAATCCTTTGTCAGTTGTTTCATTTGCTATTATTTTCTCCCATTCTGAGGGTTGTCTTTTTCACTTTGCTTAAATTTTCTTTTGCTGTGCAAAAGCTTTTAGGTTTAATCAGATCTCACTGATTTACTTTTGTTTTTATTCCCGTTACTCTAAGATCGTGCTTTGATTTATGTTACTGAGTGTTCTGCCTGTGTTTTCGTTTAAGGGTTTTGTAGTTTCCGGTCTTACATTTAAGTCTTTTATTCATTTTGAGTTTATCTTTGTGTATGGTGTTAGGAAGTGATCTAATTTCATTCTTTTACATGTTGCTGTCCAGTTTTCCAGCACCATTTATTGAAGAGGCTGTCTTTTCCTTATTGTATATTCTTGCCTCCTTTGTCAAAAATAAGGTACCCATAGATGCATGGGTTTATTTCTGGGCTTTCTATCTTGTTCCATTGGTCTATATTTCTGTTTCTGTGCCAGTACCATACTATCTTGAGTACTGTATCTTTGTAGTATAATCTGAAGTCAGGACGGTTGCTTCCTCCAGCTCTGTTCTTCTTTCATAAGACTGCTTTGGGTATTTGTGGTCTTTTGTGTTTCCATATGAATAGTGAAATTTTTTGTTATAGTTCTGTGAAAAATGCCATTGGTAATTTGATAGGGATCACACTGAATCTATAGATTACATTTGGTAGTACAGTTATTTTCACATTTTTAATTCTTCCTACATATTAACATAGAATATCTCTCCATCTGTTTATGTCATCATTGATTTCTTTCATAAGTGTCTTATAATTTTCTGTGTACAGTTCTTTTGTCTCCTTAGATAAGTTTATTCCTAGGTATTTAATTCTTTTTGTTGCAATGCTCAATGGGATTTATTCCTTAATTCTCTTTCTGGTTTTTCATTGTTAGTACATAGAAATGCAAATATTTCTGTGTATTGATTTTGTATCCTGCACCTTTATAAATTCACTTATTAGCTCTAGTAATTTTCTGATATGAACTTTAGGGTTTTCTATGTACAGTATCATGTCATCTGCAAACAGTGAGAGTTTTACTTCTTTTCTGATCTGAATTCCTTTTATTTCTTTTTCTTCTCTGATTGCTTTAGCTAGGGCTTCCAGAATTATGCTGAATAATAGTCATGAAAGTGGACACCTTTGTCTTGTTCCTGATCATAAGACGAACGCTTTCAGTTTTTCAACATTGAGATTAATGTTTGCTGTAGGCTTATCATATATGGCTTTTACTATGTTGAGGTAGGTTCCTTCTATGCCCATTTTTTGAAGAATTTTAACATAAATCTGTGCTGAATTTTGTCATAGGCTTTTTCTGCACCTATTGAGATGATCATATGATTTTTATCTTTCAGTTTGTTAATATGGCATATTACATTGTTTGATTTACATATATTGAAGAAGTCGTGCATCTCTGGAATAAACCTAACTTGATCACGGTGTGTGAGCTTTTAGATGTATTGCTGAATTTTGTTTGCTAAGATTTTGTTAAGGATTTTTGCATCTATGTTCATCAGTGATATTGGTATGTAGTGTTTTTTTGTGTGTTGTCTTTGTCTGGGTTTGGTATCAGGGTTTTAAAGTCTCCTACTATTATTGTGTTCCTGCAAATTTCTCCTTTTATGTCTTTTAATGTTTGTCTTGTGTACTGAGGTGGTGCTATGTTGAATGCATAGATATTTACATTTGTTATGTCTTCCTCTTGGATTTATCCCTTGATCATTATGTAGTCTCCTTTCTTATCTCTTGTAATCTTCTTTATTTTAAGGTCTATTTTGTCTGACATAAGGATTGTTGCTCCAGCTTTCTTTTGTTTCCCATTTGCATGTAATATATATTTCCATCCTCTCACTTTCAGTCTGTATGTGTCTTTAGGTCTGAAGTGGGTCTCTTGTTCAGTTCAGTTCAGTCACTCAGTTGTGTCCAACTCTTTGCAACCCCATGAACCACGGCACTCCAGGCCTCCCAGTCCATCACCAACTCCTGGAGTTTACCCAAACTCATGTCCATTGAGTCAGTGATGTCATCTAACTATCTCATCCTCTGTCGTCCCCTTCTCCTTCTGCTTTCAATCTTTCCCAGCATCGGGGTCTTTTCAAATGAGTCAACTTTTCACATCAGGTGGTCAAACTATTGGAGTTTCAACTTCAGCATCATTCCTTCCAATGAACACCCAGGACTGATTTGCTTTAGGATGGATTGGTTGGATCTCCTTGCAGTCCAAGGGACTCTCAAGAGTCTTCTTCAACACCACAGTTCAAAAGCATCAATTCTTTGCCACTCAGCTTTCTTTATAGTCCAACTCTCACATCCATACATGACTACTTGAAAAACCATAGCCTTGTCTAGACGGACCTTTGCTGACAAAATAATGTATCTGCTTTTTAATACACTGTCTAGTAGACAGTGAGTGAGTGAGTGAAGTCGCTTAGTCATGTCTGGCTCTTTGCGACCCCATGGACTGTAGCTTACCAGGTTTCTCCATCCATGGGACTCTCCAGGCAAAAATACTGGAGTGGGTTACCATTTCCTTCTCCAGGGGATCTTCCTGACCCAGGGATCGAACCCGAGTCTCCCTCATTGGAGGCATATGCTTTAACCTCTGAGCCACCAGGGAAGACATATATACATATATGTCTTGTTTTATATCCATTCAGCCAGTCTGTGTCTTTTGTTTGGAGCATTTAATTTATTTACATTTAAAGTAATTATTGATATATATGTTCCTATTTCCATTTTCTTAATTGTTTGGGGTTGATTTTGTAGATCTTTTTTCTTCTATTGTATTTCTTGACTATATAAGTCCCTTTAGCATTTCTTATAAAGCTGGTTTGGTGGTATTGCATCCTCTTAACTTTCGCTTGTCTGAAAACCTTTTTATTTCTCCATCAATTTTGAATGAGATTCTTGCTTGGGTACAATAATCTTGGTTGTAGAGTTTTCCCTTTCAATTCTTTAAATATATCCTGCTGTTCCTTTCTGGCTTGCAGAGTTTCTGCTGAAAGATCAGCTGTTAAGCATTTGAGGTTTCCCTTATGTGTTACTTGTTGCTTCTCCCTTTCTGCTTTTAATATTCTTTCTCTGTATTTAGTCTTTATTAGTTTGATTAGTATGTATCTTGGCACATTTCTCCTTGGGTTTATCCCTTATGGGACTCTTTGTGCCTCTTGGACTTGATTAACTATTTTCTTTTCCTTTTTGGGGAAATTTTGCACTATAATATTTTCAAAATTTTTTTCATACCCTTTCTTTTTCTCTTCTTTTTCTGGGACGCTTATATTTGGAAGAGTTGACTCATTGTAAAAGATTCTGATGCTGGGAGGGATTTGGGATAGGAGGAAAAGGGGACGACAGAGGATGAGATGGCTGGATGGCATCACTGACTCGATGGACATGAGTCTGAGTGAAATCCAGGAGTTGGTGATGGACAGGGAAGCCTGTGTGCTGTGATTCATGGGGTCACAAAGAGTTGGACACAACTGAGTGACTGAACTGAACTAATCTGATATTTGGAATGTTTATGTGTTTGATACTGTCCCAGAGGTCTCTGAGACTATCCTCAGTTCTTTTCATTCTTTTTACTTTATTCTGCTCTTCAGAAGTTATTTCCACCATTTTATCTTCCAGTTCACTGATTTATTCTTCTGTTTCATATATTCTGTTATTGATTCCTTCCAGAGTATTTTTAATTTCAGTAATTGTGTTATTTGTCTCTGTGTTTATTCTTTAATTCTTCTAGGTCTTTGTTAATTGATTCTTGCATTTTCTTCATTTTGTTTTCAAGGTTTTTGATCACCTTTACTATCATTATTCTGAATTCTTTTTCAGGTAGTTTGCCTATTTTCTTTTCATTTATTTGGACTTCTGTGTTTCTAGTTTGTTCCTTCATGTGTATAGTATTTCTTTACCTTTTTGGTTTTTTTTTTTTTAACTCATTGTGCTTGAGGTCTTCTTTTTCCAGGCTTCAAGATTGAATTTTTTCTTCCTTTTGGTTCCTGCCCTCCTAAGGATGGTCCAGTAGTTTGTGTAAGCTCATATAGGGTGAGATGTGTGCTGAGTTTTCTGTTTGTTTGTCTGTTTTTCCTCCAATAGGCAAGGCTGAGTGAGGTGGTAATCTTGTCTGTTGATGATTGGATTTATATTATATTTATACGTTCATTTTTTTGGTTGTGGCAGCTCTGCACCAGTGAGGGTTGAGCATAAAGTTGGGGCATTTGCTTGGCTTGTGACTACCCTGGCAGTGTCAAGTGTACAGGGACACAGACTGCCTCCACCACAGGAGTTATGGCCCCATCAGAGTCCTTTTCTGAGCCTCTTGTAGCTGGTGATCAGAAAGCCTCTTTGGTAAGTTTTTCTCTGCAGCTCAACCTGGTCAGGCACTTAGAGGGGTCTCTTGCCTGGGGTCCTNCACCAGTGAGGGTTGAGCATAAAGTTGGGGCATTTGCTTGGCTTGTGACTACCCTGGCAGTGTCAAGTGTACAGGGACACAGACTGCCTCCACCACAGGAGTTATGGCCCCATCAGAGTCCTTTTCTGAGCCTCTTGTAGCTGGTGATCAGAAAGCCTCTTTGGTAAGTTTTTCTCTGCAGCTCAACCTGGTCAGGCACTTAGAGGGGTCTCTTGCCTGGGGTCCTTTTCTCTTGTTCGGTGTGTCAGACACATAGAGGGGCCACCCTGGCTGGGGCCCTACTCTGTAGATTGGGCCATCAGGTAAATAAAGGGTCACCCTGGCTGGGGTCTTACCCTGTAGTTCAATCTGTCAAGCATTTGATGAGACAGCCTCTCTGTTGTTCAGCTGCCAGTGCTGGTATAGGGGAGAGAGGGTATGGTGATGACTCCATATCCTATGTGTGACTCAGCAGCATCATTTTGCTTCCATGGCTGCCCAAATTTCCTCCATGGGCATTTCCCACCATAATCTTCTCCCTCACATCCCCTCAATCAAACTCTCTACAGTCAATAGCAGCCCTCACTGTGGGATTGCTCCACAGTCCTTAAACTTCAGCTCCCAGCTGCTGTGCCTTCCAGGGGACTTGCATCCCTGTCCAGGGTACATATGGACATGGCAAGGACTGTATGATTCTTACTCCATTTATGCTGTCACAGATCAATTGTTTCACTCTCAGCCTTAAATGTTTCTTGTCTGATTGGCAGTTGCCCCGATGTGGAGATCAGACCCCTGGGTTCAGTTCTCCCACCTGCTGAGGGCAGGTCCAGTCCTACTAAAACTTCTGTTTTTCCCCCTAGTTCCTTCCATCTAGCGAATTTTGCGTGGGTGTATTATTCTTTCCAGCTGGTCAGGTACTCCTGTCCACTCTTAGCTGGTTTCTGTATGCGCTTCTGTGTCTGAAGGTGTATTCTTGATGTATCCATGGAGAGAGATGTATTCCACGTCCACTTACTCCTCCACCATCTTATTCTCCCTGAAAATGTTTTTAAAAAGCTGAAATACAAATTTAACTCAATATATTTATTTTTATTTGCTAAGCATGACAAACTGAATTTGGACTATTAGAGATATGAATATCACAAAAACAATTTAAATACCTATAACTCTAACATGTAGGCAGGATTACTTGTAACAACATTTGAATGTACTTCCTTACACACTTTCCACATAAATATTCAATGAGAACTAAGCTCAGAATATATATATATACAACTATGTTATAAGACTAAAATTTATAATATGAATGCGATATTAATCATTAGTGAATTTATTGGGCTTTCCAACTTAGTAAAAAAAGTAATTTTATGTATTTTAAAAAGGCAAGAAATTGTGATTCAAGTCTTTTCACATCAAAAAAGTCATCTCAATGCAATATATTTATGCTAAGGGAGATTGAGTTATTTTGTTTATTGATTCTTCTGGCATAAACATAATTTGATTTTAACAATTTGGAAAAGGATAATGGTCATTATTTTTCTAGGTTTCAATGAAACATAGTAAAATATTTAATTAATAGGGTGACAGGTCTTATATAAGAAATAAATTTCTAAAAATTAAAAGATATGCCTATATATAAAAAAGAATTAAGGGAAGCAGTAGAGAATAATAATAATAAACTGATAAACTATCTAAAAAATTAACTTGAGTTCTGATTCTAAAATAATCAGCAGAAAACTTGAAAATTTAGTTAAAAATCACTTCCCATTATGAATCTTAATTTTTATGGTGAACTAGAATAAATATAGTGTTTCTAGAAAAATATCTTGGTAGTATATTTTCTGAAGTTTAGTATGTTCAAAGGAAATAATAATTTCACATTTGGAAAATTATTAGGCTTTTTATTTCTGAATGATACAATTCTTTCAAAATTCTGAAACCACAAACTGATTGTCTTTTTAATCCTGAAAGAAAGAATTAGCCCGGTTTTGGTCCCAATTTTTTTGTGTGTGCCCAAATTTACTTTTATTCCGTTTACGCATCAACAGAATTTTTTTCTTTCTCTTTTATCCAAATTTCTACAATTTATTTTTCAGGTATTCAGTGATCTCTTAACAAATGTACTTTCAACTTAGCTTTCTTCTTTTATTATCTTATTAATTGCTATTTATTATCTTTTAGACATTTAAAAAATATAGAATAAAATAAATCTGAACATAAGATCATTATTTTCCTTCTTTCATATTTGTATTACTTTCATTTGCTTATAAATTTCCTTTTCTCTTTTTTTATGTCCTTTGAAACATATTTCACATATCATATAGCTCATCCATTTCATGTATATAATTCAATGATACTTTATAAATGTATGAAGTTCTTTAATCATTACCATAAGTCAGTTTTAGAACACTTTCTAAATTGACCACTTGAGAATCCATTTACTGTTCACCTTCATTATCCAAAACTCCTGGCCCCAGAAAACCACAAATTTACTATGTTTCTATAGATTTGCCTTTCTGAGAATGTTTTAAATTGGAATCATGTGATATATCATCCTTTATGACAGTCTTCTTCCTTCTCTTCGAGTGAGTACTACTGTTACTTTAAGCTCCTGATACTTGCCACATGATAGACCAATAAATCAAAGGACAAGGTGTTGGGGCAAGGAATAGGAACTTTATATGAAAAGCCTGAAGACTAGGAAGATGGCAGTGTAGGTTCCCAAAGAACCATCTTACCCAAATTAGAATTCAGCCTTCTTTTATACTAAAATATGAGGAAGTGTGACTGGTTGTCAGAATTCTTGGTGCTGCCAGATCCCCGAGGCAATGTGAAATCTTTTGTTCTATCAGCTGTCCATATAGATCTGATCGCAATGGTCTCGCAAACTTTCAACAAGATGAATGTTATTTTCTGTTCTGAAACTTTTTATCTCTATGTGAATGAAACATATTGTGGCTTTAAAAGTCAAGCCTAGGAGGCAGAGCTATGAGAAAGGGCCATTATGTATATTTCAGGGTATAGGCAGTGGTTTTTTACTGATTGGGGAAACACAGGTGAAGCCAACATGACTAAGCACAGGCAAAGAGCACAAAGTTTAAAGCTAAAGGAATAGAAACAATATGGAGTCAGGCTTGTTCTCTGCTACATACCTTTTCTCCTTCTTCAGGGAGTACATCTAGTTTGTTTTCTATGTCAATGTTTCAATTTTCTATAGTATCCAAACTATGCCCTGCTGCCTCCAAACAGATTTTTATTCTGACATTGCACTTCCTTGAAATCTTTGACAGAACATGCACGCACACACACATACACACACATTTAAATCTCATTCTGTTATCTTCTCATATCCAATATTTAGCAGTATGTACTAGTTTTTTTAGCAGGGAAAAACTGTTAAATCTTCATGAAAAATAGCATCTATGAAATAAAAAGAAGTTTAACAGTTTTGGGTGGAAGGGACTGTCTCTAGATTTAATAATGTAGCATACAGTGTCATGACAAAATATCTTATTGGTATATTCTTTCTAGATTGTTTCAAAATCATTAGAAAAATACTTCAAAATAATTAATTGGTATGGTAATTATGTACCTTGTCATTTATTATGAATACAACCAAGTAATTTAAATAATGAGTAAAGGTCTTAGCTAAAGGTATGCCATCTAACAGAGGAATAAAATGAATTTCAAGTGTTGAGAAAGGAAGTGATGTCTTTCCTGGGCCAACTTCCACAAACTCCAAGTGAATCAGTAGTTGAATGGTTGGATGGGCTTCCAAGAAATTTGCTTAGGCTCTGATAATCTGTACATAATTTCTTTGCATGTATTTTTATGAAGACAATCACAATAAATCACAATAAAAGGGAGTTAATCCCTGAACCAAATTGTATTATATTCTCTTGTCATAAATTAATTTCTTCTTATTAATAAGACAGTATCATTTTAGACATATAATTGTTTATATTTGATTTCTTTTTGGGGCTTCCCAAGTGGCACTAGTGGTAAAGAATCCAGCTGCCAATGCAGGAGACATCTAAGAAACACAGGTTCAATCCCTAGGTTAGGAAGATCGCCTGAAAAAAGGCATGATAACACCCCACCCCCACCCCAGTATTCTTGTCTGGAGAATCCCAGGGATAGAGGAGCCTGGTTGGATACTGTCCACAAGGTCATAAAGAGTTGGAACTGACTAAAGTGACTTAGCACACACAATTTCTTTTTATCTTTCTGTTATATTTTTCGGGTTGCTCTACTTGGCAAAAAAAAGTCTTTTTATTTTTCTGACTGAAAACATAGTCAAGTATTTTATAGTCAACTTCCATAAAGAGAAAAATACAGTTGATATTCTTATGTATACAATTTCTATCAGAAACAACTATGTTAAGGATGTGTGTGCTTAGTCTCTCAGTCATGCACCACTCTTTGTGACCCCATGGGCTGTAGCCCTGCAAGCACCTCTGTCCATGGGAAATTCTCTAGGAAAGAATACTGGAGTGTGTTGTCATGCCCTCCTCCATGGAGTCTTCCCAACCCAGGGATTGAACCCAGGTCTCCCACATTGCAGGCGGACTCTTTACCATATGAGCCACCAGGGACGCCTATGCTAAGGATAATTGTTCTCATAAAAATTTTATCAGATACAGTAGTCTCATAAAATCAGAACTTTTTATTCAGAGAATCCTGTTTTAGAATAACTAACCTATGCCAAAGCAACATTTCTGATAAGTTCTAGAAGCACTAGAACATTAAAAAATATATATAGTGTCAGAATATAAAGAAAATAGATTAACAAAAATCTTCCCTTTATCAGAGCGTTCAAGTGTGTGTTGGTATAATCACTACATATTGTAAAAATAATTCCCTCCTTGTCTTTTGTCTTTGTGACCCCATGGACTATACAGCTCATGGAGTTATCCAGGTCAGAATACAGAAGTGGGTAGCCTATCCTATCCTCAGGAGATTTTCCGAACCCAGGAATTGAACTAGGGTCTTCTGTATTCCAGGTGTAATTTTTGTCAGATGAGGTACCAGGGAAGCCCTCATTGTCTTTTGCAATGTGTTTCTAATCCGAGGAAAGAAGTTGAGTGTTGTATAAAAAGTAATCATCAGTGCCTTAAGAATAAGTAAATGACCTTGATTCTCAGAATAAGGGTGCAAGGTTCACTGGGCAAAATATTGGTAATTACTCTGAGTTTACTGTTGTTGAAAAGTTTTAATTATTTAATAAGCTTTGAAGTGCTTAACTATGTTTCTTTCCTCAGTTAAAAATGTATACAAGTGGCTAATCAACACATTTTTATATGCCCACTAAGGGATAAAATTAATGTTTCTAATAACTTTAAACACAAAATGATGTTAATAATTTTCTTAGTCAAAATTAATGAGAAATATATCTCATGAAACTCTCTCTTATGTTCTTAGTTGAAGTATTGATGACAATTTTAAAAATTTAAAATGCAATTTTCTTTAAGGAATATATAATATTTGTTCCTAAAACTGATATTTAAGGGAATTTAAATCTTGTCTTTGGACTCTTTGTTCTTTTGAAATTCTCTGTAAAATTTTACATCAGAAATGTAACCATGTGCTGAAAGTGAAATGAAATGAGACAGTTAAAAACTACACTGCATCAAAGTTTAGGTTTATAAAAGTTATCAGAGTAATAAGGGTCATCTCAATAAATTTATTGAAAGCATTTATGGAGAAAATTTGCAGTAGTATAGAACAATACCAGTTTGAGTAAATTGAGCTTTAGTATAGTTCAGAGCTCTTGGAAGAGCAGATCTTCAACAGAGCTTTCTTATCTAATACGTGGCAAAAGTGAAAAGAGAGGTAAGAATCATATATGTTCAGCACCATGAGGCAAAATAATAGATAAATAAGTAAATAACACAACAAAACACACAGAGCTTACAGAGGCACACTATTCAGTGTATGAATTTTCAAATGTTTATCTAAGCCATATATTCACCCTGTATTCATTGACACATGCTGAGTATATACAAGGCTATCATGAAAACCATCAACATAAAAATTATTTTTGCAATTTGATACAATGTCAACAAACTTGTCCTGTTGTGACAGGAGCTGTGTTCAATTAAAAAAGTCTGAGAAACAAAGAGAGCTTAAAGTGCCATACATTTTGTTTTAGAGTCATCTGGTTCTAAATGTGTAATTTCAAGTTGAGATGATTTGTGTCTATAAAGTAGTGCCAAGATTCATTGCTCTTGCTCCCTTGGACCAGAATGATGGAAAATATTGTTTTGCATTATAGGTAATAAGAAATACTCTCTGCATTTACCTTATATCTCAACCTCTGGGCAAGATGTTATTTCTGCTTAAACTTCTGTCATCTTCCCAGGTAGCACTAGTGGTAAAGAATCTCCCTGTCAATTCAGGAGATGTCAGAGACACAAGTTTAATGCCTGGATTGGGAAGATTGCCCTGAAGGAGCAAATGGAAGGAGCAAAAGAAACCATTTCAGTTTTCTTGCTTGGAAAATTCCATGGACTGAGAAGCCTGGTGAGAAAATAGTCAACACAACTGAGGATGCACTGCACAACTCAGGGGAGTGAAGAGGAGGAGAATTATTACCTCTTTTTCTACTCTCATTATTATCTCCTTTGAAGAGAGAAAGAGATTGCTATTTTAATGACTCAGATACTACAAATCAAACTTTCTTTAATAGACATTGGAAGATGCTGTACATCTTGAGGGAACTTTTTACTTTCTTTTTTCTTTAGGAAAGCCACTAAGAACATAATTATCTAGGTCTGCATCTGGCAGCTCCAGAGTTAAGCTCTTAATGAATCCTTCCAACTATGTTGCTGTATGGAGCAGAGGGCTTTGCTTCTGACCTGAAGTCAGAATTATATCCCTAAAGCATTCCAAACATATAAGATTCAAGAATTAGCTTTATAAAGACTGTAAGAATAGATTTGTCCTTTACTGAGCTATATTCACCAACTCATCCTCTTTAAAATCTTGCTTTGCAATATGATGTGTTTTTCTTAATACTAATCAAGTATCCATTTTCCCCATTTGACTGTTGGCCAGATTGATGTGGATCAGATCACTGAACCAGCACTTTTGTAGAATGGATTATTTATTCTTCATTTGCATAATGGATTATTAGTCCTAATTTGTTAGCTTTCACTGCATCCGTAAGAGCAGCACCTAATCGACTGATAATATGATATTTTATATTTTGAATAGACTGATAAATAGAATTTGAAACTATTTAAGGACTTTAGTTATCTTCCTTAGGAATTATTGTTTTTCCTTCTACCAAGTTCTCATGTGGAACTTCTCATTGTCTTATATGGAAAGTTTACCCAGAACTGTGCTTTCTTTACTGGTGAAGTGATAACATCTTCAAAACCACTAATCAGTGTGAGACATAGCCTGGAGTTGATTAGTAAAAAAGCAACATTAGGTAGTGAGAGGATATTTAGAAACTAAGGAAAGTACTGAAAGAAATCCAACTGGTCTCTGTTGGGAGGCCATAAGACACTGAATAAAAGCAAAGAAAGGGGAAAAAAAAAAGCGTAGAAGAAGGAAAAAGCAGAAAAGAAGATAAAATATGGTAAAGGACAGCTTAAATAGGCCACATGAGTGAAACCAGATGTTGGAAGCCAAGGCTAGCTTTTTAAACAGAATTGGGCTACTTAAAACAAATTCTTACATGTTTTCTTTATTCATTAATCTGCATGAGTTTATTAGAATGGGCTAATCTAATTGTCTTTTCTTTTTTCAAAACTAAAATTTCTGGATTTTGTTTTTTTAAAAGATTGTTTTTTTGGAAGCAATAGAACAGGACAGTTAATAGAAAACAAGTTTATGTGTTTTATTTTTTCTTCAAATAGAGGATTTATATTTTATTTTTAAAAATTTCAAAGTTAACAAACTTAGATGGAAAAGATGATCTTAACTGGGTATATTTTATATTCAACAATGAATTTAGATATAATACCTGCTGTGACCTTTGAATTAAAAGTGGAAAACCCAATTTGCTTATATGGATAAAGGCAATAATTCTACTTGAAACTTAAAGAAGGGCATTTCTGGAGTCCAATTTTAGAATTATGAAAGAAGTTGTTTTAAATTTATTACTATGAAATATTTTGTGCCATTGTCCTAGTTCTTTATTAAAATTTATTATTCTGAAATGTGCGCCACTGTTTCAGTTCTTTATTAAAATTTATTTTAATATCTTGTTCCATGCATATGCCATCCTTTTAAAATAAAAGGAAATAGCATATGGATTAAGAAAGCTAAATTGTTTGGTATGTTTAAAAATTAGTTGTAATTATAGCATTTTATTTTACCGTTTATGTTTTCCACATATGTTAAGGATTACTTCTGCATTTGAAGTTTAGTCTATTTGAACAACTTTTTTAGCTTTCATTTTTATGATTATTCATCAAAAGATAGCCTTTGATTTGACATATAACTTTTCTTCCATCCTATGCCAATAAATAATGAGATTCAAACTTTTAAAGTAAGAAACTATGTATATGTATTTCTAGAAGATGCAACCTTAATGCTAGTCTTTCTCTCTCTGTTTTGTTCATTTCCTGCTAGTACTTGGTTAAGTTAGGCTCTGAATGGGAGGCAATTTATGAGGGGACTCCCTTGATCCCCACCTGCTTGTGTTCACCCACTTGTATCATGTTATTTCCTTGAGTGTGGTCAAGGCCTAAGCTTGCTTCTAAATGTGAAATATCACAAGGGTGACAAGACTTAATTCCCATTATTACATTATGTTTTGTAAAACTCTGTCTTGTGATCAGACACAATCTAGAGATTGTCTCCTTCATATCTGGCTTTTAAGAAGAAGCTTCCAGGAATCATCTAATTACAAGGAACTGAATAGAACCAAAGACCAGGGAAGTGTATCCATCCCTTGCCCAACCCCTGTTGAAGTGTATTTGAGATATAATATTGTGTAAATTTAACATGAAAAGATGTTGATTTGGTACATTCATATATTATAATGTTATTCCCAGGTGGTGCTAGTGGTAAAGAACCCACCTGCCAATGCAGGAGACATAAGAGATGCAGGTTCTGTCCCTGGGTCAGGAAGATCCCCTGGAGAAGGAAATGGCAACCCACTCCAGTATTCTCACCTGGAGAATCCCATGGACAGGGACGCTTGGCAGGCTGCGGTCCATTGCATCGCAGAGTCAGACATGACTGAAGCAACTTAGCATATTGTAATATGATTGTCATTGTAGGTATACTTAGTATTTCTATCACTTCATGTAATTGTCATTGGAATAATTAAAATTTAGTATTTTAGCAAGTTTGATGATTAAAATATAATATTGTCTATATTCACTATACTGAGCATTAGCTCACTAGGACTTATTTACTACTCTTCTCAAATTTTTACCTGAAACAAAATCTTTCCTACCACCCAACCCTTTGAAATTAATATTTTACTTTCTGTTTGTATGAGTTTGGCTCTTCAGATTCCATGTATAAGTGATATTATTAAGTATTTGTGCTTCTATATCTGACATCACACTTAGTGTAATATCATTAGGTCCATTCATGTCACAAATGGCAAGGTTTCCTTTCTCGTGCTTGAGTAATATTCCACTGTGTGTCTATGTTTTTGTTTATATATATAAGCTACACAGTCTTTCTCTATTCATCCACCAATGGGCACTTAGATTGTTGCCATGTCTTAGTTATTGTAAAAAGAGCTTAAAGCTCTAGTACACTTGGGAGTACATGCATCCCTTCATTAGCCTTTTTCATTCTCTTTGGACATGTATTCAGAAATGGAGTTGCTAGATTCCTAATCCTGCCTGTAAATGAGAGACCAGCCTTGGCTGAGGCTCTGCAACCTGTGAAACACTAAGCAAAAGAACTAACTAGCTAATCTGTGCCTGGATTTCTGACCCTCAGAAAGTGTAAGATAACACATATGTATTGTTTTAAACTGCCAAATCATAGAGACTTTTACACATCCAGGAAAACTAATGCAAAGTTATGTGAGACTATCATCTCTAGAATAAAGTTTTCTTTTCGTTGTTAATTACCATGACAATCACTTCAACATGTACTTGTATATAATGTGCCTTCAGGGGCTTTGAAAATAGGAGAACAAATAAAATTCAGTTAATAGGACATGGTTAGTTCATATTAATGGTAAATGTGTTTCAGGTTGTTACTTACTCTTTGAAATAAGCAAGTAGCTTCATATATTCTCTAAGGAATGATGATTTAATTGCTTCTGCATTTCCTTTACATTTCTCCTTGGCTCTTTCTGACCCAACTTTAAGCCTATTATACAAACAAGTTAATAATAATATATTTATGTATTTTGATGAAAAACTATTTTGTCAAGTTGATTTAAAATGCATGGCTTGTGAAAACTTACATCCATGTGAAACTCTAAACTTGGATGCTTATCACCAGCTTTATTCATAATTACAAAAACTTGGAAGCAAACACAATGGATTTTAGTGGGTGAATGGATGAATAAATAGTGGTACATCCATACTGTAAAATGCTATTCCATGTGTAAAAGAAATGAGCTAATAAGTCATGAGAAGACATAGAGAAATCTTAATCACGTATTACTAAGAAGCTGATCTGAAGAGATTACATACTGTATGATTCCAACTATATGAAATTCTGGAGAAGGTAAATTATGAAAACAATAAAAAGATGACTGGTTGCCAGGGATGGGGGCTTGGGAGGGATGAATAGGGGATTTTTAGGGCAGTGAAAATACTCTCTATAATACTGTAATGATGGATATATGTTATTATGCTACTGCTGCTCAGTTGTTTCAGTCATGTTGGACTCTGTGACCCTATGGACATAGCCCATGAGGCTCCTCTGTCCATAGGATTCTCCAGGCAAGAATACTGGAGTGGGTTGCCATGCTTTCCTCCAGAGGATCTTCCCAAACCAGGGATCAAACTCTCGTCTCTTACATCTCCTGCATTGACAGGCAGGTTCTTTACCAGTGGTGCCACCTGGGAAGCCCACATGTTATTATTATTCATTTGTCAAAGCATGCAATGAACAGCACAAAAAGTAAATCCAAAGGAAAACTATGTATGGACTTTGGGTGGATTACAGTGTATGGTGTAGGCTCATTCTTGGTAACAAATATATCATTCCTGTGAAGTGAAGTCGCTCAGTCGTGTTCGACTCTTCGCGATCCCGTGGACTGCAGCCCACCAGCCTCCTCCATCCATGGGATTTTCCAGGCAAGTATACTGGAATGGGTTGCCATTTCCTTCTCCAGAGGATCTTTCTGACCCAGGGATCTAACCCAGTTCTCCTGCACTGCAGACAGATACTTTAACCTCTGAGCCACCAGGGAGTCAGTGATATTAAAAATAGGGAATTTGTATGTATTGGGACAGAAATATATGTGAAATCTCTGAACCTTCCCTTCACTTTTGCTGTGATCTAAAGATGTTCTAAAAAATAAAATCTTAATAAAATATTTTAATTTAATATTAAAACATTTAAAATAATTTTCTAGTCTATTTTAAATATTAACATATATTTTATATATGTTATATAATATCTATGGCAAAACAAGGTTGTGTGTAGAATTTATGTATTTAAAACTAGCAAATAAATTGGCAAAGTCTTATTTTGAAATTTTATTAAAAAAACAGCCTGTAAAATTTCTCATTCTTATAAGAATCAGTAAAGAAGTCATTTTATATAGAGCTAGTTCCATCTTTTTCTTTCGTGAAAACATCACAATATTTGCTCTTTAGTGTCTTTCTCCTGTGTTTGCAGTAAAAATGACAACAAAAAACGACAATTAATTGAAACATGGAAGTTGTACTGGTACACCAAAAATCATTTTATTAATTCTGTTAGGAAGTCACTGGTGCTTGTGTTTTAAGAAAAGCAATTTTTTTGTTCTTGAAGAAAGCTAGTCATTAACATTGCTTTGTGGGTCCATTAAATTGATTCTGAGCAATACTAGTTTCTGCTCAACAGTAAAAAATAGACCTGTGATTTTGAAAAAAAATGATTTTAACTGAACTCCAGTAATTTTGAAAAAGTGTTTTCCACAGTATTTCATTTCTTATAAGCTGCTTCTAGTCTGACAGAAGCTGAGTGCTGTGTAAAATACTCATTAGTGCCTGTGGAATAAGAAAATGCAAACAATGACCTTGATTTGAGATATTGGATAATTATTTCTGATTTTAAGTTGTTGAAAGCATTATTTAATGAGATTGAAGTGTTAACATATTTGCTTCTGACTTACAATATGTAATATTTTATATACTGTTTATAAGTAATATATATAATCTTTGTATTCTACAGTCAGGTTAAATCCAATGAAAGGAAACTAAAATGATCTGTCAACATCAAATTCAGTTCTGCCCTTTAAAAACAGAGGAGTAGAAGTAAGTTATTTAGACTCCAGATTCTTTGGTACTTGATGCTGTAAAACATATCAACAGGACAGGTAAAAAATGAGGAAATAAGTAAAAAAAAATGTTTTTGGGCAGAATAAGCATTTTACTTTCAAGTGTTTTTTAAAATAAAAAAAAATAATTATGAAATGTCAACAAGTGGAGCTTCCCATTTTAGGAGATGAAAGTGAAGGCAGTCTGTGTAAAACTAGATAAATCTTGGAATATTAAACTTCTTGTTTTACATAAAATATATTTAAATAGGATACCTAATCTAAGTAGCAGAAGGCTTTAAAAGCAGAATGTGTAAAATAAGATAGCATACTTTTTTCTTTTTCTTATTAATTTAAATTTATTTATTTTAATTGGGTCAAAAAAGTGGGCCAAAGAACTAAATAAACATTTCTCCAAAGAAGACATACAGATGGCTAACAAACACAAGAAAAGATGCTCAACATCACTCATTATCAGAGAAATGTAAATCAAAACCACAATGAGGTACCATTTCATGCCAGTCAGAATGGCTGTGATCCAAAAGTCTACAAGCAATAAATACTGCAGAGGGTGGGGAGAAAAGGAACACTCTTACATTGTTGGTGGGAATGCAAACTAGTACAGCCACTATGGAGAACGGTGTGGAGATTCCTTAAAAAACTGGAAATAGAACTGCCTTATGACCCAGCAATCCCACTGCTGGGTATACACACCGAGGAAACCAAAATTGAAAGAGACACGTGTACCCCAATGTTCATCGCAGCATGTTGCTAAGTCGCTTCAGTCGTGTCCGACTCTGTGCAACCCCAGAGACGGCAGCCCACTAGGCTCCTCTGTCCCTGGGATACTCCAATCAAGAATACTGGAGTGCGTTGCCATTTCCTGCTTCATCGCAGCATACTTTTTTAACAAAAAGCTTACAAGATAAATGTAAGTGGTGGTAAAGAGAAAATTGTCTCCCAATATGCTCTTTCCTTACTTAAAATTTTCTTTAAAGGGGAGGACACCTGGTCCAGTATACTATAAAGTACTGCAGTGTATTACTAACTAAGCCAACACCATAAAAACAGGTTATTGGTAAGAGTTTTACTGTCTGAAAAGAAAAAAAAATGTTCACCTTTCAAAGACAAGAATGAAACAGATCATTCAACAGATGATGTTTTAGCTAATTAGAAGATAAATGGGTATCAGAAGAATATTGTGAAATAAAAAGTTTTAAAAAGGAAAGTAATGTGATGGATTAGTAAGACTAAGGTATAGTGTCTTTAAAGTTAAAACTTTTCATTTGAAGTAAGTTCAAATGTTTTTATCGAGTACAATTTTAAAAGGGCTCTACATAAGGAGATTGGAGAAGGAAATGGCAACCCACTCCAGTGTTCTTGCCTGGAGAATCCCAGGGACGGGGAAAGCCTGGTTGGCTGCCGTCTATGGGGTTGCACAGGGTCGGACACGACTGAAGCAACTTAGCACATAAGGAGATTGTTCATTAAGTAAGCAAGTTTCACTGTGAATGACAAAAGGATCGTATCTCTATGCATTATTATGGTATGGTACATGTTTTCTTTGTAAAATAATTATTTTGGGCAAACATTAAAAAAAAGAAGAATTGCCCGAAAAAGAAAGTCAAAAAGAAAGCTACACTAAAAATTAAATTATAGTATAGCAAATAAAAATAAGGTAAAATGAAATTCTATATGGAAAGCCTCAAATACATGTATTTATTTTCTTTTTAATGAGTTATCATAGATGTGTAATAAAACTGGAACATTTTACAGGATCTTGGTCTGAATTTATATGTCCTCATTTATGAATTGGTTTTGGGACCTCCATTCTTCTACAATTACTAGAAACATAATATTTGCTTCAAGCGCTATTCCATCCAGAATATTTCTTATGGCAATATAAACTCTAAATTGAATTTTCAAAGCAGAGACATTTCTAAGGAGCAAACAATATAAGCTATTATGTTGCCATTTTGATACACTTTTTGTCTCCTAGAAACTTCTAAGATAATGATTCTTTTTTCATAACTTCAGCAAAATTTGTGTTTATCCAATCCAATTTGGTGCTATTTCTAACCAAATAAGTTCCAAATTCATTACAAAAGGAACATCATTGTAATGAATAGTGTGCTACACTGAAAATATTTTAAGATCCTAGATAATGGCCAAGAATAACACTGCTTTTAAACATCATTTAGGATGAAAATCATTGTCAAAAGTTATTCAGCACAGGAAATTCTTTCCTTTCTCAGTCTTTCTTCATATCTTCCTAAGGTTAAAAATAAAAAAGCAGCCAAAACCTTGGTTGGGTATCTTAACACAAATATAAGGAGGGCATAACCCTCACTAGTTATGACTAGAATGAGATTTGACCTGTGTACGTTCTAAATTTTCTCTTCTCACAAGGGAGCCCTATTCTATAGACTAAGAGAAAATCCTTGCTTCATGTCCCCCCTCCTGTATGTTCTTTCTAAACAAGATCTGAACACTTTCCAATAGCAGGACATTTTGTCCCAGTTACAATTCTACCAGCTATTCATGGCTGGTGCCCTAGAAAGGTGAGTAAGGCAGGATGATATAATGTGATTTATGGATTATCACTTAATGGGCTAAATATAGTTATCGAGAATGTTCTTCATAAGACAGTCTTTTGAACCAGCCTCTATTCCCTCCAAGCTCAGGCAGAATTGTGCTCCAACTTTGCCAAATTATAGTCCTTTACTGCCAAATGCTCTCTTAACCCCCTATGTTCTTTCACAAACTGCTCCTTCCAAGTGTCTGAATGTTAATACCCCAGCAAGGTTGAATGTCTTGCTCCCTCTCAGAAGCTCTGCTGTTCTGACTTATGTAAGGGTTTCTTTTTATACATAGTGTTTAACATATGAAAACTCCTTTAACATGTGAAAATGCAAGTAGTAGTTTGTATTCTGTTAAACCTTGCACTAATGAGCTATCATCAAGAAGGCATGCAAAATGGAATTTTGTCATCCCAGAAGCAGGAATGTTTTTCTTTTCACCCATACATAGTATAACCGGTTAACTTAAGGGAGAGAAAAAGATTTAAGATGGTTCTCAAGTATTAGAATTTTAGCCTAAGGCCAATAAATATGAGCAATATTTGTTTAATTTTTTTCCTGCACACTTTAACCTCTTCAAATAAATACCTCTCTCATATTATATTAACCTACTTCTTCAACAGATTGGAGACTCAGATGAAAAATAAATGATCAATGTAAGAAAGCTGCTTCCTTGAATGTGATTCTTAATAAATGCTTGAGAGTTTTCAAATCCTTAATTTATAAACTGGATAATTCTAATCTTGAAAATTAATTGAATGCTTGTGCCAATGGGCAACATTTTCATAAACAAATAATCAACATTTATTTGAAAAAATTACACTTAAATTATTGAATTATTACCACTTAAGATATTTGATATTTTAAAAAATAGATGAAAAGCCTTGTTTTTCTTAAGGCATCTTATAAATATCTTAGAAAAACATTCCTTTGATATGATGGCGAGCTGTCCATAATAAATTCTGGTTTCCAATGAGATCATTTGTTTCTACCTTTGATTTTCATTTTAAAGAACAACTAATAGTTATCTATAGTTCTTCATTGCTCTGTGGGGCTAACACACACTGACAAATTGTAACACTACCTTGAAAGTCTAGTATTTGTAGATCATCAGTAATGATTATCTGAAGGAAAATATCTTTTTAGTATTTATTAGACTTCATCGTCAGTATCTACTCAACTCTTTCTTGACTGGTATCATTATTTGCATATATACATACAGTGGATTTACCTCACTCTATATCTACCTGGGGAAGCAACAGTTAGAACTGGACATGGAACAACAGACTGGTTCCAAATAGGAAAAGGAGTACATCAAGGCTGTATATTGTCACCCTGCTTATTTAACTTCTATGCAGAGTACATCATGAGAAATGCTGGACTGGAAGAAACACAAGCTGGAATCAAGATGGCTGGGAGAAATATCCATAACCTCAGATATGCAGATGACACCACCCTTATGGCAGAAAGTGAAGAGGAACTAAAAAGCCTCTTGATGAGAGTGAAAGAGGAGAGTGGAAAAGTTGACTTAAAGCTCAACATTCAGAAAACGAAGATCATGGCATCCTGTCCCATTACTTCATGGGAAACAAATGAGGAAACAGTGGAAATAGACTCAGACTTTATTTTTTGTGGCTCCAGAATCACTGCAGATGGTGACTGCAGCCACAAAATCAAAAGACGCTTACTCCTTGGTAGAAAAGTTATGAGCAACCTAGATATCATATTCAAAAGCAGAGATATTACTTTGCTGACTAAGGTCTGTCTAGTCAAGGCTATGGTTTTTCCAGTAGTCATGTATGGATGCGAGAGTTGGACTGTGAAGAAGGCTGAGCACCGAAGAATTGATGCTTTTGAACTGTGGTGTTGGAGAAGACTCTTGAGAGTCCCTTGGACTGCAAGGAGATCCAAATAGTCCATTCTGAAGGAGATCAGCCCTGGGATTTCTTTGGAGGGAATGATGCTGAAGCTGAAACTCCAGTACTTTGGCCACCTCATGCAAAAAGTTGACTCATTGGAAAAGACTCTGATGCTGGGAGGGATTGGGGGCAGGAGGAGAAGGGGACGACAGAGGATGAGATGGCTGGATGGCATCACTGACTCAATGGGCATGAGTCTGAGTGACCTCTGGGAGTTGGTGATGGACAGGGAGGCCTGGCGTGGTGTGATTCTTGGGGTTGCAAAGAGTCGGACATGACTGAGTGACTGAAATGACTGAACTGATATCTACCTGATGATTGGGATAATAAATAACTTCTTGAAGGAAATCCGAATATTATGGTTTTTTAAAAACATTTTATTTCCTACCATAGGTTGCTAACAAAGTTTACAAAAGAAGTATAACATTAGTGAAGACACTTGTGGGTAATTAAGGATAAATTTGTATGATTCTTTGATTTTGATGAGGAAGTGACAGCAATAACTGCTTTTAATGAATATATAAAGAAAGCATCAATGGTCACAAATTTTCCTGAGGGACTAAGAAGCCAACAAGTTTGGTTTACAATATGTTTGTTTGGACAGAAAGAAGGTGTTTTTACACCATAATTTGTGTATATTCTTGAATTTACAACCAAGCAAGGCAGATATTGTTGTTGCTACTGCTGTAGTTTAATTCTTGCTCCAATTTCAGAGTTCCATCAAATATATGAAATCTCACTCATATGCACTCAATCAGCCACATTTTAAACACTTTTGTCTTGGACACATATAAAGTTTGTGTATTCAAAGTGTTTTTATTCCCACTTGCTCCACAGCTTCTTCATTGGTGTTCTATTAAATTCAAATCAAACTAAAGGTGACTCTAAGTTTGTTCTCTAAGTGCCCTTCCTTATTATCTGTTGTCCTTATTCCTCAAACGGACATTTTAGGGTAGAGTTAATGGTAAAACAATATTGCTTTTCCTCCCTGAACCATTAAAAATACCCATTCTTCTGCATGCAAGGGGATATGAAGAGAATAAAGATGTATCTTTTCATATCTACATGTATATTTCTTATACTTTGATTGTTTATAAAATATTTTGAGAAGCATCATGACTGTTTTCTTTAGGATTGAAAAAAACTTTTTATTTAGGATTAACATAAATAAGCTTCATGGATAAGGGAACTTTTATGGGACAAATTTGTTCACAAATCAGGTACAAAAGTAAAATTTCATGCATTGGTTTTGTGACAGTACAGGGTAACTTTTTATGAATCAAAGACAATATTATTATTTTAAAATAACCTGCATAGTATAATAATTATCTTAATGTAAAATATTTATGATTTTCCCTTAGTTTCTGTTTAGTCATTTCCAAGGTTCATGAATATAAAAAAATAGTGTATCTTTATAAGTTCTGTTTATTTCTGTTAAGCATATTAATCAAAAGGTACCAGTAGATTTTTTTATTCCTCACTTATGCAAGATGCTATCATTTGTTGCCATTTTAATATATTTAAATTCTTTTTTATTTTTCTTTTAAGTACCACTTCTTAAGATTTCATATGTTTTAACAACTTTCTTGCTATAATTGGCTCACCATTCACATATAATAGATTTATTTTGTGTGATATCTGAGTTGAATCAAATAAATTGATTTGGAGCCCTAAAAGCTTTCTTGATATTAGTAGATGTTATGACTGGAATTCTATAGCTCAAACAGAAGTACTTACTATTACTATGGTGGCTCAATGGTAAAGAACCCACCTGCCAATGCAGGTGATGCAGGAGATCTGGATTCGATTCTTGGGTCAGGAAGATTCCCTGGACGAGGAGATGGCAACCTTTTCCAGTATTCTTGCTGGAAAAACCCTTTGGATAAAGGAGCCTGGTAGGTTACAATCCACTGGGTCACAAAAAAGTAGAACATGACTTAGTAACTGAACATGAACACAATGCTAAAACTACAACCCAGTGACAAAAGACAAAATATATAATCATAAGTATATTTAATAAAATGTTTTAAAATACAACTAAAATAATGAGTATAATAATATTTTGGAAATGACAATCTAGAAAGATTTAAAGAACAGTTGTCTGATATGTAGTGCCATAATCTCACATTTATTAAGCCAGTGTTTAGCTTAATGTCACTGCTGGTCTACTGGTTTCCTTCTTTATTTCAATACTGAATTTGTTATATTCTCATGTGTAAATGCCTTACTTCACAGATGCACCTCTGAAAGAATCATGTGCAATTTCTCCCACTGGAATCTCATAAGTCTACCTGTCATGTCTGGCTTTGGGGATTTAACTCTGGCATGAAAAGATATTTTATGTGCATAAACTATTTAGTCACTTTACGTAATCTAACTGCTTTCATTAGGATCTTAAATAGTCAGTAGCAAAAACAAAGTTTCTAGCCTAATTTGTACACTACAGAAATGAATAAAATGTGAACCATTCACTACTTGAAAATCCACTATTCTTAGTTGTGATACTTCAGGCGTGTCTAAGTAACACTTTCTTTTCTCTTCTTGCAATCATGTCAGCTATATTTTTTGGCATCTCTTCAAATTTGACTTCCGCATTCAGTGGCTCTTTTCTACTCTATGATTTTATTGACAGCATACTATCATCTAAACAGGTCGTCTTTGTTGATATTTGCTTAATTGTTACATACATAGATTTTTACACAGATGTTTAAAATAATAAACAAAGCAACAAAAAATACTTATTCCTTTTTGGTAACATCAAATATTATTTTTCAATATAAATGTCTCACAATAATCTGTCATCCTGAGTACTGGGAGGAATGTCTCAATGACTTTTGGGATGGGAGGTATTTCCATTTGAATCTCAAAAGACAGAGTATTTCATCAGATATCTGCCTTATATTTACTTTTTTTTGTAATTTGCACACAAAAAAAGAAAGAAAGAAAGAAAAGAAAACTACTTTCTAAGAAGCAAGTTACAAACCAACAAAGAATATTGCCAGAGTTTAACTTGTGAAGTCAAGATCAAGAATCATACGCTCAAGCCTTTTCCTTTGCTCCTTATACCAAAGGCTATCACTCTAGGTAATCCATGATAAAGTAGATCAAATAGACCTGGAAGATCATAGTAGACCAAATAAAATCTTGTGCATAGTGCATATCCACTTGGAAAATAACATATGGAAGTGAATGTCTTCAGTATAATTTTCTTTGTGAAATGGTTATCTTTCTTACAAAGGCTACTGGGGTTAACAGATTTTATACTTAAGCCAAATAAATACATCAGTTAGGAAAGGGAAATTTATGTGACAGTAATAAATGAATACTGTCCCACCCCATTCCCAGCAATGACAAACCTTAGTTGCCTAAAATGACAAAGACTTATTTCTTATTTGCTTTATGTGTTGTTCACTCCAAATACCTTTCCATGTTGTCATCATTTTCACTGTGGGACCTAAAGTGATGAAAAAGCAACAGTCCAAAATATATCTACTTGTTCTGATCAAGGTCATATAGCAGAAGGTGTTATAGAAACAATTAAATGTTTAAACTAGAAGTGGCACGCTTAGCTTTCTCCTCACAACTCATTGACTAGTATGATTACACGGTTCCATCAAAGTACAAGGGAACTGGGGATAACACGCTATCAGATGACAGGAAGGTATACATATCTAACAAACAGCAGTAATAAATACCATAGTAGGCCAAGGTCATTGTGTCTCTTATGATCACTTATTTTTAGCAAAAGAGAACTACAATATCCATGAATCTCTTTTAATAAAAGAAAATAATGATTTTCTTACCTTAGAAAATCAGCCTGTACTCCTGCACCAGTGAACCGTGTCAGTTGTTGGCTTTTGGACAGTCAGACATTTGAAGAATTTCACCTTCAGATAGAGGGCAGGAAAATGTGAGCAATATCTGGATACCACTTGACACTGCTTTTGAAAAGGAACGAAAGAAGAATAAAAACTGCTTCAGATGTTTTCTGTCTTCTTCTATGTTGGCATTTGTATCTTCTTGAAAAAAAGACTAAATTAGAGATTTGCAAAGAGAGTTGAGAAATGTTTGGTTTCGGTAGAACCATATAGAAATTAAAATGGAAAGAAAATTACCTTTGTGATGTGAAGGATTTATGCTTAACCCTGGAGCAAACTAGTTATATGTCAGTAGGCAATTATTTATTATGACCTGTGGGTCAAATTCAGCTTGCTGCTTGTTTTTTTGTGACCCACAAGCTATTAATTATTTTTTTAATAGCTGGAAAAAGAAATATACTCAGAACAGAAATACCATTTTGGAACATAGCCATACTCAGACATCTACAGGTATGTATGGCTGCAATGCAGGAGACCTGGGTTTGATCCCTGGGTTGGGAAGATCCCTTGGAGAAGGGAAAGGCTACCCACTCCAGTAATCTGGCCTGGAGAATTCCATGGACTGTATAGTCCATGGGGTCACAAAGAGTCAGACACGACTGAGCACCTTTCACTTTCACTATGGCTGCTATTATGCTACAGTGATGGAGCAGAATAGTGGCAACAGAGACTATATAATTGCAAACTCTAAATACTAGGTGGTTATTCCAAAGACAACGTGAACAAAAGAGGCTCTCTGACATTAGGGACAGCAGTCACAAAGTGGAATAGAGATAAGATACCAGACTGAAATATGGAGTGAAATACTTCCAAAAAATTTGTTCCAGAGGGATGATGGAGACTATTGCCCTAATGAAATAAGAAACAAATGCTTTATGAAAGGAAGCAGATGAGAATAAGAAAGTATAATTGGTATCTGCTAATACAATCAGGATGCTCTAATAGTGAATAAAACATCGAAAGTTAAAACAAAAAAATTCTTGCAAAAAATTAAAACAAAAATACAAAAACATGGACAATAGGAAATAAGAAACAAGAAAACTGAAGGATAAATACTGGAGATTTAACATTTGTCTAATAAGAATTGAATAAAAAAGATAACTGAGATAAAATCGAGCAAAATATTAAAATTTTTATTGAAGTAATAGTTGATTTACAATATTATATTAGTTTCAGGTATATAACATAGTGATTCAGTTATATATATCTATGTATATACACATATATATTCTTTATCGGAGAAGGCAATGGCACCCCACTCCAGTACTCTTGCCTGGAAAATCCCATGGATGGAGGAACCTGGTAGGCTGCAGTCCATGGGGTCGCTAATAGTTGGACACGACTGAGAGACTTCACTTTCACTTTTCACCTTCATGCATTGGAGAAAGAAATGGCACCCCACTCCAGTGTTCTTGCCTGGAGAATCCCAGGGATGGGGGAGCCTGGTGGGCTGCCGTCTATGGG
>SJYA01001177.1:3130868-3323206 GCA_006410615.1 Neotragus moschatus
CATCAATTCTTTGGTGCTCAGCCTTCTTTACAGTCCAACTCTCACATCCATACATGACTACTGGAAAAACCATAGCCTTGACTAGACGGACCTTAGTCGGCAAAGTAATGTCTCTGCTTTTGAATATGCTATCTAGGTTGGTCATAACTTTTCTTCCAAGGAGTAAGCGTCTTTTAATTTCATGGCTGCAGTCACCGTCTGCAGTGATTTTGGAGCCCAGAGACACTGTTTCCACTGTTTTCCCATCTATTTCCCATGAAGTGATGGGACTGGATGCCATGATCTTCGTTTTCTGAATGTTGAGCTTTAAGCCAACTTTGTCACTCTCCTCTTTTACTTGTGTCCAACTCTTTGTGACCCCATGGACTATACAGTCCATGAAATTATCCAGGCCAGAATACTGGAGTGGGTAGGCTTTCCCTTCTCCAGGGGATCTTCCCAACCCAGGGACTGAATACAGGTCTCCTGCATTGCAGGCAGATTCTTTACCAGATGAGCCACAAGAGAAACCCCTCAAGAGACTAATTCCCAAGTTTAAGTATACAGGCCTTGACTAGAATGGATAACTGTATCTAGCCAGGAATAAGTTAGAGGACTGGATGAAACTAGACACAACTGGTGAAAGAGAAATTTCTAGCCCCAGTGAGAACAAAAGACTAGTAATCTAAGGGTGAAGATTACCAACTGGGACAGCAGTAGGAGTTCTGAAGAGACAGTATTAACTTAACTGGAAGATACAATCAGGCTTCAGAGGGGATTGACATTGAGTTTCAACCCTCAGGGGAAACTAGGGAAACCTGGAGAAACTGGGAACAAAGCAAGGCTAGGTTTCTATTTTCTATGGAAGATCTCTGAAGGCTTTCTGATTCTAGCAATATCCACCTACTGTGTGTCTAGCACACAGTATTGTTTTTGTTGAGTGTCTGTTATATTATCCCATACGTTTGCCAAACATTTATCTGCTCAGCCAGGGAGCTTATAACCTTCTTTGATAAAAGGACAGGGAACAAACAAGATTTTGCATATTTTTGAAACTACATTACAGCTGGGATTTTGTTGTATTCTTCTGGGAAGTACCAGTATTCTCAGTCATTCCACTCCTCTTCATTCAGTTTGATAACATTCCACTCTACTCTATGTCATTCCATTTTAATTTATACAGTTTCTATCCAGGGCTACAGCTGTGCTAACAGAGGGGTCCAAAGATGAATAGACAAACTATTGACTCAGAAAAAGTTTCATAAAATATGTTTCACTCATCTTGTGAGCAGACTCTCAAAAATAAAGTTTCATTTTATTCTCTCCATGGAGAGTCATGTTGTAATCTGAAAATGTATCAAAAGTTTGAAAGAAATAAATTGGTTCAATATTGTTTGACCTGAGTTCCCCGAAGATATTTGACCACAAAAAGTTTTTTGTTCTTTACTTACTTATCAATAGCCCTTTGAATTATTTTAGGTGGACCATAAGATTGTCACACATTGTGATCTAGGGCTGATTCCTAACATTTAAGTATCCAGGTAGGTCAGAAAGGGAAACCTGGTGCCTCTGGAGCTTTGTGAATATTAAAATGCTGGAGTAGAGCTTGAATATGTGAGTTTTGGCCTCAGAACTTACTGAAGCAAAGTCATTTAAGGTCTGAGTAGGAAAGTCTTGAAGGGAAAAGATGATTTGTCTTTTTTTTTTTTTGCTATTTCTCAGCTTTAAATTTCATGAGTTACCAATTGGCTAGTGTAATTTTCCTTAACTTTTTTTTTTTTTTCTAAATAAGAGAATACATGTCAAGAGACATCCACATTCTCATAGATTTACATAATCCTATCCAGGAACCTGACTCATGTGTTCTGGCAAAATATTTTGTCACTGAATATTTGAAGACCTTGGAATAGAGCTTTGGTCTCTATCTTGCTGTCTGGATGAGAAACATAGAGGTTAGTGGCTCTACAAAGGTGTTGCTAATACCCCTTGTAGTAATCTGGTTATTTTAGTGCCCACTGTATTTTCAAAGCCAACACTTAGAGTCTTCTTCTGAACATTACTGGGCTTACTATTCCAAATAAACATGCAGAAAGATGACAAAGTCAAGGCAGCAGCTGGCCTGAAGATGGCTTGATAGGAGGTTAGCAGGTGGAACCAATGGCAAAAGAAGGCATGGATCAGAATGAGAGCAGAGCAATGAAGCTCAGCAAGGGCTTGTGGAATGTCTACCCTGACCAGAAAGACCTGGGTCAGGTGCTGAGGAGCACATGTGAGGACTCAGTTTCAAGCTTGGAGTTCCAGCTCTGGGAAGGAGTCGGACAGAAAGTTAAGGCTGGGCTCCTGACCCCAGCACCAATAGAAGTAAAATAGTGGCAGGTGCTTGTACAATAAGTAAAATCCAAGTAGGAGACTAAAAATATTAACAGTTATTGTAGGACTAGTAGTTTCTGTTTTTGTTTAGTCACTAAGTCCTGTCCGACTTTTTTGCAAGCCCGTGGACTGTAGCCCACCAGGCTCCTCTCTCCACTGGATTTCCCAGGCGAGAATACTAGAGTAGGTAGCCATTTCTTTCTGTAGACGATCTCCTGACCCAGGGATCAAATTTTCATCTTCTGGTTGGCAGGCAAATTCTTTACCACTGAGCCATATGGGAAGTCAGAACTAATAGTTACTGTACTTAAAAAGGGGCTCAACTTTAAGATGATTTCCATGACACAGCTGAGAAATTTGCAGAATCATCAGTTTACATTAAACTAAATCTTAGTGTTCATCTCTTTAATTAATTAATATTAAAAATCAGTATAAAAACACAATTAGAGCTAAATGTGCTTAAAATAAATATTTTGGATTCTATTAATATTGTCCCATAAGTATTCTAGTATTCTCAAGGATAACTTAATAGAAACACCAGAAAATGTCAAAGTATATCAGTTTTGTAGTGTGATGTGATATTGTTTGCAGTATTTTTTGTGTTTATAAGTGTACTATTATAGCCATTATTCTATTTCATTGAGTTTTTCAAAATTTCAACTATTTTCTACTATAGAAAAAATTTAAAACTTCATATGCATACTTCTTTTTTTCCTTATAAACAAAATACATGCAGATTATCCTTATTCTATCTTGTGTTTCTTTCTTTCTTCCTTCTGTATCTTTTTTTTTTTAATGTTTGTTCTTCTGAAAAGGGTCTCTTAAATATTTCATTTAGGTTATCTGGCATTTCTGCAACACAAGATCCTTGTACGTCCAACAGTGATCTCTTTCTTTTTCATTTATTTTTCTATTTTTAAAGCAAGGTTGTATAAGATTTCCTCTTCTTTCTCATATAGTGGGGAGGTAATAAATCCATTATACAGATGAATCTAAGGGATAGAAACAAAGATTTATCTAAAGGCAAAACCAATACAATATTGTAAAGTAATTAGCCTCCAATTAAGTAAATAAATTTATATAAAAATTAAAAAATAAAGAATACCAGACATCTCAAGTTAAAAAAGGCATGTGAGTGGTTTCCATTAGAATCAAGGTTGCTGTGCAGTTAAGTGATCTCTTTTTCACACTTCTCTGCATGGAAGTTTCAATGTGTGAAGAATTTTCCATAAAAAGTTTTAAAAATCTTAAAATCATAGGGCCAGCCTGACAGCAGAGATTTTCTGATGTTGAGCACTGAGTAAAATTTGGGCAACTGACATTTTCTTATGTACACACAGGGTTGAGTACCCCCTCCCAAAGCATATCCCACTGACTGGGTTTTATTTATCACAACTGGGCAGCACATTGTCAAATTCACCTTCTTAAGAGCACAGCACCAGCTTGGCCACACAGATAAGAATGATCCCGGAAGATTGAGTTTAAAATCAGTCTTGTGAGGAGAGATGTTAACTGTCGCCTGCCAAGGAAACAGGAGGACCCTGACACTCTTTGATATATTTGGAGGTGACAAAAAAATGACACTGAGTTGGTAGCTCTTCTAGGAAATATGTCGGAATACCAGCACGAGATAGAGGCCCTTCTTGGCTCACTTCAGACTGAGATTATAGTACCTACTGTCACTCCTTATGTAGTAGTTTCATGAACCTTATTACAAAGTGCAGGGGCTCCGGCTGTATTATTTCATTCCACAATTTGGAAATAAAGAAGGTAGGTCAGAGTGTGGTTTACACTTTCAATTTCTTGAGTGGTGTGTATCCATCACATACAGTATTTTGTAGATATTTTGTTCACCTTATGAGAAAGATTGTGCCAAGTTTCCATCTGTCACATGGGCATTTTCCTTGCACAGGGAATGCAGTTCTTATACTTAATCTTCAGTCCAGTGGGAAAGCAAATGTTCTTGCATGGGTTGCCTTCACCTATTTTTTCTTTTTTGTCAGAGCTATGTATTTAATTTTTTTTAACTTCCTCAGTTTTATTAAGATACAATTTACATATAACATTGTACAAGTTTAAACTGTATAACACAGTAGTTAGATACATGTATATTGCAAAACTGTTACTGCAGTAAGGTTATTAACAAACATCAGCTCACATTTACATTGTTATAGTTTTCTTTTTTTTGTGATGAGAATTTTTAAGATCTACTCTCTTATCAGCTTTCATATATACAATGTGGTATTGTCAACTACAGTCACCACATTGTATATATGTCCCTATACTTTAAAGTCAAAGAACACTGGGAGCCCAATCTCCTTCACATAAAAGATGAGGTGCTTGCAAGGGAACTGAGAAACAATCCTTTCAGGAAAGAGGAGGAGACCCTGAGGACTTTGCTGTCCAGGCCTGCAGAGGACAGAAGTTAATGTGTGATACTGCCGTACTTGGGCCAAGGANAGCTATTAATTATTTTTTTAATAGCTGGAAAAAGAAATATACTCAGAACAGAAATACCATTTTGGAACATAGCCATACTCAGACATCTACAGGTATGTATGGCTGCAATGCAGGAGACCTGGGTTTGATCCCTGGGTTGGGAAGATCCCTTGGAGAAGGGAAAGGCTACCCACTCCAGTAATCTGGCCTGGAGAATTCCATGGACTGTATAGTCCATGGGGTCACAAAGAGTCAGACACGACTGAGCACCTTTCACTTTCACTATGGCTGCTATTATGCTACAGTGATGGAGCAGAATAGTGGCAACAGAGACTATATAATTGCAAACTCTAAATACTAGGTGGTTATTCCAAAGACAACGTGAACAAAAGAGGCTCTCTGACATTAGGGACAGCAGTCACAAAGTGGAATAGAGATAAGATACCAGACTGAAATATGGAGTGAAATACTTCCAAAAAATTTGTTCCAGAGGGATGATGGAGACTATTGCCCTAATGAAATAAGAAACAAATGCTTTATGAAAGGAAGCAGATGAGAATAAGAAAGTATAATTGGTATCTGCTAATACAATCAGGATGCTCTAATAGTGAATAAAACATCGAAAGTTAAAACAAAAAAATTCTTGCAAAAAATTAAAACAAAAATACAAAAACATGGACAATAGGAAATAAGAAACAAGAAAACTGAAGGATAAATACTGGAGATTTAACATTTGTCTAATAAGAATTGAATAAAAAAGATAACTGAGATAAAATCGAGCAAAATATTAAAATTTTTATTGAAGTAATAGTTGATTTACAATATTATATTAGTTTCAGGTATATAACATAGTGATTCAGTTATATATATCTATGTATATACACATATATATTCTTTATCGGAGAAGGCAATGGCACCCCACTCCAGTACTCTTGCCTGGAAAATCCCATGGATGGAGGAACCTGGTAGGCTGCAGTCCATGGGGTCGCTAATAGTTGGACACGACTGAGAGACTTCACTTTCACTTTTCACCTTCATGCATTGGAGAAAGAAATGGCACCCCACTCCAGTGTTCTTGCCTGGAGAATCCCAGGGATGGGGGAGCCTGGTGGGCTGCCGTCTATGGGGTTGCACAGAGTAGAACACCACTGAAGTGACTTAGTAGTAGTAGTAGTAATATTCTTTATCAGATTATTTTCTCTTAGAGGCTATTACAAAAGATTTTTTTTCCTCACGTTCAGTTGCTCAGTCAGTTCTGACTCTTTGTGACCCCATGGACTGCAGCACACCAGGCTTTTCTGTCTTTCACTATCTCCCAGAACCTGCTCAAATTCATTTCCATTGAGTCGGTGATGCTATCCAACCTTCCAACCAAATATTGGGTATAGTTCCTATTGTGCTATACCAAAGGTCCCTGTTGGTTGTCTATTTGATGTATAGTAGTGTGTATATGGGCAGGACACTTTAAAAGCAGTACAATCAGTCCTCAGCATTTGCTGGTTCTGCCTGCTCTTCCATTGATTCAACCAGCTGTGGTGGATACTGTTTGGTTGAATCTGTGGATACAGAGCCCATGGATATGCAGTAACAACTGTATGAGGCCTGAGCATCTACGGCTTTTGATATCTGTGGATACTGGAACCAAACTCTGAGGATGCTGAAAGTTGACTGTATATATATGTTTTAAAGCAAATTTCCCAATAATTGAGGGTTAAATGTTTTTGGATTGAAAACTAACCTGCTTTGAAGCTTCAGCACATGAAGCACAAAAACTAGAACTAAAGGCTTCCAGAGAGGAAAAAAATGATATGCACAGTCATCTGATTGTTTAATGGCAAACACAGAAAACTCTTCTTGTTCATTTGGCTCTAAGCACACTTGCCTATTCCTGGAATGCACTAAGTTCTCACATTTGTTGTTCCCCTATCCACCCGAACCAACTGCATTTTACTGCACTTCATTTTATTGTGCTTCACAGATATTACTGGACTTTTTTTTTGTGGGGAGGGGGAGGGCGGCAGTTATTTTGTTGTTGTTGTTGTTGTTGTTTTCTCATTTGGAACATAGCCAAACTCAGACATCTACAGGTATATATGGCTGCAATGCGGGAGACGTGGGATCGATCCCTGGCTTGGGAAGATCCCCTGGAGAAGGGAAAGGCTACCCACTCCAGTATTCTGGCCTGGAGGATTCCATGGGCTGTATAGTCCATGAGGTCACAAAGAGTCAGACACCACACCACTGAGTGCCTTTCGCTTTCACTATGGCTGCTATTATGCTATTATTTCTCAATAATAAAAAAAAATTATTCACTTTAGACTCAAATCATAGTAGTTTTTAGCAATAGAGTGTTTTATTTTTTATATTTAATATAAATTTATTTATTTTAATTGGAGGCTATTTACTTTACAATATTATATTGGTTTTGCCATACATCAGCATGAATCCGCCACGGGTATACATGTGTTCCGCATCCTGAACCCCCCTCCCACCTCCCTCACCGAACCATCCCTCTGGGTCATCCCAGTGCACCAGCCCCAAGTATCCTGTATCATGCATCAAACTTGACTGGTGAAACTTTTCATGTTTTAAAAGAAATCATTGTTTTACTTAACATAATGCTGTTGCACACTTAATAAACTATAGTAGTTGTCTCCAAACTTTTTTGGCACCAGGGATTGGTTTAGTGGAAGACAGTTTTTCCACAGATGGGGACACTGGGGGATGGTTTTAGTTTTGCCTGCTGATCATCTCCAGCTGTGCAGCCTAGTTCCTAACAAGCCATGATCTGGTACCACAAAGAGTCTAACACAACTGAACAACTAACACTCACTTTCTTTCATACAGTACTACAGGGGACCTGGAGGAGGAAATGACAAACCACTCCGGTAATCTTGCCTGGAAAATCCTACAGACAGGGGAGTCTGGCAGGCTGCCATCCATGGTGTTGCGAAGAGTCAGACGTGACTTAGTGACTTAGCAGGCATACATGTACTACGTGGACACAGAAACTAAAGATGGAACAAAATCATAATAATTTCAGAAGTTGAATCAACTCTAAGGACATAGGAAGTGGGAAGTCATCAAAATTGAATGGAAGTAAAGTTAACATTAAAAACTGATTTATAGAGTCAGCTTTATGGCCTAGGAAATAAGACAATACATGAATGGGACAAGAGCAAGAGTTTGTGTGTGTGTGTGTGTGTGTGTGTTGTGTGTGATTGTGATCATAGTGGTTAAGGAGAGAATGAGATAGAAAGCAGTAGGAAAATTCTGCTCAGTTTTGGAAATAGCTGCTGACATTTATACATTTATTTAAATAGCTAGTATGGAGCGCGGCTTATGCCTGAGTCAGCCCAACTTAAAAAGGAACAGATAAAACGGACACTCACTCTACAGATAACACAATAAAGTAAATAAAATAAAATAAAGTAAAGTAAATAAAATCCATTTGCTCATATTAAATTTCAGAAACTCATCTGATAGCATTGTTGTGATTGATGAGGCCCTATTCTACTTTTACATAAAGTGCTAGTTCTGTGTTGCTGTGAGAACTGTGACATGTACTCTAACCTTAATGGCCTGTTTGACGGTTAAGTAAGACTGTCAATATTATAACGCTATTTCCTGAACCTTGCTGCTGCTGCTAAGTTGCTTCAGTCGTGTCCGACTTTGTGTGACCCCATAGATGGCAGCCTACCAAACTCCTCTGTCCCTGGGATTCTCCAGGCAAGAACACTTGAGTGGGTTGCCATTTCCTTTTCCATCTGAACCTTGAGCCTATATTATTACATCAAACACAAAATAACTGTATCTGTCCTAATACATTATAAAATATGCAGCATTCATCCTGTCTTTCTTATTAAAATATCTCCTAGAATCTTTGCTTGTTCTAGATCTATCCCCAGAACCACTAATATGTTCATACTTCTGGGTACTGCTCTCCCCACTCCCAAGATATATTCAGAACTTTTCTCTTTCCTGGATAATGATTCATATGCAATTAATATTACTGTGTGTGTGTGTGTGTGTGTGTGTGTTGTGTGTTAGTCACTCAGTTGTGTCTGACTCTGCAAACCCATGGAATGTAGCCCGCCAGGCTCCTCTGTCCATGGGACTCTCTAGGAAAGAATACTGGAGTAAATTACCATGCCCTCCTCCAGGAAGTGAACCTGGGTCTCCTGCATTGTAGGCAGATTCTTTACTGTCTGAGCCACCAGAGAAGCCTAAAGGTTAAAATGATTTATGTCTTTATCTGTATATAGGTAGATAGATACTGATGTAGATATCACATAAGATCAGAAAGTAAGGTCCCCAGCACTAATGTGAAACTTCCAGTCAAAGTCTCTGTGTCTTTTTAAGATATAGAGATTAAAAAAAAGAATATAATCATTATATACATATATAAATTTAAAATATAATTTCATATTGTTGTAATATGCAAAAGCTTTTCCCTCCAATTTGAATAATTTGGATCCATATATATACATATATATGTATATACACCCATCACACACACACACAGTTTCAGTTTTCCCTTTCAGCAGGGATTGAAAGTAGAAAGAACAGACTAGCATGCCACTCTTTTTAGATCTTCCTTCAGCAAATGATGTGGTTAACCCCCTGAGACACATAGGCACCAAATACTGCCAGTCTAACTAAACCTAGTATAAGCTTCATGGGAGGGTTGTTAAAATGGAGGAGGCATTTGGCCATGAAGATTGTTAGTAACATCATCATTGTTAAGTAAGACAGGTTAGAAGGATTTTAATTCTTTTACTTTTGATCCCTTTCTGTCATACATTGGCTCCTGGAAGTTTTCTGTTATATAGAAGCCCTCAGGGCAGATTGCTGAAGAGATTGTAGCGTAGGCAAAGTAAGGCGTGTCTAACAGACACTGACCATCCATAAACAGAACCGATATATCTGTCCCATTATGATATTTTTCTCAGTAAGCTAATATATGCACATTCTTCTCAATACGGAACTCCAATCTATTGAAGTCCTTAATTGAAGTAAAATATGAAATTGGGTCACTTTTAGAGTCATGGATGGACCTACGGTCTGTCTAAAGTAAGTCAGAAAGAGAAAAGCAATACTGTCTATTAATAAATATGTGGAATCTAGAAAAATGGTATGGATAAACCTAATTTGCAGGGCAGGGCTAGAGATACAGATGTAGAGAATGGACTTGTCGACATGGAGAGGGTGGGAAACAGGGAGTGGGATAGATTGGGAGACTGGGATTGACATATACCCCACCATGTATAAAAACAGCTAGTGGGAACCTGATGTATAGCTAAGGAGTTCAGCTTGGTGCCCTGCGATGACCTCAAAGGGTGGGATGGGAAAAGTGGGAGGGAGGTCCAAGGGGTAGTGATACATGTATACATATGGCTGATTCACTTAGTTGTAAAGCAGAAACTAGTACAACATTGTAAGGCAAATATACCCCAATAAAACAAACAATCAATCAAAGGAAAAAAAAAACAAAAACAAGAATTAACATGGCACAAGGCCTCGTGTTCTTGCCCTGAGGTTTAAGGCCAGGCTTTCTTTTATAATGCTATTCATTTAAAGTGCCTATGAGAGGAATTCCTTGCACATTTAATTGACAGAATATCCAAAAATCAACCAAATAAAACTATATACAAAAGACTAAGTTGCCAATCATGGGTGATTTAGATAGCTTAGAAAAGGCTCTCATAATTACATCCTTTTTTTTCTTGTGCAAAATAAACTGGATTTTAAGAACTTTATCTGCCACTAATTGCAAAATACAAAGTGCCTGGTTGTTCTGCTGATTTGTTCAGGTAATTTTCTAACTATTTATTTAAACTTTGTATGCATAATGAATTTACAGCTGATCCTAACCATGATTATAAATACAAATGGAGTATTATAAATTATCATATAAAATATAAAACTAGAGAGTAATATCTTAAACTAGTGCTAAATTTAAATAGCAAAAATGAAATGCTTACAAGGTGGTTAATGACTAAGTTGAAGACAATAAATATGTCTCCATTTGGAGTTGACTGTTGCTTCCAATTGTCTAATATTAAGTTGTTCCCCACTTTTAAGGGTGTGTTTAATCTATATTACTTCTATAGAGTAGAACAAAGGCACTCAGATTAAGATATATTGATTATGTACTTCTTCGAAAGGCAATGCTACAGCAATACCATTCAAAATTGTTAGAGTTGAAATGAATATGCAGAGGAATGCTACAGATCTGTAGCTAACATATATATGTTTGGAAACCTAACTAGGAATCACAGGAAAAGTTGAAGCTTGGCCTAGATACAAGACTAAGCCAAATTAGCAATGGAAACATGATACTTGTCAAGTCCACCATTTAATCAAAGTCTTACATGTATGTGTATGCAAACACACATCTAGCTCTGACACACACATCGAGCTCCTGCCCTNTGGGAGGGATTGGGGGCAGGAGGAGAAGGGGACGACGGAGGATGAAATGGCTGGATGGCATCACTGACTTGATGGACGTGAGTCTGAGTGAACTCAGGGAGCTGGTGATGGACAAAGAGGCCTGGTGTGCTGTGATTCATGGGGTTGCAGAGAGTTGGACATAACTGAGCGACTGAACTGAACTAATTGAACATAAGACAAGGACTTCCCAGGTGGCTCAGATGGGAAACTGTCCAAAGACGTTTGCCTTTTTCTTTTTTTTCCTTATTCACATCTGTTCTTCGGACACAACTGGGGGACTGAGCAACAACAACAAAAACTGTTCCTCTACCCCCCCAAGCATGCCTTCCCAATGCAAATTTCATCAGTCCATAAACTTTGTTTACAGTTATATTCCTAAAATATTTCCCAGATAATACTAGGTGCTTATTCCTCCTCTTCCTCCTCCTGTTCATTCTGTTGTGGCAGACTCTTTGTGACCCCGTGGACTGTAGCCCATCAGGCTCCTCTGTCCATGGGATCTTCCAGGTAAGAATACTGGAATTGGTTGCTATTTTCTCCTCCAGGGAATCTTCCCAACTCAAAGATCAAACCCACATTTATTGTAGCTCCTGCATTGGCAGGTGGATTCCTTACCACTGAGCCACCTAGAAGGCCCAAGTGCTTATTAAATGTTCATTAAATTAGTAAATTAAGGTTATTTTAATGCTGTGTTCTGAAAGCAATATTAAACTATTCTTTCAGTTTTTCAGATATAACATAGGAAAGGTGTATAGTATATTCCAGCAACAAGTACTAAGAATAAAAGAATACTCTTTTCTCATGAAGTAGTACATTAACAAAAATGTTTTCCGATAAGGGAGAGCAAGTAATAAATAATCATCTGGTGGAAGAGTGGCAGAATTCAGTATCAAGGTCTAAGGCTGGTTAACTAATGGAATTTTCTTAAATTGAGAAATGGTGTGTCCAAACTTTGATAGGAAATCATTGTAGTAGGAGGTTCATAAATTATATGTTTATGAAGTCAGGAAGCAACAGTTAGAACTGGACATGGAACAACAGACTGATTCCAAATAGGAAAAGAAGTACATCAAGGCTGTATATTGTCACCCTGCTTATTTAACTTATATGCAGAGTACATCATGAGAAACGGTGTGCTGGAAGAAGCACAAGCTGGAATCAAGATGGCTGGGAGAAATATCAATAACCTCAAATATGCAGATGACACCACCCTTATGGCAGAAAGTTAAGAAGACCTAAAGAGTCTGTTGATGAAAGTGAAAGAGGAGACTGCAAAAGTTGGCTCAAAGCTCAACATTCAGAAAACTAAGATCATGGCATCTGGTCCCATCACTTCATGGCAAATAGATGGGGAAACAGGGGAAACAGTGGTTGACTTTATTTTTCTGGGCTCCAAAATCACTGCAGATGGTGATTGCAGCAATTAAAAGATGCTTACCCCTTGGAAGGAAAGTTATGACCCACCTAGACAGCATATTAAGAAGCAGAGACATTACTTTTCAAACAAAGGTCCATCTAGTCAAGGCTATGGTTTTTCCAGTGGTCATGTACAGATGTGAGAGTTGGACTATAAAGAAAGCTGAGAGCTGAAGAATTGATACTTTTGAACTGTGGTGTTGGAGAAGACTCTTGAGAGTCCCTTGGATGCAAGGAGATCCAACTAGTCCATCCTAAAGGAGATCAGTCCTGGGTGTTCATTGGTAGGACTGACGTTGAAGCTGAAACTCCAATAATTTGGCCACCAAAGAGCTGACTCATTTGAAAAGACCCTGATGCTGGGAAAGGTTGAGGGCAGGAGGAGAAGAGGACAGAGGATGAGATGGTTGGATGGCATCACCAACTCAGTGGACATGGGTTTGGTGGGAGTCGGTGATGGACAGGGAGGCCTGCTGTGCTACAGTTCATGGGGTTGGAAAGAGTTGCACACTACTGAGTGACTGAACTGTATTGATAATGAATTCAGTCTGATATTCCACATTTACTAAGGCTATGTCCAACTGTTCCTAGACAATTACTATCTATTATTTCTAAGATAAACTTATCTTTTCACAAAGACCAAAGATTAAACTTTATTTTTCATCATTTTAAAATTAATTAATTAATTTTTTTACTTTACAATATTGTATTGGTTTTGCCATATATTGACATGAATCTACCATGGGTACACATATGTTCCCCATCCTGAATTTTAAATCTGTACCTGTGTTGATTCAGTATTGTTAGGAATACATATATCTGAATGCTTGGTTACTTTAAAAATTCACATAACAATGATAATTTTCTGTGTACCTAAAAATGTTTTAGCCTTATCAAATTTTTTTTTTTTTTGGTGTTCATTATTGTTAGTGTTGATGATGCTTAGTTTATGAACTCCCTTCCTATCCCTTGCTTAATTTGGTTTTTTGGTTACAAATGTTGACTGGACAAAAGGTGAGAGACTTGAGAACTGATTCTGAATTATTTTAATCAGTGGTAGAAGATGACTTTCGTATGTCTACTTCACACAGTAAAAACTGGAGAGAAGGGCTTAAAAAATTTTAGAGAGTGGGCTTTCATGTCACCTCCCCCAAGGGGATGACTACGTTTAATGTTTCTGCTTCTGCATTTCCCTGGACATCAAGATGCTACTGCTCTTGAACATGAATATCTAAGATTCAGTATGGAGAAGGCAGTGGCACCCTACTCCAGTGCTCTTGCCTCGAAAATCCCATGGATGGAGGAGCCTGGAAGGCTGCAGTCCATGGGGTCGCTACTACTCGGACACGACTCAGGGACTTCACTTTCACTTTTCACTTTCATGCATTAGAGAAGGAAATGGCAACCCACTCCAGTGTTCTTGTCTGGAGAATCCCAGGGACGAGGGAGCCTGGTGGGCTGCCGTCTATGGGGTCGCACAGAGTCGGACACAACTGAAGTGACTTAGCAGCAGCAAAAAGATTCAGTAAGAGGCCAGACCTAGGAGCTTCAAAGAAGTAGAAGCCAAATTTTGTCATTTGGTGGCACAAGATTGTCAGTACTATAGATATTTCGTAAGAATAAAAGTACAAAGGGATACTATTTAAGCAGACATTCACTAGATAAAGTTTCAGTTCAGTTCAGTTCAATTCAGTTCAGTTGCTCAGTTGTGTCTGACTCTGCGCCCCCATGAATTGCAGCACGCCAGGCCTCCTTGTCCATCACCAACTCCCAGAGTTCACTCAAACTCATGAACATCAAGTTGGCCATCCAGCCATCTCATCCTCTGTCATCCCCTTCTCCTCCTGCTCCCAATCCCTCCCAGTATCAGAGTCTTTTCCAATGAGTCAACTCTTCGCATGAGGTGGCCAAAGTATTGGAGTTCCAGCTTTAGCATCAGTCCTTCCAATGAACACCCAGGACTGATCTCCTTTAGAATGGACTGGTTGGATCTCCTTGCAGTCCAAGGGACTCTCAAGAGTCTTCTCCAACACCACAGTTCAAATATAAAGTTTCAGGAATCTGCTATTAATATTTGCAATTTTTTTTGTTGTTAAGGGGCTACACTTTGAAGGATTTCTTATCTCTGAAATAAATACTAAACAGACTTGAAAAATTTTTTGTTACATACTTGCATGCCGTGAGTTTGACTCAACTCCGAGAGTTGGTGAAGGACAGGGAGGCCTGGCATGCTGCAGTTCATAAGGTCAGAAAGAGTCAAACACAACTGAGCAACTGAACTGAACTGAATTGCATGCCAAATACAGAGGTAGATTAAGTGTACTCTGTCTTTTAGACAATGGGTTGGGGTTTTTAAATCTATTAATTCAGTGAACACACACACAGATTAGAGATTTTCATTGATTGAAGTTCAGAAGTTAAATAACATGTTCAAGGTCACTTAACCAATAAGTTCAGTGATGAATTTATAGTTTAGGCATCCAACTCATAGTCCGATAATTGCTCTCCTATGTTATAGCTACTTCTTTTGATGATCAAAAATAGAATGAACATATTCATACTTATATTTTAACATTGCATTTATGTCGCTAGTGTTAATATTCTTCTTTATTTACTTTTTGTCCTATTATGTCTTTGCAAATGGCCTCCTTGCTTCACCTGAGGGAAAGCAATTGTCAAAGTTGGTCTTAGAGATGTTTCTTTCGCTTGTTCTACTTCCACGTTATTTTTATCTTGTGGTTCATTTATTTTGGCACAGCAAGATTCACAGCTTCCTCTGCAATTTCATAAAATGTTTCTTGCCTCATAACCTTGTTGGCTGCCCTAATTGCAATGTTCCTCTAAAATAAAATGAATTTGAACTGCTACTTAAATACCTTTAAAGTTTTTTTCATGTACTTTAAACACATTTAGGATAGAGTAGGTTTGTTAGTATAAGGCACATTTTTCCTCCTCTACTATTCTCATTATTCATGGCCAATGATTTTCATGGAGACTATTTCACCTTAAAGTTCTGGCCTGAAAAAATGTATTAATAAATTGCTTTGATTATTTTTCATAGTGGATTGAAATAGTTCACTTTTCTAAGAGCAGAGTACATTGCTATTTACCTCAAGTTTTATTTTATTTACAAATTTCAATGTTTCCTGCTCCATTTTTGAAAACTTTAGTCAATCAGAATTCATTAAACCAGATATAAAGTCATATTTGCACTATCAGTATGGCACTTGTATATTTTCAGTTGTCTTGGTTTTGAAGTGTTTATCCCACTCTGGAGGACATTGTTACCTTGTCCATTAAGCAAATGTTTATCAAGTGTTTACAATACAACAAACTTTGGAGAAGCTTTGGAAATTTAAGACAATAATAAAGATCTCCTCCCTCAAAGCTTGTGAAGATAGAAAGTACACCATATATCTCAACATAATGCAGTGCTTAGTCCATTTCAGATCATCACATAGGGTGCTGCAGGTTTACAAAATGCATCAGTAAGGAAAACAGGAAATGCGGTAGAAAATTAATGTGTAGGAGCCAAATAGCTCAAACAAGTTTTTGATATTAAGAATTTTCAAGTTTTTCCTTTAAGCTGGAGTGAAAATTGTGTATGAAGGAAAGGAAGGAGGCCTAAAAAAGAGATATGCAGAAATCAGCTTATAAAATAGCTCTGGAACCTAAGGTGAAAGTTGAATTTTATCATGAAAGCTAAGGAAAACAACAGTAAACATACTATTTATGGAATCCTTTTAATACTCTTGTATTTGTGGTAATAGGACTATTGACCACTGATATATTTAAAAAGCCAGAGAGATCAAACTTTTCAATTAGATGCAAGATATGTCTGTGAGTGAGACTTTCCACTGTAATTAGCTCTTGGGTAATTAGCCTTATAAGAAAAAAATCAAAACTCTTCATTTCTCTCACCATATGTTTGGCTACCTCTATTTACTAGTACTATTTATTTAAATAAAATTAATTAGAAATATACAGTTTAATACTAGGTGATGAAAGTGGAAGGTAGAGGAAACATTAAAGAGGCTTGAGTTCCCATTCCATTCTTGTCAGCAATTGGCTAAAATAATGGATTAAGCAAGGATAGCAATCACATGGTATTCTGATATTTATGTACATTTAGTTTTATCCTTGGAGTTTTATCCTCTCCTTTTTCCCTGAAGAAGGAAATGGCAACCCACTCCAGTGTTCTTGCCTGGAGAATCCCAGGGATGCAGGAGCCTGGTGGTCTGCCGTCTATGGGGTCACACAGAGTCAGACACAACTGAAGCGACTTAGCAGCAGCAGCAGCAGTTTTATCCTTACAACTCTTTATGAAACTGGCATTATCAAATTCACTGTGTAGGTGTGAAGATTTCTAAAGCAGGCCAAATATAAGAATCTTGCCCAGGTTTACAAAGTAATATGTGACAGAAGTAAATTTTAAACCAGGCGTACCTGATTTACAGTCTGGCCTTTCAACCCCTTTTTCATTTCATTTCTAGGTAACCTCAATTATAGATATCCTTTCCCAGTTAATTCTAAACGAGTATATGGCTGTGTACATCGTGCTTGCATACACATACGGTTTTGTACACTGTGCTTGAACAGCGCTTGTCATATTTTTGAATTTAAATTGTATTGAAAGCAACTGTGGATCTTGACAAAACATATACTCTGGTTAAGTGTGTCTGGTTGTGGCTAAGATTCTACAGTTCTAACAATCTACCAGATGATGCTGATGCTGCTGGTTCATAGTACATACTAAATAGTAAATTATATATTTATTTAACATGCCTCCATATCCAAAATACATCGCTCAGCGAAACTTTTCAATTCATTGCCAAAAGGAGGCAGTGTTGCTTTTTCTGTTAGAGTCGGAACTGTTGTAACAATGGACTTGAAAACTTGCTTCATGGTGGATTAGCTGCATAACCTTGAACAACTTTCTTATTCCCTTTGTGCCTCAGCTTTTTTTTTTTTAATTTGTTTTTAAAATAGTAGTAATAATAATAACTACAATATATCATTTTGTAAATATTTAATAAATTAATCAACAAATGATTATTATATAGTCTGCCATTTCAGAGCTCTTAATAACTCATTATCATTAATACTGTTAACTGGAAATTTTCATTTCCAGTTTGATCTACATTAGAATAGTTCAATATTATTTCTCACTGAAGTGAGTAATACATGTGGAAATATCTACTTGTGTTCTGTGCTCTTAGGGTATGCTAAAAAATTATCAACTAAATACAAACGAAAGAATTAGAAAGTCACAGCATATTTATTTATCCTTAGTACCAAACTGGTAGGCACACATAACATGTACAGCATTTTTAAAATGTATAATCCAATGTAATTTGTTATCAGGTACAGCATTTTTAATCACCTATCTGGCTAGTGCTTTAAAAGTTTTAGTATAAAGCTGATGACCTGTTTAGGCATATGTCCTTTGCTAAAAGTCCCTGAATCCTGAGACATGTGGCTTCCAACAGAATTATTCTTTGATCCAAAGGCTTTCCTATTAAACATAAAGGATTTCCTAAGCACGTTTTCACAATGTGGTATTTTGTAAAAGTTTGTTGGATATGATAACTGATTAAATGTACAGTTTCTGATTTTAACAGACCCCAAATTGCTTTAAATTCTCCCATAGAGGGTCTGACCTACTTAGATTGGAGAACATTGTGATCTAAATCATATTCCTCCATGACAGCAGGAATTCAAATCCCTTGAGGACTTACCTTAAGTAGGATTCATTAGTCCTCTGTAGTCCAGTGCCCCAGCTGCCATGCTGAAGACAAAAGGGTAGCCAATTTAATTAACTACAGCCTCGAGGAGCATAGTTCATTATCAATTTTTCCAAGTAATCTAAGACGGTATCAATGCTCCCAATGGAAGGATAGAGAGAGCCAAGTGGTCTAATCAAGAAAGAAATCCCTTAAATCTAACTGTTCTTTTGACTATTTAATTGAAGGTAAATTAGAGGCCATGAGAAGAACACAAAACTCACCATCAGAGAAGAGAGACCTATATTTCTTATATGTGATAAGAAGTCAATAATGTATACAATTAAGCTTCTGAAAAAGAATTATCTATAATCCACTGTGTCGAGGGTAGCTCTTCTGCTACTTTTAGTTTATATAACTAATTTTATGGCAAGTGGACAATTGTTTATTTTGTTGCATTTTTTACTTTTAAATATTTTGCTGTTGAATTGCTTATTTTGCTGTTATTTGCAGTAAATGTCCAATACAAATTCAGTAACTAGAAATAGGTTCTGAGTGATTAATTAAATTTACTTACTCACAGATGAATTAAGTGCCTACTTTGAGCTGTGCTAAGTGCGGAGGATGTAAAATAAAATATGACTTTTAGTTTTGAAATTCTAACAGTTTATTAATAATAAAAATAATAATATGTAAAGTGACACTTTAAAAATTGAATAAAGAGATGTACAAAACAGTAAGGTTTATAGGAATAGTAGAGAAGATGACCTATATGTTATGTTATTTGAAATGCTTTTAAAAAACAAATTTAGAAATTAGCAGGGAGGAAATAGGAGAAAGAGACTTATTGATCCTGAGAATACTATGTGAAGTGAAACACCCTAGCATGTCTTTAACTCATGGTTGAAGGGATAAAAGGAAGTGAGGTCAATAAGAAAGGAAGTTGTTGATGGCAACTACCCTCTGATTTTATAGAACATGTAACTGAATATATTCTTCCCAAATGTCAGTTCATTCAATCATCTCAATAAACATCAAAGTATGAAATTTTGTCTTCACCTTGATGAATAGTGAAATTGAGAATAAAGAAAATACAGTTTCCAATGCCACATGTATTTGATAAATGAAAGCCCATGGCATTGCTCACAGAACTACTTGATTCAAATCTGCAATATGTTCATGCTCTGTACTAGCAAGAACTTGTATGGTGTATTAAAGTCTTATTTTATAGACTAGTATTGATTTGTTATAATTATACTTGAAGATTATGATTATACTGGATTTTAGAGACACATATCTAAACACATAGATACACACAAATATTGAAAACAACAAAACCAGAAATCTAACATCAGATTGATATTGAATGGAATGAAATTTCAACACAAGTAAGAGTATTAAGAAAAATCAAAATAAATTCACATTATATAAAAAATAATAAATGTGAGAGTGAACATTAAAATGTGATGGAATTTTTATCTTTTTAATTAAAAATTATATATTGACTACATTGTATTTGTATTGTCTCATTTTTTATAAAAAACACATGGTGTTTAAAAAATAGATGGTCTTTGTCATTGCAAGAAAGATAGACATAAATAAATACATTTTAGTATAAATTTCATTGAATTAGAATGGTAACTATCACACTGTATAACTCAGTTCAGTTCACCTCAGTTGCTCAGTCATGTTCAACTCTTTGCAACCCCATGAACCTCAGCAAGCCAGGCCTCCTTGTCCATCATCAACTCCCAGACTTCACCCAAACCCATGTCCATTGAGTCTGTGATGCCATCCAACCATGTCATCCTCTGTCATCCGCTTCTCTCCCTGCCCTAAATCTTTCACAGCATCAGGGTCTTTTCAAATGAGTCAGCTCTTCACATCAGGTGGCCAAAGTACTGGAGTTTCAGCTTCACCCTCAGTCCTTCCATTGAACACCCAGGACTGATCTCCTTTAGGATGGACTAGTTGGATCTCCTTGCAGTCCAAGGGACTCTCAAGAGTCTTCTCCAACACCACAGTTCAAAAGCATCGATTCTTTGGCACTCAGCTTTCTTTATAATCCAACTCTCACATCCATACATGACTACTTGAAAACCCATAGCCTTGACTAGACAGACCTTTGTTGGCAAAGTAATGTCTCTGCTTTTTAACATGCTGTCTAGGTTGGTCATAAGTTTCCTTCCAACTATTTCCATTGTTTCCCCATTTATTTGTCATGAAGTGATAGGAATGGATGCCATGATCTTCGTTTTCTGAATGTTGAGCTTTAAGTCAATTTTTTCACTCCTTTTTCACCTTCATCAAGAGGCTCTTTAGTTCTTCTTCACTTTCTGCCATAAGGGTGGTGTCATCTGCATATCTGAGGTTATGGATATTTCTCCCGGCAATCTTGATTCCAGCTTGTGCTTCTTCCAGTCCAGCGTTTCTCATGGCGTATTCTGCATATAAGTTAAATAAACAGAGTGACAATATACAGCCTNATCAAGAGGCTCTTTAGTTCTTCTTCACTTTCTGCCATAAGGGTGGTGTCATCTGCATATCTGAGGTTATGGATATTTCTCCCGGCAATCTTGATTCCAGCTTGTGCTTCTTCCAGTCCAGCGTTTCTCATGGCGTATTCTGCATATAAGTTAAATAAACAGAGTGACAATATACAGCCTTGACGTACTCCTTTTCCTATTTGGAACCACTCTGTTGTTCCATGTCCAGTTCTAACTATTGCTTCCTGGCCTGCATATAGGTTTCTCAAGAGGCAGGTCAGATGGTCTGGAATTCCCATCTCTTTCAGAATTTTCCACAGATTATTGTGATCCACACAGTCAAAGGCTTTGGCATAGTCAATAAAGCAGAAATAAATGTTTTTCTGGAACTCTCTTGCTTTTTCGATGATCCAGCAGATATTGGCAATTTGATCTCTGGTTCCTGTGACTTTCCTAAAACGAGCTTGGACATTTGGAAGTTCACGGTTTATGTATTGCTGTATAACTCAACAGCATTTAAATAGAAGTTCAACATTTCTTGCCAATTCAAGCATCAAAAATTTGTGAATGCCTACCATGTGCCACCTCAAAAGATGTCTTAGATGCTTATAAAGAGTAAACCTGGTATTTTCCCAGAGTAACTGGTTGTCAGGAATTTAAGGCCCTATATTGATTTTCATCTGCATTTCACTAACTCTTGCAACTAGATGTGATCATTTCAAATTACAGCATCCAATTTCAAAAATATCTGTATGCATGGCCTGACAGAAACATAATAAAATAAACGATTAGGGAAAACTATTTTTGACAAGCTCTCCCAACTCTTGAGAAGTTCCAATTTATTTTTGCCGAGCTCTGCTTCCTCCTCAATCCATATGCCACTGAAATGTGTGCCATTCTTCTCCATTCCCCAACAAGCATCTGCTTCTATAATTTCAAAAAGTTCAGCAACAGATGCACATATAGGGTTTGATAGTCAATAATGTTCGGTTCTCCCTGTAGTAACTTGAAATTTATCAGATAATTACATTATTAAATAGAATGGCTATGATTTCGCCAGATGTAAAAAGAAGAAAACATGGGTTTATAATATGAACAAAAAACCACAACAACAACAGCAAACTTTCAGAGGAAAACATTTAAATTACTCATGTAAAATGAACATCATATAATAAGGTGAAATCTAAGAATATTTTAAAACAGACTCAATGTAAAAGAGCCTGTCTTAATTATCTATTGGTGTGTCATAAACTGTCTCATAATTTAGCAGGTCAAAATATCTTACAGTTATTTTGTGTTAGGAATTCATGCGTAGCTATTCTGGCTCTTCTACATCAGAAAGTCTCACAGGCTGCCATAGGTGTAGTGTGGGATGAAGTCATCTCAAAACACCTGGAAAAGGGTCTGCTTTTGAGCTCTTTGGGCAGGATTCAGCCCCTCACCTCCTCTGGCTTTTAGCCAGAGGTCTACCTCAGTGCATTGGCATGGAGTGTCTACAACACGGCAGCTTGCCTTATTAAACCATCCTGAGAACAATATGGTCTGCTAGCATTACAGAAGCCACAATTTTATGTAACCTAGCCATGAAAGTAATGACTTATTATCTTTCCTTTTTATTTATACTCTCTGTAAGAAGAGGCTTGAAAACCAAGAGGCAGGCATCATGTGGACCATCTTAGAGTCACCTACCACTGAGCCTGTGTGCATATCTGTGATGGAAAAGCTCTTGAAGGACTATAACTGGCTGTTGCTACAATTTTGATCTCAAAAAGTAGAAATCTTACAAATTACCCTTTATCAATAAAAAAAAATCCAAATTCTCTCTTAAATTTTCAAATATGTAAATGTTTATGAATATATTTTTAATCTGATGTTTATTGATCATAGTAAAAATTGGAGACTTTTTCTCATTTCTCTAATTTTAGTTCAAGTCACAATTACCAATATGATTTCTTAAAGTTCTAATTATTTGAAAATTGCAAAGAATCATATTTGCAATTATGTATCATTTCTTATCAGAGTAATTACAAAGCAGTCACATCTCAAGATTCTACTGCAGAGGCCAATTAAAGAACTTTAAAAATATAAGTGTGTTGGAATGTGAGCAATATTCATTGATACATAATTAATCATTTGGATATATTAAGAGCAAATACTATTGTCTACAACTATGTGCCAGAAACTGTTTTATGTGCACCAGATGTAGCAGTAAATAAAATCAACCTGTCCTACTCTCATGATGTTTGTGTATCAGAGTGGTAATGAAACCTTATAAAAAAGGCCAAAGTCAGTAAAAGATAGTGATAAGAAAAAAGTAAGATAGGTGATGGGAGTGAATGTACTGGGGAATGTTACTGAAGCTGGCTGAGTACTGTAGGACTCAGAGTAGAGTGGTGTTGGAGTGGAGACCTGAATGATATCCTGTTGTCTGAGGGCTGAACACTCTAGAAAGAGGGCAAAGCAAATCAAATGGTCCATAAAGAAAAACTGTCAGCCTGCTTGAGGACCTGGAAGATTAGTACTGCTGAATATAGACTGAGGGATCCGGAGTCATCAAGATGAGTTTGACAAGCCATAGGGATTACTGCTGCTGCTACTGCTAAGTCACTTCAGTCGTGTCCGACTCTGTGCGACCCCACAGATGGCAGCCCACCAGGCTCCCCCGTCCCTGGGATTCTCCAGGCAAGAACAATGGAGTGGGTTGCCATCTCCTTCTCCAATGCATAAAAGTGAAAGTGAAGTTGCTCAGTCGTGTCCGACTTGTAGCGACCCCGTGGACTGTAGCCTACCAGGCTCCTCCATCCATGGGATTTTCCAGGCAAGAGTACTGGAGTGGGGTGCCATTACCTTCTCTGCCTTCTCCTACTAGGCTCTTATAATCTGCATAAGTAACCTGAGCTTTATTATAATTCAGTGAGGACCTTGGGAAGTTTCTTTGCTGACTGGCAGGAACTAGAGACAGCTTTTGAGTGAAGTCCTGCTGCTACAGCACCTGTATTTTGAAGGGTTATGAAGTAAAGAGAACTATTTTTCAAGATAGAAAACTCTAGACTATTTTACCTAAGATAGGAGCTATACAACAGAAAATGATGCTGCAGGACAGGTGGCCAACTGCAAATCAGGACACAGAAGGTAATTTTGTAGGACAAGTGGAAATGTTGGCCTTAGAGAGAGTGTCAGGGTCAAATCACTCATTGTAACAGGAAGACAAGTAGGGTAAATAAATGAGTGTGGACATTATATTTTCTTGAAGAAAAATGAAATGATAAAAAGTCTTGTTGATGGTAGTTTCAGGAGGCAAGTGGAATATTAGATTTTCAATAATATCTCATTAGCTGAAATTCTATAACTTTCATTTACATTTATTTAATTATGAACTCATTAAGATTGTTTTTTTCTAGGGTAAATTTTCCTTTATGCTATGCATTTAAAATTGGGGGGAAAAGTTAAGCCAGTCATTCTCAAGTGCTAGGTAAAAGCTAAATGCATGGGAAGAAAAACAAAAATACTCTCTGGTGAATTTTTCATGAAGCAAAGTGTTCAGGATTATGCTCTTTCTACTACTTCTGTTAAAATATCCTATTCATTATTAAGCAATAATTATGAAAGATAAATGTGTTCTAGTGTCATTAATTGGGAAAATGTTAACAAAGCTGGCATTCATAGATGGGGGCACAATATTTTCATCTTTTCATTTTATGTTGTTTTCTGAGTATTCATAAAATTTTGCCATAATGTTATTTAAGCTATAAAAAAGTTAAATATTTAACTTATTTTGTAAGAGAACAAAAAGTTTTAAAATATAATATATATTAAAATGAAAATATGACTTCATAAGAGGAAAAAATGGCAGTAAAAAGTTTTACTATCTAAAATTCATTGCTTTTCAATGATTTTATTTGTGTATGTCTCCATTTATAGATCAAGAAACAGAAATATGCTGTCTTGAAAAGGAAATTTTTATATGCCTTTTCTAGGATAAAAAGCAAGCTCAGGAAATAAGCTATTGTTATATTCTTATGGAGACCAGAATCAACACCTCTCAATCCAGGTTCTTCTACTTATGTAAATGTTCCCATTAAGAAAAAAATGTGTATGTTTGTCATTACCTATCAACTCATCTATTGTATATAGCTAGATAAATAATAGAAGCTATGTATATTGTGTTTGTCTAAATGTGAGCAAAAGAGACACATGGAGAGAGTATTGTGTATGCCAGGCACCATTTGAAGCTCTTGGCAAATAATTTTACAGATGTATAGATTGAAACTACTAGGTCAGCATAATCTTATAGTAATTGTAAGCTCTGAAATTTTAAGTAAGTAAATAACAATAGAAAATGAATTGTAAAAGAGTTTTGCTGTCATACTGGTGTTTTTATTTTATTTTTTAACACATCAGTTTTAAAGACCACATTTGGTTGAGCTTACTTTTGGGACCACTAGTGACATTAGACTACAATCTTTCTAGTGATATCCTAAAGACTAAACAACTTTTCTGAAATTATACACAAGAATGTCTAATTACTCACTAGCACTTCAAATACAAACTATTAAATAGTGGCCCTTAAATTTTCATTGCTACTTTCCTATTTTTGCAAAAAGCATAAACTGTGACCAACTAATTAGGCTCAAGATGGTAGGTCCAGTTTGATCAACAGTAGTTAGCATTTATTGAAAATTTAGTAAAATTCAGACTTTTCTATCTATTATCTTAGTCAACCCTTGCAACAAGAGATGGTAATTAACATGACTTACTTGTTTTTACTCATTGGAGAAACTAAGTCTATAGGAGTTAAGTGAAGGGCTGGAGGCTCAGGGCTAGCCTATGGGGTAGCTGGGAGTAGAACTCAGTTCTCTTAGTTCCTAAATCCCAAATTTATTTCAAAAGGAAACATTTTGGTAGCTAAATATATGAAAATAATTATTGGTATTTCAGAAGGCAAATAGTCTATACTGGCTTCTCTTTTGGAAGTCAATAAAAACTTCTGCTAAGAAAGTCTTCAGGGAAATATTATGGATTAAGAATGGCTTTCCTTATAGCTCAGTTCGTAATGAATCCACCTGCAATGTTGCAGACCTCTGGTTCAATTCCTGGGTCAAGAAGTTCCCCTGGAGCAGGGATAGGCTACCCACTCCAGTATTCTTGGGCTTCCGTGGTAACTCAGAGGGTAAAGAATCCGCCTGCAATGCGGGAGACCTGGGTTCAATCACTGGGTGGGGAAGATCCCTTGGAGGAGGGCATGACAACTCACTCCAGTATTCTTGCCCAGAGAATCCCCATGGACAAAGGGGCCTGGTGGGCTGCAGTCCATGGGGTCTCAAAGAGATGCTTGTGACTAAACACAGCACATAGATTAAAATTCGTGGTTTCTGAGCACTGTTAGTATACACATTTTGACCAATTAAAGACCATTGCTTACAATCATAATTTATTTCCATCATTTTTTTTATCCATCTGAGTTTTCTCCAGCTACACTATGGTACACACATGGAATAGATTCATATTTTTTTTTCATGACATACATAGAAGACTAGTTACCTTATTTTAAAGAGAATACTGTAAACATTACCTAAATCACTTATGAATTCCCACACTTAAAATTTTAGTTTTAAATTATGAATAACTATAGTAGTCTAGATTTACATGTTTTAACTTCCAAAGACTGTGATGAGATGGTAAAACTAAAAAAAAAAAAAAAGTTATATTTGCAAACAAAAGATCACAAACTATGGTCTCTTCTATTTTCTTATTGCTTGAAATACTATGATACTATGATGACTCTATCATTTGATACTAACTAGACTCCATGTTATTCTCTTTAGCCTGCTTTCAATTTCTTTGTCATGCTTATTTTCTTTCTTTTTCCTTCCTGTCTCTCCACCTTCCTTTCTTCCCTCCCTTCTTTCCTGCCTTCATTCTTCCTTCCTCCATCTTTTTTTCTGTCCATCTTTCATATAGGTGCCTGCATAAATATCTATTAAACACCTGGATTTTTACAACCAATTTCTTAGCCTTTTTGTCATAGAAGTTAGGCATATAAAGGAATAGGATGGACCCCAGACTGGGAGCTAAATGGTGTAGGCTCCAGTCTTGCTTAAGTGTGCAGTACAAATTAGATTAAATCTTTGTCCCAAATTACTGGTTTCCTTCATGTAAATAAAAACCTGTTCTTTCTATCACAGCTGTGTTGAGGAGGATGAAATTACATAGATAGAAGACAAAGACATGGAAATGCTGACATTTAAAAAATATTGAAAGTGAAAATTTGGAGATATTATTAAGAGAATATTTTCTATTTCTGAGACTCTTTCATAAGTTTGGATCAATCTTTAGGAAATGTACTGCAATTATACGTTGCTTGTCTTCTTCCTCTTCCTCCTTCAACTGTAGGTAATATTTTGAAAACTACATTTCTCTTCACTCTCTTACCCAAAATTTCTTTTCAAAAATGCAGAACACAATATTTAAAAATCTTGAGATATATGATTTTAGAAACATATGTTCTAGTGAGCTTGGAATTTAAGTCATAAATTTCAATAATACTTGGATATCAGTCTTTCCTTTGAGCACAGGCATTAAATCAGTCATGTCTGATTCTTTGCAACCCCATGAATTGTAGCCCACTAGGCTCCTCTGTCCATAGAATTTTGCAGACAAGAATATTGGAATGGGTTGCCATTTCCTACTCCAAGGGATCTTTGCAACTCAGACACCGAACCCATGTCTCTTGCATCTCCTGATTTAGCAGGTGGATTATTTTCCCACTGCTCCTCCTAGGAAGCCCCTATAAGAAATAATGGGGCTAACTCAATAACTTATTTTCTTCTCAAGAAAGGAAAGGGCAGATATGCATGATTTGATTTCTAGTGCTTTGTGATGTGAAAATTTTTGTGACTAGGCATTAGGTTTACCTGATATAAAAAGTAAAGCCACCTAATAAAAATAAATGAGCATATTTTATAGGTTTTCTTACCATCTATCAAGTTTTTAATATATTTGCATAAGATGTGAAATTAGAGCACTGCTTAAGGCAGCATGTTTTCCGTTTTCACTTTGGTTTTATTTTGGTTTGATACAGTGAACTTCCAGATGTATAATCTCGTTTTAGAAAAGGCAGAGGAACCAAAGATCAAATTTCCAACATCCGGAGGATCATCAAAAAAGGAGGAGAGTTCTAGAAAAACATCTATTTCTGCTTTATTGACTATGCCAAAGCCTTTGACTGGGTGGATCACAATCAATTGTAAAATTCAGAAAGAGATGGGAATATCAGACGATCTGACTTGCCTCTTGAGAAACCTATATGCAAGTCAAGAAGCAACAGTTAGAACTGGACATGGAACAACAGACTGCTTCCAAATAATAAATGGAGTATGTCAAGGCTGTATATTGTCACTCTGCTTATTTAACTTCTATGCAGAGTACATCATGAGAAACGCTGGGCTGGAAGAAGCATAAGCTGGAATCAAGATTGCCAAGAGAAATATCAATAACCTCAGATATGCAGATGACACCACCATTATGGCAGAAAGTGAAGAGGAACTAAAGAGCCTCTTGATGAAAGTGAAAGAGGAGAGTGAAAATGTTGGCTTAAAGCTCAGCATTCAGACAACTAAGATCATGGCATCTGGTCCCATCACTTCATGGGAAATAGAAGGGGAAACAGTGGAAACAGTGGCTGACTTTATTTTTTGGCCTCCAAAATCACTGCAGATGGTGATTGCAGCCATGAAATTAAAAGATGCTTACTCCTTCGAAGGAAAGTTATGACCTACCTAGATAGCATATTGAAAAGCAGAGACATCACTTTGCCCACAAAGGTCCGTCTAGTCAAGGCTATGGTTTTTCCGGTGGTCATATATGGATGTGAATATTGGACTGTGAAGAAAGCTCAACGCTGAAGAATTGACGCTTTTGCACTGTGATTTTGGAGAAAACTCTTGAGAGTCCCTTGGACTGCAAGGAAATCCAACCAGTCCATTCTAAAGGAGATCAGTCCTGGGTGTTCATTGGAATGACTGATGCTAAAGCTGAAACTCCAATACTTCGGCCACCTCATGTGAAGAGTTGACACATTGGAAAAGNTGCCTTCATTCTTCCTTCCTCCATCTTTTTTTCTGTCCATCTTTCATATAGGTGCCTGCATAAATATCTATTAAACACCTGGATTTTTACAACCAATTTCTTAGCCTTTTTGTCATAGAAGTTAGGCATATAAAGGAATAGGATGGACCCCAGACTGGGAGCTAAATGGTGTAGGCTCCAGTCTTGCTTAAGTGTGCAGTACAAATTAGATTAAATCTTTGTCCCAAATTACTGGTTTCCTTCATGTAAATAAAAACCTGTTCTTTCTATCACAGCTGTGTTGAGGAGGATGAAATTACATAGATAGAAGACAAAGACATGGAAATGCTGACATTTAAAAAATATTGAAAGTGAAAATTTGGAGATATTATTAAGAGAATATTTTCTATTTCTGAGACTCTTTCATAAGTTTGGATCAATCTTTAGGAAATGTACTGCAATTATACGTTGCTTGTCTTCTTCCTCTTCCTCCTTCAACTGTAGGTAATATTTTGAAAACTACATTTCTCTTCACTCTCTTACCCAAAATTTCTTTTCAAAAATGCAGAACACAATATTTAAAAATCTTGAGATATATGATTTTAGAAACATATGTTCTAGTGAGCTTGGAATTTAAGTCATAAATTTCAATAATACTTGGATATCAGTCTTTCCTTTGAGCACAGGCATTAAATCAGTCATGTCTGATTCTTTGCAACCCCATGAATTGTAGCCCACTAGGCTCCTCTGTCCATAGAATTTTGCAGACAAGAATATTGGAATGGGTTGCCATTTCCTACTCCAAGGGATCTTTGCAACTCAGACACCGAACCCATGTCTCTTGCATCTCCTGATTTAGCAGGTGGATTATTTTCCCACTGCTCCTCCTAGGAAGCCCCTATAAGAAATAATGGGGCTAACTCAATAACTTATTTTCTTCTCAAGAAAGGAAAGGGCAGATATGCATGATTTGATTTCTAGTGCTTTGTGATGTGAAAATTTTTGTGACTAGGCATTAGGTTTACCTGATATAAAAAGTAAAGCCACCTAATAAAAATAAATGAGCATATTTTATAGGTTTTCTTACCATCTATCAAGTTTTTAATATATTTGCATAAGATGTGAAATTAGAGCACTGCTTAAGGCAGCATGTTTTCCGTTTTCACTTTGGTTTTATTTTGGTTTGATACAGTGAACTTCCAGATGTATAATCTCGTTTTAGAAAAGGCAGAGGAACCAAAGATCAAATTTCCAACATCCGGAGGATCATCAAAAAAGGAGGAGAGTTCTAGAAAAACATCTATTTCTGCTTTATTGACTATGCCAAAGCCTTTGACTGGGTGGATCACAATCAATTGTAAAATTCAGAAAGAGATGGGAATATCAGACGATCTGACTTGCCTCTTGAGAAACCTATATGCAAGTCAAGAAGCAACAGTTAGAACTGGACATGGAACAACAGACTGCTTCCAAATAATAAATGGAGTATGTCAAGGCTGTATATTGTCACTCTGCTTATTTAACTTCTATGCAGAGTACATCATGAGAAACGCTGGGCTGGAAGAAGCATAAGCTGGAATCAAGATTGCCAAGAGAAATATCAATAACCTCAGATATGCAGATGACACCACCATTATGGCAGAAAGTGAAGAGGAACTAAAGAGCCTCTTGATGAAAGTGAAAGAGGAGAGTGAAAATGTTGGCTTAAAGCTCAGCATTCAGACAACTAAGATCATGGCATCTGGTCCCATCACTTCATGGGAAATAGAAGGGGAAACAGTGGAAACAGTGGCTGACTTTATTTTTTGGCCTCCAAAATCACTGCAGATGGTGATTGCAGCCATGAAATTAAAAGATGCTTACTCCTTCGAAGGAAAGTTATGACCTACCTAGATAGCATATTGAAAAGCAGAGACATCACTTTGCCCACAAAGGTCCGTCTAGTCAAGGCTATGGTTTTTCCGGTGGTCATATATGGATGTGAATATTGGACTGTGAAGAAAGCTCAACGCTGAAGAATTGACGCTTTTGCACTGTGATTTTGGAGAAAACTCTTGAGAGTCCCTTGGACTGCAAGGAAATCCAACCAGTCCATTCTAAAGGAGATCAGTCCTGGGTGTTCATTGGAATGACTGATGCTAAAGCTGAAACTCCAATACTTCGGCCACCTCATGTGAAGAGTTGACACATTGGAAAAGACTCTGATGCTGGGAGGGATTTGGCAACAGGAGGAGAAGGGGACGACAGAGGATGAGATGGCTGGATGGTATCATCGACTCGATGGACATGAATTTGGCTGAACTCTGGGAGTTGCTGATAGACAGGGAAGCCTGGCGTGCTGCAATTCATGGGGCTGCAAAGAATCAGACATTACTGAGCGACTGAACTGAACTGAACTGAGAAGTAAATGCCTTATTTTAGTAAAGTATATTTTTAAATTGAGGTATAGTTAATTTACAGTGTTATGTTAATTGAAGTGTATAGCAAATTTACAACCAATTCAATTATATACATACATGTTTATATTCTTTTTCAGATTCTTTTCCCATATATATTATTACTAGGTAATGAGTAGAGTTTCCTGCATTCTACTGTGTGTAGGTCTCTGATGTTTACCTGTGTTATATATAGCAGAGTGTATATGTTAATCCCAAAACTGAGATAAATGTGTATTACTTTTAATAACTTACATTTAATCAGTTTTCCTCTAGTGTTACTGAATAGATTATATATATATAATGAATGACAATTGTGATATATCAGTGAAACAGACATAGATTTCTACTTCTGTGGAGCTTACACTCTGCTCAGGAGAGACAGATAATACAAATAAACATAAAAATGTATTTTGAAATCTGATAAAGCACTGTGGAAAAATAATTTTAAAGCAGTATCAGGAGAATGAAGGGTATCTGAACAAGGATTAGAAAGTGAAGATTTTAATTTCAGTAAGGGTTGGTCTCACTCAAATGGTGAAATAATAGTTAACAGATTGAAAACGAGGAAATCCCTTTAAAACATAACATAAGTTGTATTAACAATTTTGACAATCATTTATCTTATTCCAATTAAAGAGCCAGATCTTTACAATGGCCCCAGTTTCCTACACAATTTGCTGGTTAATCAGTAACCTCATCTGTGTTAACTCTGATAGGGATAACTGTTTTGACAGATAAATTTCCAATTTTAGTGAATTAGCACAGTATAACGTATTCCTTACTCATCCAGATTTGAAAACGGATATCCTTGATGAATGAGAATTTCTCTTCCAAGTGATGATTCATAACCAAGCTTCTGCTATCTTCTGCTCTGACTTTTTCAAGCATGTGACTTAGCTTGTTAATCCCTCTGTATCAAGCCTGAAGGAGTATGTGGGTGTTACTGAATGGAAGTATTTTGAGGCTTCACCTGGGATTATACATATCATGTGCACTCATATTCCTTTGGTTCAAACTCAAATCACAAGATGATTTCTACAAAGGAGGCAGGGAAACTACTCTGAAGGCCCTAAAAGAGGATGTAAAGGGTTGGGTAATTAGGTCAGGTTGGATACCTATATTATTACCACCTATCACACTCCTTTCTTTCTCATTCTGTTGTAGTCATACTCATACCGCTGCTGCTGCTAATCACTTCAGTCGTGTCTGACTCTGTGAGACCCCATAGACAGCTAGCCTCTGTTATTTTGGATACACTCAGATATATTCTGGTCTCAAAATATTTGCATTGGAGATTCCAAATGCCATATGCATTGCCATAGATATGCACATGGCTCCCTTCCTTGCCTCATTCCTGCTCAATTGCTCAAGGCTATCTTTCTATAGAGGCATTTCCTAACATTCTATTTCTTCCTTTTTCTCCTTTCTTTTACAGTTTATTTTTTTCCATAACTATTATATATTTTATATGTATATAAAACTATATTTAATACATAAAATCAATATGTATTTTATTTATATTTACATGAAATTCTCTAGCATGCAATATTTGTTTCACAAAAATACTATGTCTCTTTTTGAACTACCTTTTTAAAATTTTATTTCTTATCAACATGAATCTGCCACAGATTAAACTACCTTTTAAATCTTGCTCTAAAAGGTTTAATATTGGGTTGAGAGGTTATAAACAGCTTAAATTCTTAGAATATCTTTCTAGCATATTAGTTTATTTTCTCTATCCTTCACTAAGACCAAAGCTATATGAGTACAGATTTATTTTCTTTTATCAGTGTATATCCTCAGCAAAAAGAATGTCTGTACCACATAATAGTTGCTCAGTAAATATGTTTTGGAGGAATGAATAAATGTAGGTGTTTGTGAATATCTCTACAATGGTATTTATATTCTAATTTTGTTTTCATATCAGGCTCTCTCATTGGGTTTATTTAAGGTAAGAAACAACACATTTTAGGTGTAGAGAAGATTGATGATAAATACTGAGTGAAGGAATAAAGAAAGAGATGGATAAAATGATATCAAGAGAGCTGAATAAATTTTCAGTCATAGTAATAAGTGGAAATCATGTCCTTACTTATCAAGGTCCAACTCAAAAACTCATGTTGTTTCTTCTATCAGACTGAGTACTCACAAATCCCTGTTCTCTTTGTGTTGCTTATTTCAATAAAGCTTTGTTCTTCATCAGTGCAATAACCACAGTTTGACATCTTGTTTTATTTAATATAAACCTAACCAAACAATATATGATATTAAATATGGATGTCACAAGTGCAGCTAGGTTTCAGTACATTAAATGAGGGTTTTAATGAATGTAAAACATCATTATTTTTGAAAAGAAAATATACCCATGCACACCAATGAGTCATTATTTCTACAGAATAAAATGAAGTGTGCTATATTTTATGGCATTCAAAGATATGCTAACATTTTTTATCTAGTCATTATTTCCTTTTCTAATGAGGTAGTTTTTCATCACTTATTTTACTAGAGTATTTCAAATTATTGCTAATATAACTCTGCACAGTTGTAATACAATTAGAATAGGTGTATTTGATTATCATAGTCTGGGACTGAATTTCCTGGAGAATTGGAATATCATCTATGGCTCAGTTTTTATCTCTAGTTTATGTCATTTTGCCCTTCACTTCACTTTCAATATCATCTTATTTCTCTAAGTTATAAGATACTATGACCTTTATTAAAATAGAAAAAAAATTAAATCTTTTTAAATGCAATAGAGAGCCACACTTTTTAAAATTCAAATCCAAGAAAGCATCTGTAACTCATTCAGGATATAGCAATTCTAAATTGCCCTAAGAATAGGAGCCATACACAGTATAATGCATAAAACTAATACAGACGGTATGGTTGTGACTGGCTTAAAGAATTAATTCAGAGTACCTTCAGTGCAGGTGTTTGGGAACGACACTTAGCTTTTAAAACATTAGTTTTTAAAGGTCCAGAGTTTTAGTTTTTTAAGGGAAATTAAAACTTTATCCCCAAAATAACCAAGGCAATGGATAGTAAAAGAAGTACTAAGTATAATACGTTGGAATGAGAAATTTCACAAAATAAATATCATTTCCTTTATACTTAATCTATAAATCCCATTTTGGTAAATTAAATATTTTGTTTGAGTTGGTATACATATTTTGACTTGCTTAAGTCCTTGGGTTAGGGTAGCACTGTGCAGTAATATATTTTAAATCTTATTTTATTCTAAGTTAATTGGCTGCTGCTGTTGCTAAGTCGGATCAGTCATGTCTGACTCTGTGTGACCCCACAGATGGCAGCCCATCAGGCTCCTCTGTCCCTGGGATTCTTCAGGCAAGAATACTGGAGTGGGTTGCCATTTCCTTCTCCAATGCATGCATGCATGCATGCTAAGTCACTTCAGTCGTGTCTGACTCTGTGCGACCCCATAAATAGCAGCCCATCAGGCTCCTCTGTCCCTGGGATTCTCTAGGCAAGAATACCGGAGTGGGTTGCCATTTCCTTCTCCAAGCTAATTGGCTAGAGTTTTTTTATTGACTCCTGTAGCTTTTTTTTCATGCTTTGCATTATCAAATTTTCTATGAAAAATAGCCAGACAAAAGCTAACTAAAATAGGAAAAAAAAATACTCTTGGATTATAATGTATATAAAATGTTTTGAGATTTCTCATATGTATATACATATATATATCTATATATTCTCAGTAATGGACAAAGAAGAAATATCATTAACAACAAAAAGATATACAAATCATACCACCAGAACAAAAGTGCAGTATATTAAATTCAGTAAATACATGATGTTATTATGTGGGTCTTTTTCATTATATGTCGTACAACAAGCTGCTAAGGATAATTATACTTAATAGTACAATTCCTTTGCATTTGATTGAAGTAAATGTATATCTAAATATAAGCACAACACTATAAGTGTTTTATACAGTTTAAATAAAGGCTATTTAAGGAATTAGAGTTCAAATTACCAACATCTGCTGTATCATAGAGAAAGCCTGGAAATTTCAGAAAAATAACTACTTCTGCTTCATTGATTACGTTAAAGACTTTAACTGTGAGGATCATAGCAAACTGTGGAAAACAGTTAAAGAGATGAGAATATCAGATCACCTTATCTGTGTCCTGAGAAACCTCTACGCAGGAAAAGAAGCAACAGTTAGAACCTGAGATGGAATGGTGGACTGGTTCAAAATTGAATAAGACAGTATGTCAAAGATATATTGTCATCCTGCTTATTTAACTTATATGCAGAGTACAGCATGTGAAATGCTAGACTGGACTACTTTCAAACTAGAATTAAGATTGCCAGAAGAAATATCAATAAACTTAGATATGCAGATGATACCACTCTAATGGCAGAAAGCAAAGGGGAACTAAAGAGCTTCTTGATAAGGTGAAAGGGGAGAGTGAAAAAGCTGGCTTAAAACTCAACATTCAAAGAAACTAAGATCATGGTGTCCAGTTCCTTTGCTGCTGCTGCTGCTGCTGCTGAGTCACTTCAGTCATGTCCCACTCTGTGCGACCCCATAGATGGCAGCCCACCAGGCTCCCCTATACCTGGGATTCTCTAGGCAAGAACCCTGGAGTGGTTTGTCATTTCCTTCTCTGATGCATGAAAGTGAAAAGTCAAAGTGAAGTTGCTCAGTCATGTTCAACTCTTAGTGACCCCATGGACTGCAGCCTACCAGGCTCCTCCCTTCATGGGATTTTCCAGGCAAGAGTACTGGAGTGGGGTGCCATTACCTTCTCCAACTTCATGACAAGTCAGTTCAGTTCAGTTCAGTCATGTCCAACTCTGAAAACCCATGGACTGCAGCATGCCAGGTTTCCTGTCCATCACCAACTCTTGGAGACTGCTCAAAAACATGTTCATCAAGTCGGTGATGCATCCGACCATCTCATTCTCTATTGACCTCTTCTCATTCTACCTTCAATCTTTCCCAGCATCAGGGTCTTTTCCAGTGAGTCAGTTCTTGCATCAAGTGGCCAAAGTATTGGAGTTTCAGATTCAGCATCAGTTCTTCCATTAAATATCCAGGACTGATTTCCTTTAGGATCGACTGGTCATGGCAAATAGATGGGGATAAAGTGGAAACTGAAAGATTTTATTTTCTTGGACTCCAAAATCACTACAGACAGTGACTGAAGATAAAAAAACACTTGCTCCTTGGAAGGAAACCTCTGACAAACCTAGACAACACATTAAAAAGCAGAGACATCACTTTGCTGATGAAGGTCCATAGTCAAAACTATGGTTTTTCCTGTAGTCATGTATGGATGTAAGAGTTGGATGATAAAGAAGGCTCAGTGCTGAAGAATTGATGCTTTCAAATTGTGATGCTAGAGAAGACTGTTGAGAGTCCCTTGAACAGCAGGGAGATCAAACCAGTCAATCCTAAAGGAAATCAACCTTGAATATTCATTGTAAGGATTGATGCTGAAGCTGAAGTTCCAGTACTTTGGCCATCTGATGGGAAGAGCCAATCCACTGGAAAAGACCCTGATGCTGGGAAAGATTGAGGGCAAGAGGAGAAGGGGTTACAGAGGATGAGATGGTTGGATGGCATCACTGACACGGTGGACATGAATTTGAGGAAACTCTGGGAGATAGTGAAGAACATGTAAGCCTGGCATGCTGAAATCCATGGGGATTACAAAGAATCAGATACAACTTAGTGACTGAACAACAAAAATAAGGTACTTAATCTTTAGGATAATTTCAATACTTAAAATTTCTAATCCATCCCAGATGGTGTTAATTGTAAAGAATCCTCCTGCCAATGCAGTATTCTTGCCTGGAGAATCCCATGGACAAAGGAGACTAGTGGGCTACAGCACATAGTATCTCAGAGTTGGACATGAATGAAGCGACTTAGCATGGCATGTCACATCACACCTGTTGTAATTGTTAAAATAGCCCTCTATTTATAGATGTACTTAGGATATTTTCTGAGAATGCTTCACAACGTTTAACTGATTGATTAAACATTTGCTTTATTGATTGATCAGTCTGATTCATCATTTGCATTTTTGAAAGTGTAAATTATTATCAGTTAGAGTGTTTTTTTATGCTTTTTTTTAAATTTTGGTAGCAATTTGAGCCCCTGATATAAAATAATAAAGTAGAATAAAACTTTCATTTTCCAAGAATGTCAGAATTTAAGGATGTCAGATAGTCATCTGTTACCTCTAATGCAAGAAATAACTTTTAAATAATAATACTCTTTAAAATAGAAATTCTGTGAACTGGAATTTAAAGATCTGAAAGGAACTCTAATATATTATGTCACTTGGGGTAAATCTCAACTTGTGTATTTCTCAGATAAGCAACTTATATTTATCTTACCAGAGTAGTTTTGAGCATTAAAATAAGACATTATTTGGAAAATGCTTTGTATTCCTAAAATCACAAATATGAGCCTTTATGGTTTAGTCAGAATGTGTAAACATGTATTTTCTTTTTATATAAGCTACTTAATTTCCAATAATAAGCCTGATCTTAAAAGAATTTTAAGAGTCTGTTATTTACAAGCAATTTAAAATGTCGTTGTTAAAACCAGAATGTTAGTTTACCCACAAAGCTAGTTAATATTCTACAAAGAAATAAGTGACAACTGTAAGGGTTATCATTTCTACTGGCAATAAATCTACAGACAATATGCATATTTTTCAAACTATTTAACAAGCTTACCTAAAGTTGTTCAGTTCAGTTCAGTCACTCAGTCATGTGCAACTCTTTGCTACCCCACGTACTATTACAACACACCAGGCCTCCTTGTCCATCACCAACTCCTGGAGATTACCCAAACTCATTTCCATTGAGATGGTCATGCCATCCAACTGTCTCATCCTCTCTCGTCCCCTTCTCCTCCTGTCCTCAATCTTTCCCAGCATCAGGGTCTCTTCAGATGAGTCAGCTCTTTGCATCAGGTGGCCAAAGTATTGGAGTTTCAGCTTCAGAATCAGTCCTTCCAATAAACATCCAGGACTGATCTCCTTTAGGATAGACTGGTTGGATCTCCTTGCAGTCCAAGGGACTCTTAAGAGTCTTTTCCAACACCACAGTTCAAAAGCATCAATTCTTCAGTGCTCAGCTTTCTTCACAGTCCAACTCTCACATCCATACATGACCACTGGAAAAACCATAGCCTTGACTAGACAGACCTTTGTTGGGAAAGCAGTGTCTCTGGTTTTTAATATGCTGTCTAGGATGATCATAGCTTTCCTTTCAGGGAGTAGGCACCTTTTAATTTTATGGCTGCTGCCACCATCTGAAGTGATTTTGGAGCCCCCCCCAAATAAAGTCAGCCACTGTTTCCCCATCTATTGTCATGAAGTGATGAGACCAGATGCCATGATCTTACTTTTCTGAAAGTTGAGGTTTAAGCCAAGTTTTTCACTCTCCTCATTCACTTTCATAAAGGGGCTCTTTAGTTCTTTGTGCAGTAAGAGTGCTTTCTGGGGTCCAGCCCCAGTGGATCCAGGATGATTCGAAGGGTGAATGGCATAGGCAATGAAAGAACTTATTTATTTAGAAATATAAGATCAGATTAGGAAGAAAAAGTATAGTAGGAAAATTTAGTGGAGAAAAGAGGCTGAATAACTTGGTTTACGTGGAAAGCCAATAAAATTCCAGACAAGGAGCTTGCACCATCTACATTAGGCCACCGGTTGTCCTCTTGAATAGCGAGGGGTGCCCCACCTTGGGCTCCCTCTCATGTGGATCTTAGAAGCAAGGGCAAGTAAGTAGACACGGCGAGCCTCCACGCCCCAGATGGGAATTCAGCCAGAAAATAGAGTGAACAGGAGACACGGGGGAAACCAGTTCAGCGACTGGCCCGGCCTCTATTGTCTAGAAAGACCTTTTATACCTTTTTGTTTGTACATAGAGATCAATGGGTAATATAAAGTTATGCAGTGTCAGCAGCCCTGACTCTTATCAAAACTAGGCTTTTCTCTCTGCACACCTAGTTGTATACACAAGTCTTAGGTGATTTACATCATCTTCTAGCCAGAGGGCCAATAAACATTTTACAGCCTTTTTCTGATAAAAGTTTGTCAACCAGAAGGCTTATTTGTGTTCATCTTCCCAAAGTCTGGTGCCACTCTCAGCACTAAATAACATTATATTTTTACACAGCAAGAACACAAGAGGAGTGCAGTGATATATAACAAAGAAAAGTAATTAACTCAAAAGTCTAGTGTTGTTAACATTAAAACTACTACATTTGAATTTCTATATCCCTATTACATTGATTAATACCCTTCAGGTGTCTAAAAGATAAAGAATATGGAGGCCTGGCAGCAGTCATTGAGTCAACAGTGAAACCTGTCACCAATATGATTTTTAGCTCTTAGAAAAGGCTCTGTATCTTTAAGATGCTTTAAGCTTTGTGCCTCTCATGGTTGGGGGGGCTGTAAACAATTCACAAGTTGTAAAAAGTCTGGTGGAACCTGTTAGGCAAGTTAGAGAGCCATCAGAGGGATATAAGCGGAGACATTCTTTTCATATGCAGGAGATTGAAGCCCTAAGTTAACTTTTTCCAGACAGTGTCAGAAGAGTGGAAAAGCACAGTACAATAAGGCAAGCAGATTCTTATTTTGGGGGCACATGTTCAGGAAATACCAGAGGGAACCCTGAGGCTTGACTTGCCTTGCCCATCAAGCCTCTCCACATGATCTTGTCATGGGTGGGATCTCCAGTGCTGGCTCCCAGCAGGTGGTGTCATTGCATATCTGAGGTTATTGATATTTCTCCCAGCAATCTTGATTCCCACTTGTGCTTCTTCCAGTCCAGCATTTCTCATGATGTACTCTGCATATACGTGAAATAAGCAGGGTGACAATATACAGCCTTGACGTATTCCTTTTTCTATTTGAAACCAGTCTAGTGTTCCATGTCCAGTTCTGACTATTGCTTCCTGACCTGAATACAAATATCTCAAGAGACAGATCAGGTGATCTGGTATTCCCATCTCTTGAAGAATTTTCCTAGCTTATTGAGATCCACACAATGAAAGAATTTGGCATAGACAATAAAGCAGAAATAGATGTTTTTCTGGAACTTTCTTGCTTTTGTGATGATCCAGCAGATGTTGGCAATTTGATCTCTTGTTCCTCTGCCTTTTCTAAAACTAGTTTGAACATCTGGAAGTTTTGGTTCACATATTGTTGAAGCCTGGCTTGGAGAATTTTGAGCATTACTTTGCCTGCATGTAAGATGAGTGCAATTGTGTGGTAGTTTGAGCATTCTTCAGCATTGCCTTTCTTTGGCATTGGAATGAAAACTGACCTTTTCCAGTCCTGTGACCACTGCTAAGTTTTCCAAATTTGCTGGCATATTGAGTGCAACACTTTCACATCATCATCTTTAAGGATTGGAAATAGCTCACCTGGAATTCCATCACCTCCACTAGCTTTGTTCATAGTGATGCTTCCTAAGGCCCACTTGACTTCACATTCCAGGATATCTGGCTCTAGGTGAGTGATCACACCATCGTGATTATCTAGGTCATGAAGATTTTTTAGTACAGTTCTTCTGTGTATTCCTGCCACCTCTTCTTAATATCTTCTGCTTCTGTTAGGTCCATACCATTTCTGTCTGTTATTGAGCATATCTTTGCATGAAATGTTCTCTTGATATCTCTAATTTTATTTAAGAGATCTCTAATTTTTCCCATTCTATTATTTTCCTCTTTTTTATTTTTTTGGACTGATCACTGAGGAAGGCTTTCTTTTCTCTCTTTGCTATTCTTTGGAATTCTGCATTCAAATGTATTTCTTTCCTTTTCTCCTTTGCTTTTTGCTTCTCTTCTCTTCTCAGCTGTTTGTAAGGCCTCTTCAGACACCCTGTTTGATTTTTGTATTTCTTTTTCTTGGGAATGATCTTGATTCTTGCTCCTGTACAATGTCATGAACCTCCATCCATAGTTCATCAGACACTCTGTCTATCAAATTTAGTCCCTTAAATCTATTTCTGACTTTCACTGTATAATCATAGGGATTTAATTTAGGTCATGCCTGAATGGTCTAGTGGTTTCCCAACTTTATTCAATTTAAGTCTAAATTTGGCAATAAGGAGTTCATGATCTAAGCCACAGTCAGCTCCCAGTCTTGTTTTTGCTGACTGTATAGAGCATCTCCATCTTTGGCTGCAAATATAATCAATCTGATTTTGGTGTTGACCATCTGGTGGTGTCAACCATCTGGTGATGTTCATGTGTAGAGTCTTCTCTTGTGTTGTTGGAAGAGGGTCTTTGCTATGACCAGTGCATTCTCTTGGCAGAACTTTTATTAGCCTTTGCCCTGCTTCATTCTGTACTCCAAGGCCAAATTTGCCTGTTACTCCAGGTGTTTCTTGACCTCGTACTTTTGCATTCCAATCCCCTATAATGAAAAGGACATCTTTTATTGATGTTAGTTATAAAACTAGTTAGGTCTTCATAGAACCATTCAACTTCAGCTTCTTCAGCATTTCCAGCTGGGGCATAGACTTGGATTACCATGATATTGAATGATTTGCCTTGACAATGAACAGAGATCATTGTGTTGTTTTTGAGATTGCATCCAAGTATGGCATTTTGAATTCTTTTGTTGACTATGATGGTTACTCCATTTCTTATAAGGGATTCCTGCCCACAATAGTAGAAATAATGATCACCTGAGTTAAATTCACCCTTTCCAGTCCATTTTAGTTCACTTATTCCTAGAATGCCAATGTTCACTCTGGCCATCTCCTATTTAACCACTTCTAATTTGCCTTGATTCATGAACCTAACATTCCAGGTTCCTATGCAATATTACTCTTTACAGCACAAGCTCTTGTTTCTATCACCAGTCAAATCCACAACTGGGTGTTGTTTTTGCTTTGGCTCCTTTCCTTCATTCTTTCTGAAGTTATTTCTCCATTGATCTCCAGTAGCATATTGGGCAACTACCAATCGGGGAAGTTCATCTTTCAGTGTCCTATATTTTTGCCTTTTCATACTGTTCATGAGGTTCTCAAGGCAAGAATCTTGAAGTGGCTTGCCATTCCCTTCTTCAGTGGACCACATTTTGTGAGAACTCTCCCCCATGGCCCGTCCATCTTGAGTGACCCTACATGGATGGCATGGCTTAGTTTCATTGAGTTAAACAAGGCTATGGTCCATGTGATCAAATTGGCTAATTTTCTGTGATTGTGGTTTTCAGTCTGTCTCCCTCTGATCCCTTCTGTCAGCACCTACTGTCTTACTGGGTTTTCTCTTACCTTGGACATGGGCCAAAGCTCCAGCAAAGCACAGCCACTGCTCCTTACCTTGGAAGTTAGGTGTCTCCTCATAGCCCCCTCTCCTGACCTTGGACATGGTGTATCTCCTCACAGTCGCCACTCCAGGCCTTGGATGTGGTGTGTCTCCTTTCAGCCACTCGACCCTCCAGTGCTGCACAGCCACTGCTCACCACTCAACCTAAAGGTGATCATAATCTAAATTGTACTCATTTTTTATTAGCTATTCACTATTTGGTTAGAATCCAGGCACTATGAATTTATACAATGCTATGGACTCAATTGTGTCCCTTCAAAATTCATGTGTTGAAGACCTAACCTCCAATGTGATGGTATTTGGAGTGGGGCATTAGGAAGTAATTAGTGTTAGATGAGATCATGGTGGTGGTGCTTCATGATTTGATGAGTGGCTTTATAAGAAGTGTAAGAAAAAGAAAGATCAATCTTTCACCACCATGTGAGAACATAGCAAGCAGTTGGCAGTCTGCAAGTCAGAAAGAAGGTCCACAGCAGCAACAGAATTTGTGGACACCTTGAACATGGACTTCCTGACTTCCAGAAGTGTGAGAAATAAATATTTGTTATTTAAGCCACCCTTTGATATAGCAACAAAAAGCACACCAATACATGTAATCATAAAGAATTCTAACATGTAGATTTGCTGACAGTAAATTATACGGCTAGATGTGTGTCAGCTGTAACCAAACCACATTAGGAGGGGAAGCTAGGACACTTTTTGAGTGGAGTGGGTGGAGAAGGTATCAACTATATCATTGAAATAGTTGTCAAAATTCAGACTGTTTAACCTAGGAAAGAAACTTGTCAAGGGATACATACTATCTTTAGTTTTTAAGAAATCGTGTGTAAAAAGAATGTTTGATTGTTTTATATCATTGTAAAAGGAGAAAGACTAGTAAACTACAGTTCTGGTTCATTACAAAGGGAAGCTTTGTGACACTGAGAACTATATAGGGATGTAATGATGATTCCTGGCATTTGTTTCCATTCAAAGAATCAGTAAACAGGATTCCTTCTAAGCAACAAATGAGCAAACAAATTAAAATGGAGTTTCTTTACAAAATCAAGAGGATTTTTTTATGAACTTCAAACTTTTCAATTTGCAAGCAATTTAGTTGTTCATGTTCATTATTTAAAAATTTACTTCCATTATAAATCATAATTTCAGTGTAGAGAAAAAAGTCTTTACAGTCAAAGATGTTTGGTTTCATTTGACATTGGGAAAGTAATTTTAAGCTTTATAGCTTATTTTCCTTGTATGTAAAATCAATATTATTATATCTACCTTAGGTAAATCCTGTGGGAATAATCTAATATAGTCTTGGTTGATAAATAATTTTATAGTGAGTGTGGTTGAGCCATGGCACCCAAATATATGGTGAACTATTACACTGGATGTTGTTTGGGTATTTTTGGATAATGTTACATTTAAATCAGTGAGCTTTGAATAAAGCATATTACCCTCCATAATGTGGGTAGACCTCACTCAATCAGCTGAAAGACAATAAAGCAAAATTCTGACCTCCTGCTAAGGAAATAGGAATTCTATGAGCAAACTGCTTCTGAATTTCATTTGCAATATCAGCTCTTTTTGTTTTACAGCAAACTGCCTGTCTTGAGCTTATTAAATGCCACCTCTGCCCCTGGCATATTAGACTCATTATGCATTCACAGTCTCATGAAACAATTCCTTTTAATAATCTCTTTATATATGTATGTGTATATGTATATATATATACATATTTATATACATATATATGTATATATATATATACACACATATATATTTAAAATTCTCCAGGCAAGAAAACTGGAGTGGGTTGCCATTTCCTCCTCCAGGAGATCTTCCCAAACCAGGGATCAAACTTGGGTGTCGTGCATGGCAGACAGATTCTTTACTGTCTGACCCAGCAGGGAAGTCCTCTCTGTATATGTGCTAAGTCACTTTAGTTGTGTCTGACTCTTTGCAACCGTATTGACTATATCTTGTCAGGCTCTTCTCTCTATAGAATTCTCCAGGCAAGAATACTGGTGTGGGTTGCCATTTCATTCTCCATCTCTCATTATAAATGCACCAAATTGATTGTCTTTGGCTGGAGAATATTTACTAGTGCATCATGTAAAGTATCAATTTTGAATTCTGTTAATTACAATCCTTTCTTAATAGTGAAAAACTTGTTGAAAAAAAATCTAAATATATCAAATGCACTCAATTGAATCATATAGATATTACTTGGTTGATATAAATCATACCAATATAAATACACAAAAGAAGAAAAAAGATCTACAAAATCAACCCCAAACAAGAAAATGGCAATATTTACATATGTATCAATAATTACTTTAAATGTAAATAGATTAAATGCTCCCACAAAAGACACAGGCTGGTTGAATGGACATAAAAACAAGACCCATATATATGCTGTCTACTAAAAAACCACTTCAGACCTAAAGACACATATAGACTGAAAGTAGCAGGATAGAAAACTATATTCCATGCAAATAGAAAGCAAAAGAAAAGTAGAATAGCAATCCTCATATCAGAAAAAATAGAACTTAAAGAATATTACAAGAGATAATGAAGGACACTACATACTACACTTCCAAGAGGAAGACATAATAATAGTAAATATCTTTGCACCTAACATGGGTTTCTGTGTAGCTTAGTTGGTAAAGAATCTGCCTTCAATGCAGGAGACCAGGGTTTGATTCCTGGGTTGGGAAGATTACTTGGAGAAGGAAATGGCAACCTCCTCCAGTATTCTTGCCTGGAGAATCTCATGGGCAGAGGACCCTGGCAGGCTACAGTCCATGGGGTGGCAGAGAGTCAGACACAACTGAGCGACTAAGTGACTAAGCAACTGAGCAACAGCACAGCACATGCACCCAAAGAGGAGCACCTCAATACATAAGACAAACATTAACAGACATAAAAGGAGAAACTAAAGGGAACACAATAATAGTAGTAGACTTTAACAACCCATCCACACCAATGGACAGATCATCAAAACAGAAAATTAATAAGGAAACACAAGCCTTAAATGATATGTTAGATGAGATGGATCTCATTAATATCTTCAGGACATTCCATTCAAATGCAGAAGAATATACCTTCTTCTCAAGTGCACATGGAAAATTCTCCAGGATAGACCACATCTTGGGTCATAAAACAGTAAATTTAAGGAAGAAATCATATTAAGCATCTTCTCTGATCACGACGTTATGAGACTAGATATCAACTACAAGAAAAAAAGAACTGTAAGAAATACAAACATATGGAAATTAAACAACACGTTCCTAAATAACTAATAGGTTACTGAAAAAATAAAAAGGGAAATAAAAAAGTTTCTAGAAACAAATGACAATGAAAACATGACAACTTAAAACTTATGGGATGTAGCAAAAGCAGTTCTAAGAAGTTTATAGCAACAAAATCCTACCTCAAGAAACAAGGAAAACATCAGATAGACAACCTAACTTTACACCTAAAACAACTCGAAAAAGAACAGAAAAACCTCAAAATTAGTAGAAGGAAGTAAATCATAAAGATCTGAGCAAAAGTAAATGAAAAAGAAATGAAAGAAACCATAGCAAAGATTAATAAAACTAAAAGTTGATTCTTTAAATAGACAAACAAAACTGACAAACCTTTAGCCAAACTCATCAAGAAAAAAAGAGAGAAGAATCAAATCAACAATATTATAAATTTAAAAGGAGAGGTCACAACAGACAATGCAGAAATACAAAGGATTATGAGACTATTATGAACAACAATATGGCAATAAATGGAAAACCTGGAAAAAATAAATTCTTAGAAAAAGCCAAGACTGACCAGGAAGAAATAGAAATTGTGAACACTGAAATACAAGCACAGAAATTGAAACTGTGATCAAAAATCTCCCAAATAACAAAAGCCCAGGACCAGATGGCCTCACAGGAGAATTCTATCAAACATTTAGAGAAGAGCTAATGCCTATCCTTCTAAAACTCTTCCCAAAAATTGCAAAGGAAAGAACACTTCCAAACTCATTCTACGAGGCCGTCATCACCCTGATAGCAAAACCAGACAAAGGTAACACACACACACACACATGCACACAAAACCTACAGGCTAATATCACTGATGAACATAGATGCAAAAGTCCTCAATAAAACTTTAGCAAACAGAATTCAACAACACATCAAAAGGCTCATACACCATGATCAAGTAGAGTTTATTCCAAGAATGCAAGACTTCTTCAATGTATGCAAATCAACCTATGTGATACACCATATTAACAAATTGAAAGATAAAAACCATATGACAATCTCAATAGATTCAGAAAAAGTCTTTGACAAAATCCAGCACCCACTTATGATTAAAACTCTTCAACAAATGGGCATAGAAAGAACCTAACTCAACATAGTAAAGATCATATATGATAAGCCTACAGAAACATTACTCTCAATGGTGAAAAACTGAAAGCATTCCCCCTACAATAAGGAAAAAGACAAAGGTGCCCACTTTCACCACTATAACGCAAGACAGTTTTGGAAGTCCTAGCTAGACCAATCAGAGAATAAAAGTAAATAAAAGGAACACAAATTAGAAAAGAAGAAATAAATCTCTCACTGTTTTCAGATGACATGATACTGTATATATAAAACCCTACAGATAGTGTCAGAAAATTACTAGAGCTAATCAGTGAATTAGGCAAAGTTGAAAGATTTGAAATCAATACACAGAAATAACTTGAATTTCTATATACTAACAATGAAAAACCAGAAAGAGAAATTAAGGAATCAATCCCATTCACTGTTTCAACAAAAAGAATAAACTATCTAAGAAAAAACTTACTTAAGGAGACAAAAGAACTGTAGAAAATTATAAGACACTGATGAAAAAAATCAAAGACAACATAGACAGATGGAGAGATATTCTATGTTCCTGAGTAGGAGAATTAAAAATGTGAAAATGGCTATACTACCAAATACAATTTATAGCTTCAATGTGATTTCTATCAAATAACTAATGGCATTTTTCAGAGAACTAGAACAACAACAACAAAAAATTCACTATTCATATGGAAACACAAAAGACCCCCAATAGCCAAAGCAGTCTTGAGCAAGAAGAATGGAGATGGAGGAATCAACCTTCCTAACTTCAGATTATATTACAAAGCTACAATCATCAAGACAGTATGGTTCTGGCACAAAAGCAGAAATATAGACCAATGGAACAAGATAGAAAGCCCAGATATAAACCCATGTACCTATGGGTACCTTATTTTTGACAAAGGAGGCAAGAATATACAATGGGACAAAGACAGCCTCTTCAATAAATGGCTCTGGGAAAACTGGACAGTTCAGTTCAGTTCAGTTCAGGTGCTCAGTTGTGTTTGACTCTCTGCGACCCCATGAATCGCAGCACGCCAGGTCTCCCTGTCCATCACCAACTCCCAGAGTTCACCCAGACTGCAAACTGGACAACAACATGTAAAAGAATGAAATTAGAATACNCTCTGGGAAAACTGGACAGTTCAGTTCAGTTCAGTTCAGGTGCTCAGTTGTGTTTGACTCTCTGCGACCCCATGAATCGCAGCACGCCAGGTCTCCCTGTCCATCACCAACTCCCAGAGTTCACCCAGACTGCAAACTGGACAACAACATGTAAAAGAATGAAATTAGAATACCCCCTCACACCATACACTAAGAAAACCTCATAATTGACAAAAGACCTAAATGTAAGACCAGAACCCATAAAACACTTAAAGGAAAACATAGGCTGAACACTTAATGAAAAATCAAAGCAAGATCCTCTATGCCCCACCTCCTAGAATAACAGAAATAAAAACCAAAGCAAACAAGTGGGACCTGATTAAGCTTAAAAGGTTTTGCCCAGCAAAGAAGACTATGAGCAAGTTGAAAAGAAAACCTTCAGGATGGGAGAAAATAATAGCAAATGAAACAACTGACAAAGGATTAATTTGCAAAATATAAAGGCAGCTTAAAAAACTCAATACCAATCACAAAAAAAACCCAATCAAAAAGTGGGAAAAAGACCTAAACAGACATTGTTCCAAAGAGACATACAGATGGCTAACAAACTCATGAAAAGATGTTCACATCACTCATTCAGTTCAGTCACTCAGTCGTGTCTGACTCTTCGCAACCCCATGAATCACAGCTTGCAAGGCCTCCCTGTCCATCACCAATTCCCAGAGTTCACTCAAACTCATGTCCATCAAGTCAGTGATGCCATCCAGCCATCTCATCCTCTGTCATCTCCTATTCCTCCTGCCCTCCATCTCTCCCAGCATTAGGGTTGTTTCCAATGAGTCAAGTCTTCCCATAAATTTGCCNGACGACAGAGAATGAGATGGCTGGATGGCATCACTGACTCGATGGACATGAGTTTCAGTGAACTCCAGGAAAGGAAGCCCTGGCGTGCTTTGATTCTTGTGGTCGCAAAGAGTCGGACATGACTGAGCGACTGAACTGAACTGAACTGAACACACTATACATATATGTGTTGAGAGAGAGAGAAAGAAAGAAGAGAGGGAGAAGGGAGACTGTACTAAAGTCTGAGCTTTATATAGTTTAGGGAGAATCATTCAAGAAACGGATTGGGAATTAGCCTTGTGGCATATCTTAATATTTGTAGATACTGCAATGTAATCAAAGTAAACTATCTGGAAAATATTTGCATGTATTTTCTGAAGTAAAGGTTTAGGTTATATACTAATTTCTAGTTGTATCATCCTGTGGAAGAATATACTGGGATAAACAAATATATTGTATTGACCCAGATGGTCATTATTATCATTGGAAAACATTTTAATGTAATCATACATGTTTCAATCATATGTACCATGATTTTCAACATCTTCTCCTCTGAACATTTCCAATTCTGGATTTTTATACTGATAATTGATTTCTAAAATAAAACTATTGTAGAAAGAAAAATGACTATTTTTCATTAATTTTCTCCCTCATAGCCACACAAATATTTTACTTGTTTTAGTGTTTTGTGTAACTGGAATATCACTTTTGCTGATATTTCATATGGAGTTAATTGAAGGAAATTTTCCCTTAAAAATTAAAAAAAAAAAAAAAAACTATTGAAAGTTAAATAGCCAAACTTACGATGGTTAGAATTTTTAATAAACTGTTGTTAAAATTGTTAGTAGAAGCAGTAGTCCATAATGAGAATAACTACAGAGAAAATTCTATATTAGTTTCAATTTTTGGTCAGAGACAACAATCAGAAATAGCTCCTTGAGGATCTTTTAGTGCTACTCCCACTATTAATTTTTCTGTGCACCTTAAATCTTTTCTAAATGAAATCTGTTTTCTTTAATGGAACATCAGCCAAGATGAGAGTAATGTTTCCAAAAGTGATTATTGTGTCAAATTCAATATGTGTTCCATTAAGATATCTCACTTTTAAACATAGAGATAAAAATAGAAAGAAAAATTATAAAGAATCTTGAGTATTGCAAGGAATATGATTATCACTAAGCATCAGTTCAATTCAGTCACTCAGTTGTCTCTGACTCTTTGCAACCCCATGAATCACAGCACGCCAGGCCTCCCTGTCCATCACCAACTCCCTCAATTCACCCAAACTCAAGTCCATCGAGTCGGTAATGCCATCCAGCCATCTCATCCTCTGTCGTCCCCTTCTCCTCCTGCCGCCAATCCCTCCCAGCATCAGGGTCTTTTCCAGTGAGTCAACTATTCACATGAGTTTGCCAGTGTATTGGACTCTCAGCCTCAGCATCAATTCTTCCAGTGACTGGTACCCATGACTGGTCTCCTTTAGGATGGACTGGTTGTATCTTCTTGCAGTCCAAGGGACTCTCAAGAGTCTTCTCCAACACCACGGTTCAAAAGCATCAATTCTTCGGCACTTAGCTTTCTTCACAGTCCAGCTCTCACATCCATATATGACCACTAGAAAAACCATAGCCTTGACTAGATGGACCTTTGTTGGCAAAGTAATGTCTCTGCTTTTCAATATGCTATCTAGGTTGGTCATAACTTTCCTTCCAAGGAGTAAGCGTCTTTTAATTTCATGGCTACAATCACCATCTGCAGTGATTTTGGAGACCTCCAAAATAAAGTCTGACACTGTTTCCACTGTTTTCCCATCTATTTCCCATGAAATGATGCTCTTTATAGCATCGGACCTTGCTTTTATCACCAGTCACATCCACAACTGAGTATTGTTTTTGTTTTGGCTCCATTCCTTCATTCTTTTTGGAGGTATTTCTCCACTGATATCCAGTAGCATATTGGGCACCTACCAACCTAGGGAGTTCCTCTTTCAGTATCCTATCATTTTGCCTTTTCATACTGTTCATGGGGTTCTCAAGGCAAGAATACTGAAGTGGTTTGCCATTCTCTTTCCAGTGGACCACATTCTGTCAGACCTCTCCACCAGGACCCTCCTGTCTTGGGTGGGCCCACACAGCATGGCTTAGTTTCATTGAGTTAGACAAGGCTGTAGTCCATGTGATTAGATTAACTAGTTTTCTGTGAGTATGGTTTCAGTGTGTCAGCTCTCTGATGCTTCTCGCAACACCTACCATCTTACATGGGTTTCTCTTACCTTGGAAGTTGGGTATCTCTTCATGACTGCTTCAGCAAAGCGCAGCTGCTGCTCCTTATCTTGGACGAGGGGTATCTCCTCACAGCCGCCCCTCCTGACCTTGAACGTGGAGTATCTCCTCTAGGCCCTCCTGTGCCTGCGCAGCCACCGCTCCTTGGACATGGAGTTGCATAGTATGAAAGACTATTTTGGATTTTTGACCAAAATTTTCTTTTATATCTTTCTTTTTTCTATGTGAACCACCATGGTAACATTACAATAAGCTTATCTGCAATACATTTTTGTAGTAATTTCAAAAATTCAGTGTTCTTGTTTGTTTCTTGCTTTAGCCAAAAGGCCTTCCCTGGTGGCTCAGACAACAAAGAATCCACTTGGAGAAGGGAATGGGTACCCACTCTAGTATTCTTGTCAGGAGAATTCCATGGACATAGAAGACTAGTGGGCTATAGTGCATGGAGTCACAAAGAGTTGGATATGACTGAGTTATTAATACTTTAGTCCATACCTATCTTTAACATCTCCTAATGGTTTGATAATGTACAAAATAAATGTTAGTTTCTCAATAGTTTTTTTTATCACTGATATTATTTAACTGAAATGAATAATAATACATTTATGCTTATATGTATGAATGTTAGTGTTGCTGTTGTTCAGTCACCTAGTTATGTCTGATTCTTTGTGACCCCATGGACTGCAGTATGTCAGGCCCCCTTGTCCCTCACCATCTTCCAGAATTTGCCCAAGTTCATGTCCACTGCACTGGTAATGCCATCTAGCCATCTCATTCTCTGATGCCCTCTTCTCCTACCCTGAGTTTTCCCAGCATCAGGGACTTTTCCAATGAGTTGGCTCTTCACATTAGGTGACCAAAACACTGGAACTTCAGCTTCATCTTCAGCTTCAGCTTTTCCAGTGAATATTCAGGGTTGATTTTGTTTAAGATTGATGGTTTGATCTCCTTGCTGTCCAAGGGACTCTCAGGAGTCTTCTCCAGCACCACAGTTCAAAGGCATCAATTATTTGTTGCTCTGCCATCTTTACGGTCCAGCTCTCACAACTGTACATGACCATTGGGAAGATCATAGCCTTGACTATATGGACCCTTGTTGACAGAGTGATGTCTTGCTTTTCAACACCCTGTCTAAGTTTTTCATAACTTTCCTGCCAAGAGGCAATTGTCTTCTGATTTCATGGCTGTGGTCACCATCCATGGTGATTTTAGAGCCCAAGAAGAGGAGACCTGCCTCTGCTTCTACCTTTTCTCCTTCTATTTGCCATGAAGTAATGGGGTTGGATGGAGTCTATGATCTTAATTTTTTTTTAATATTTAAATTTAAGCCAGCTTTTTACACATCATAAGATTGCCTTTTAGAAAACTAAAAGGGAAAATTTTTAGCATATTTCCAAAGGAAGTTATTTCTCTTCTAATATATTAAAATTTTCTAAGACATTTGAAGTTATTCAAATAATAATTAAATATCATAAATTTAAATCAAACATTCAAATAAATCTAAAAATAATTTGGATAAAAGTTACACTGCAATCATCTTTTAAAAATAAAATTAATAGCAAAATCTGCCACTAAATGACACTTTGTAAAATTTAAAAATGGTATCATGCTTCTTGTATAACTAGCTTAGTGGTGTGCATGTGGTTACTTTGGTCGTATCAGACTCTTCGCTACCCCAAAGACTGTAGCCCAAAAGTTTCCTCTAATGGGTTTCTCTAAGTAAGAATACTGGAGTAGGTTGCCATGCCCTCCTCCAGGTGGGCTTCCCAACCCAGAGATTGAACCCACATCTTCTGTGTCTCCTGAATTGGCAGGCAGGTTCTTTACCGCAGAGCCATCAAGGGGCCCATATATCTAGTCTTAAACAAGTTTAAAAGGAGTATCAATTATTTCTTTCAAAATGTTTCTCAATTGCTGTGTTCATCTAGTGTCAGAGTATGCCAATTCATAAGTACCTCTAGAATTTCAAATCGGAACAAAAAGAGAGGCAAGAAAACAGACACAGTGCTGCTGAGAAATCATTCTTTCCTGTGCAAAAGTCCATTAAGCTAACACTTATCCAAGAAAATTTTTGATGCTTCATTTTTTATAGGCAAGCACTTTTGCTGATGAGTCCCTCCTTTCTTTTTCTTTTTTTTTAAGTTTAAATTTTTATTTTTTAGTTTGTTTTGCTTTAAAATACTGCATTCATTTTGCTATACATTGACATGAATCAGCCACGAGTGTACATGAGCTCCCAATCTTGACCCCCGCCTCCCACCCCACAGCATCCCTCCGGATCATCCCCGTGCATCCGTCCCAGGCATCCTGCATCAGACCTAGACCGGCGATTCGTTTCACTTATGATATCATACATGTTACAGTGCCACTCTCCCAAATCATCCCACCCTTTCCCTCTCCCACAGAGTCCAAAAGGCTGTTCTACACATCTGTGTCTCTCTTGCTGTCTTGCATACAGGTTTAGTCCCTCCTTTCTTTTAAAACTTTGACAACTCCAACACTGACAGTGATCTGGTCCTCAAATATTTTCACTTTCTCTGGCCCTAAAACTAGTTAAAGAAAAGGAAATAAGCCTTTTCTTAGGGATCAAACAATGTTAAACATAAGACTGAATGTCTAGAGTTAGGGGTACATGGTATCAGTGTTGAGAGATAGCTCTCAAATGACATCTTGCTTGAATTTAAAAGTGCTCTGGTAATAAAACTGCTTTTAATTTTCAACGGTATGCATTTGTATAAGAAAACATTCCAGAAATATTACTTCATTATTTCTGGATAAGATACTTCCAGGTATTTGTGAGTGGAGTCAGATTACAGAGAAATCAGTTAACATAAGTTAATATAATACATTTTTCTTAGAATAAATGGAATAAAATGAGACGTATTGGGTTAAGGGGGCCAATGTGTGTTCTAAAATTAAATATTTTCTGAATTTGAAATCTGGTTCCAGCATTGCAGAACAGTTCTGTATTTTGCTTTCCATCAGACAGGTAGGCTGTGTCTGCCTTCAGTGGACATCACTGGATCTTTGTTTTTCTTCCTTCCTCCTCTCACTAATCTGCCCTCCTTATATTTGGGACTTCTTCCCCCCAGGGATTATTTCCTTTATGTTGATTTCTGGTTTAAGTTTCAGGCAATGGAGTTCTTCTTCTTTTTTTTTTTTTTTTTCCGAGGAACCTGGAGTATAGAAGGAGAAAGGCAGGAAAATGACTTTATTGGTCCAACTCCAGAATAAAACAAATTTAGAGTCTTGGGTGTTTTGTTTTTGAGTAATAGAAACTCATTGCATTAATATCTGTAAAGATTCCTTAATTTCTCTGTGATATCAAAGAATTTTTTCTATTATCTTGGCTATTTATGGGCTAGAGTGCCTAGAAAGTGGTGGCAAAATGCCAAAAAGGAGTTAGGGCTGGGGAAGAAAACACTATTCATACATATAATATGAACGTATATACATATCAACATTCATATATAGAGAACATTCATATATAAGAATATTCATATATATATAAGAATATATAAATTCATGTAAGAGTATATATACAGTGTGATGATACTTGTCTGGCAGAGTTGTGGTTGGAAAGATATAAGCAATGCCTGTGAAATACCTTGCATAAAATACATGATTGACCAATTGTGGTTATGATTCCATTTTAAGTTTTTTAAGTACCACAATCATGCTAGCAAACATTAATTATTACCTGTTATAATTGTTAGTAGGTAGTAGTCTAGGTTTTTCTTCACAAAATAACATGTGTGAAATGTGGGGGTTTAATTTGCTGAGGTTTCTATCTTCTGTTGTCAAACATAAATTTCCCTATTTCCTAGTCTCCAATTTATACCTTTAAGTGTTTTGAGAATTGAAAAAAATATAAAGCTTTACTTTTTACATCATCTAATTAATCGACCTTTCAAAAAAATATCACATCAAGACTAAATTTCACTTGGTAAGCCAGCATTTATGACTGCAGCTTGAAAGCTGACTTGAGTATATTCTGTGTCACACTGAATTCCTGTGTCTACAAAGGACATCAATGGAGGAAACTTCAACAAAACTGCTTGTCAGGTTTGTAACCTAATTTAATAGCCCTATGGACTTTACAGTAGACATGTGGGGCTCTGTATAAACTGAGCTAAGCTTGGTTGTAGTGAGGTAAACATCCACAAAGCTCCACGATTTTTTTAAATTGTTATTTTTACTTTATTTTACTTTACAATACTGTATTGGTTTTGCCATACATTGACATGAATCTGCCATGGGTGTACATGAGTTCCCAATCCTGAACCCCCCTCCCACCTCCCTCCCCATATCATCTCTCTGGATCATCCCCGTGAACCAGCCCCAAGCATCCTGTATCCTGTATTGAATGTAGACTGGCGATTCATTTCTTACATGATAGTATACATGTTTCAATGCCATTCTCCCAAATCATCCCACCCTCTCCCTCTCCCTCTCCCTCAGAGTCCAAAAGTCCATTCTATACATCTGTGTCTCTTTTGCTGTCTCACATACAGGGTTATCATTACCATCTTTCTAAATTCCATATATATGTGTTAGTATACTGTATTAGTGTTTTTCTTTCTGGCTTACTTCACTCTGTATAATTGGCTCCAGTTTCATCCACCTCTTTAGAACTGATTCAAATGTATTCTTTTTAGTGGCTGAGTAATACACCATTGTGTATATGTACCACAGCTTTCTTATCCATTCATCTGCTGATGAACATCTAGGTTGTTTCCATGTCCTGGCTATTATAAACAGTGCTGCGATGAACATTGGGGTACACGTATCTCTTTCAATTTTGGTTTCCTCAGTGTATATGCCCAGCAATCTTGTTCAGATACGTAGCAATTGTGAGCTTCAGTTGTTTGGGAACACATCTTTGCTACTCTTCACTCAGGGAATCAGATTTCCGTCGGAGGATTTTAAGATATGATGAATCACGTACTACCCATCTTGGGCTTCCCCAGTGGCTCGGCAGGTAAAGAATCCACCTGCAATGCAGGAGATGCAGGTTTGATCCCTGGATTGAATAGATCCCCTGGAGGAGGGTATGGCAACTCACTCCATTATTCTTGCCAGGAAAATCCCATGGACAAAGGAGCCTGGTGGGCTACAATTCATGGTGACAAAAAGTCATACATGACTGAATTGACTGAGAATGCATGCACTACCTCTCAAAGACTTCTATCTAAAAGTGACTCTTCTCTTCACATTTCATTGGCTCAGTTGATAATGATTAATCTCAAAGAGTTAGATGGCTTCAAGGAGTTACCATAGGACAAGAAAAAGAGAAAATAGACACATGGATAAATGTTCTCTGAAACCCACATTATGCTGTAGTGGTTTTTCAAACAAAGTTATGATTTGTAGCTTTATCAAATAGCTGTGGTTACCAAATATGTTACGTAGATTGATGAAACATTTACATACTTTATTAAGTAAAGTAAAATTACAAGCAGAGTAAATTAAGTAGAGTAAAATTACAAAAAAAAAAAATTAACTGAAATTTCATTCTGATTTCTCATTGTTCAAACTTGGCAGAAGCCAGAGAAACAAACTTAGTGAGTCTTATTTCAGTAAGTCCACAGGAAAATAGTACCTATTCCCAGAAAATTGCTTTTCTGTGTTCTATATTAGTGTACTTTTTCTAATCACCACTTCTCAACCATGTTTCAATAACAGTAGTTGTGTTTCAATCAGACTATTCTCCATCTTTAAATTTAAAATTAGAACTGGCAGAAGAATATTTAAATGAATTATGTCAGCAAAGAAAAATAAGATATTTGAGTTTCATAGCAATAGAAACTTTCATAGTTTTAAACTGTCATTTCTCCATGCAGACTGTAGGGAAACACATTTATATATTAATACTATGTTTGTACACTTAATGCTTTGTAGAATTTTTAATTTTATAAACTGGAAGGTTTCTTCCCTCTGTCAAAACCAAACAGAAAGTGGTTAGCAATGCATTAAGTGTATACATAGTACAAATCTGGATGTAGCATTTCTAGGATATACAGGTAGGTTAAAAATGGAAAATCACTTCCATGTTTGCTTTCTGTTCTGATTTTTTTAATATGGTTCTGTGTATATAACTGAGGAGTGGGTTGTGTGAAAATATAAACTTATGATTAAACATGAGGCCTCTTAAGAATTTGATAAGTTACATGTTAATGTAAGAAAAACCATATTGATTTGGGCATTTTGATTTTTGCATATTATCAACTATATAACTTATTGAATATCAGCATTTGTAATTAGATAGTGATATATTTATAAACTGTTCCACACGTGTTTAGCAAATAAGTAGAAGAATACTAAGTGAGCTATTTATTATTCAGGATAATTGATCCATTCCAATCCACTTTAACTGTGAATTAACAGGAATAACAACAGCAAACACATTTAAACATATTTTTGTGACAGGTGACTTTATTTCTTCATGTTCTAGAAAAACAATGAATTGTTTAGTTTACAGTATTTTTCTTTTCAGCAGTATGAGGAGTCAGGTACTTGAAGTATCAGGAGGCAGGATCCTAGAAGTCATGTAGGATGAAATTCAGTCTTTCAAACTAACCCCATGCAAGTAAACTGTAGACATATCCTTTGTATATTATCCAGATTGCTAAGATAGAGTATTGGGGTCATTTTTGATATTGCTTTGTTTGATATAAAATTATCACTTCCTTCACTGTATTTGATAATAACTGATATTGTTAATATATTTACTTTAGTCAGGAATCAACCACTCATGCAGAGTTCTTTACACCATTATCTCAGTTAATCTGTATTGCAAATATCCCAGCAAAATAGTTGTTATTAGACTTGACTTTAATAATGAATAGCAAGGTACTCAGAGAACATAGGTGGCATTCCCAGAGTCTCTCATCTAGTCACCAGAGGATTTAGAATACAATGTCGGATTCTAGCACACATTCCCCTTTGCAGGTATTATACTGAATAGCTGGTGGATTAGAACAAGGACCAACAAATTAAGACCTAAAAATTTTTATTTTCTTCTTACTCTGAATGAAAAAAGTGTATCTTTTATTTTTTTTTTATCAAGTGGTCTTAAGTTTATTTCCATCTTTATTATGAATATTGGGACAGATAGAATTTTCCAAAAATATCTACAATATTTAGTATCTCCTATTCTACTTTTTTCCAATGTGACTGAAATTTTGCCCATTGCGAGGTGGGTCTTGGAGTCTTAGCCTTTTGAGTCTGGCAAATGTGATGCTCTGTTTTTTCCTAATCAAAGTCCAAAAAGACAGCACAGTTCCACAGGGTTCTCATGGGATGCTTGCTGTTGGAACGTGGCCGCTATGCTCTGAGGAAGCCCAAGGACCCCATGGAGAGGAACCAGGGTCCACACCACTGGTTGAACTGCCAGCTGAAAGTCAGCACCAACTTGCCAGTTCTGTGAGTGAGCCATCTTAGAAGTAAGTCCCTTATTCTAGCCATACCAGCTGACACAATGTAGTGCAGAGATAGTTGTCCCTGTTGGACCCTGCTTAAATTGGATATATAGGACCAGAATAAATCATTGTTGTTGTTTCAGACACTAAGCTTTAGGGTAGCTAGTTAAGTAGCAATAGATAACTAAAAGGACTATCTAAGGTACAATTTTGTCCAAAGACAGTTTCAAATTCTATATATTTAAGGTAAACGAACAAAATGATTTAATAGGTATTTGTAAGGGGTTTTATTTGCCCATGTTCATAACTACTTATATAGGATATGACTGTTTTTTGTCTAAACTACTGTAAAATAAAATATCTTCAGCCTAACAGTAGATAATTACCTCATTAACTCATTAAAAGCTTTTCAGTTATTGAGAAAAAATGCATTTTAAAAGACCACTTTCATAACAGAAATATTTTAAAACCTCTGGTTTGGCAGGAAAATTCAAAGCTCAAAGGCATTGGTTGTATTCATGAAGCACTTTTCTTATTAATTGTTAGAGAATGCCAAGGTCCCTTGTGGAACACATGGCAAAACAAGCTGATTAAGAGGCTTAGTATTATTTTTAAATTACTTAATTGCCATTTAATGAAATAGGGAGCTCTGACTTCCACGCTACCTAATAAAATGGTTACTCTGCAAGGAATGAATTGCTAGTTGCATTGACCTTGCAGAGCAAGCTGGGTTTAAAGAAGCCACATAATACTTTTCTACAATGATGGTATAGGGACTGAAAGCCATATTCCTGGAAATGTGCATGTTAGCATTTATATCCCTTTTATAATTGCTGAAATAATGGCCAACATACATTAAGAAATGTCTGGGTATTCCACTGGGTGCCCTGATTGCAGTCAAACCACACATATGAACACCTCTTAATTGCCAAAGTAATTTCTAAGGAACTAAAAACACAGTTCATTTGCTTTTCCACCCTGCCCTTGGGAACCTGCAATTCTGCTTCATTACAACCACTCAACCTTTAGCCTTCATCTGTTTCAAAATGGTTTGCAGTGTTTTAGATATAATAAAATAGCAACCATAGGCAGCCATGCACAAATCTATTATTTTTGTTACCACTGCTGCTTGCAATTTTGAAATTAGCTAAAGTTAAAGCCAAGAATTTAGCTACATTAGTGCATTTTTATTATATGTGTCTACTTTTAAAAATATATGTGTATATCTCCTCTTGCATTTAATGAGTATATCTTTCCTAGCAGATCTGAGAGAGTAAACATTTATTTGAGAAGGAAGAATAGGCTACCGTCTGTTTTATTTACTGCAGCATCTAATCAAACCAACTAGGCTTCCTAGGTAGCTCGGTGATTAAGAATCTGCCTGCCAATGCAGGAGACACAGGAGATGCCATTTTGATCCCTGAGTCAGGAAGATCCCCTGAAGGAAGAAATGGCAGCCCACACCAGTATCCCTCCCTGGAGAATCCCTTGGACAGAGAAGCCTAGCTGGCTACAGTACATGGGGTCGTGAAGAGATAGACATGACTGAATGAGCACAAAATCAAACCAACTACGTTGGTAAGGAAAAAGAGTTTGAAGAGGGTGCATTTACTCAGATTTTCAATCACTACTACTAACATTAATTACTATGATAAATTTACCATCAGGTTAAAAATATAAGTTTATGTAACAATTTCTTGTATCTGTATATACATAAGTATGTATATACACACACGCATCAGTTCAGTTCAGTTCAGTCACTCAGTTATGTTTGACTCTTTGTGACCCCATGGACTGCAGCATGCCAGGCCTCCTTGCCCATCACCAACTCCCAGAGTTTACTCAAACTCATGTCCATTGAGTCAGTGATGCAATCCAACCATCTTATCCTCTGTGGTCCCCTTCTCCTTCCACCTTCAATCTTTCCCAGTATCACGTTTTTTTTTCAAATGAGTCAGCTCTTTGCACCAGGTGGCCAAACTATTGAAGTTTCAGCTTCAGCATCAGTCCTTTCAATGAATATTCAGGACTGATTTCTTTTAGATGGACTGGTTGGATATCTTTGCAGTCCAAGGGACTCTCAAGTGTCTTCTCTAACACCATAGTTAAAAAGTATTCATTCTTTCGTACTCAACTTTCTTTATAGTCCGACTCTCACATCTATACATGACTACTGGAAAAACCATAGCCTTGACTAGACAGACCTTTGTTGGCAAAGTAATGTCTCTGCTTTCTAATATGCTGTCTAGGTTGGTCATAACTTTTCTTCCAAGGAACAAGCATCTTTTAATTTCATGGCTGCAGTCACCATCTGCAGTGATTTTGGAGCCCCCCAAAATTTTCTGTCACTATTTCCATTGTTTCCCCATCTATTTCCCATGAAGTGATGAGACCAGATGCCATGATTGTAGTTTTCTGAATGTTGAGCTTTAAGCCAACTTTTTCACTCTCCTCTTTCACTTTCATCAAGAGGCTCTTTAATTATTCTTCACTTTCTGCCATAAAGGTGGTGTCATCTGCATATCTTAGGTTATTGCTATTTCTTCCAGCCATCTTGATTCCAACTTGTGCTTCATCCAGCCCAGCATTTTTCATGATGTACTCTGCATATAAGTTAAATAAGCAGGGTGACAATATACAGCCTTGATGTACTCATTTCACACATTCACTTTATATAAAGATATACACATGACATTAGCATATATATGCATCTTACATTTACACATGTGCCATATATATATGATATATGATATATGTATCTTCTGATAATGATTATTTAAAATTTTAATGTCCATCTTTTATTTACTTCTTTACCCCACTACCATTATTTTCATTTTTCACTTTTTGTTTTCATCCAATAGCCTTGCCTCTCTGTCACTGTATAAGCTACCTTCTTCTTGTATACATTGTTTGCTTATTTGTTGAAAATCACCTAGAAATAATTTCTTCATTCTCAGATACCAATACCCAGACTTGCCTTTTCCTCATACACTCTTAATTCAGGTTGAGTCTATGATGTGCTTTTGGTCAATGAAAAGGATCCCCCAAAACTTTCAAGTCTACTAGAAAGATATATTCTGCTTCTAGTAATTCAGTTAATTGGTGATAATAACTGATAGCCATCTTCAACCTCGCCACGAGGAGAGTATGACTAAGAATGAAGACAGGCTAAGAGATTCACATAGATTTGACTAGTTCAGGTAAGTATTCAGATACAACATGGTTTAAGTTACGGATCTCTGTTTCATGAGACAACATCTATCCTTTTCTTGTCATTCCCACCACCGCAGACAGACTCTTTTCTGCTGTTGTTAAGTCAGCTTCAATTCTTTCTCTTACTGGCGCATAAAAACTTTCCGACTACAAAATCCCTGCTATTTTTTTGTTGTTGTTGTTGTTCACACATTTCTTCCCTTTAGATCATTCTCTAGTGTATCCCCCAACCCAATGGTCTATAAAATTTTATTCAACTGATTTAACTTTTTCTCCCATTTTCCCCCCCAATTTTATGTGTCACTGTCTTCTCTATTTCCTTTGGTCTTCCTTCCATAACTGTCACAAGCATCATTCTTTTGCCTCCATACACTCTTTCATCAGCTCTGAGGAAAACGAAGATATCTTTGCCAAATTATGAGCAAGGAAGACACCTTTAGTAAACTTCGCATGTTTAAGCAAATTCTAGTGAGAAAATAGAGGAAGTATGTCCTTTTATTTAAACACTATTTGAGGGCAACCTATCATTTTCTATCTCCTGTGAAGTTTGACTTCTGTGCCATCATCCTTACTTTTAGCAACTAGCCCATTTCAGAAGTAGTAAAGTCCAGAATCCTTTGGATTCCATAAATTTTTTTTGAAATATATATGCAAATTAAGGGAAACCATGGGTATAATTAATAATAATTCAACACAAACAAATACTATTGTTATGTTCCATATATTAGAGTTTCCGTGGTGGCTTAGACAATGAAGAATCTGACTGCAATGTGGGACACCTGGGTTCGATCCCTGGGTTGGGAAGATCCCCTGAAGGATGGTATGGTAACTCACTTGAGTAATCTTGCCTGGAAAATCCCCATAGAAAGAGGAGCCTGGAGGGCTACAGTCCATGGGGTCTCAGTGTCAGACACAGCTGAGCGACTCAGCAGAGCACATTCCATATATTACATGCATGGAATATAGAAAAGTCTGAGTAGCAATGCATAATATGTGGTGTTTTTATAAATATTACATCTCCTCATATTCAAAACTCTATTGAAGAAAATTTCTTTCCAGATATCATTGAACTGAACTATATTTATAAAAACCAAATTAAGTGTAAATTAAAGAATGATATATAAATGGAAACCAACACATTATCATCATGTTTAAATGACAATCAAAGTTCATTATCCTTCAAATAAGAACTGACCTTACCTTTCCTTGATCAAGATTATCATTTATTTGGCCCAAAACCTTCACCTAAATTCAATAAGAGTGCTTATAAATAAATGTGTGATTATAGCTGATTGTGACAAGTTTCACAAATCATCTGGGTGACACCCAAAAATTCTAGATAACTTTTAAGTATTCTTCAGGTGTAAAAGATCAAGAAATTCATTTCAACAAACAGTCTAGTGTACTTTGTTATACCATGAGAACTAAAATATTGAATTAGTCTTCCTTCTTGTGCTTATAGCTAGAGTTTATTACAGGAGAAAATCCAAGCACAATATTATCCTGTTATAAGAACTATCAGGCTTCCCTAGTGGCATTGATCATAAAGAATCTGCCTGCAATGCAGGAGACTTGAGTTAGATGTCTAGATGGGGAAGATCTACTGGAGAAATGAATGGTTACCCACTCCAATATCCTTGCTTGGAGAATTCCATGGGCAGAAGAGCCTGGCAGGCTACAGTCATAGGGTTGCAAAAGAGTCAGCCATGACTGAGCAACTAACACAAGTAGTATCATAATAATAAATGTTATTATGAGAAGATAAGACTACACTATATCTTATTATTTCTGAGATAAGTGCTTTTTCTCTTCAGAGAAAAGCAGTGACAAACTGATAGTGTACTAAAAAGCAGAGACATTACTTTGCCAACAAAGGTCCATATAGTCAAAGCTATGGTTGTTCCAGTAGTTATGTATGGATGTAAGAGCTGGATGTAAGAGCTGAGCACTAATGAATTGACGGTTTTGAATTGTAGTGCTGGAGAAGACTCTTGAGAATCCCTTTGACTGTAAGGAGATCAAATCAGTCAATCCTAAAGGAAATCAGTCCTGAATATTCAACAGAAGGACTGATGTTGAAGCTGAAGCTCCAATACTTTGGCCACCTGATGCAAAGAGCTGATTCATTTGCAAAGACCCTGATGCTGGGAAAGATTGAAGACAGGAGGAGAAGGGGACAACAGAGGATGAGGTGGTTGAATGGCATCACCTACTCAATGGCTCAGTGGACATGAGTTTGAGCAATTCTGGGCTCAAACTGGGAAGTCTAGTGTGCTGCAGTCAATGGGGTTGCAAAGACTGGGACAAGACTGGGAGACTGAACAACAAAAAGGTGTGAAATGAAATGTTTCTGCTCCATGCTCTACCAGTAAGCAAGCCTTTTAGAAATGCAGATTCCTAAGCCCAGGTGAAACAGAGTCAGCTATTTGCAAGCCACCAGCTACTTCCTCCCTGGTAAGCACTGAGGAGCTGGAAAGATATAAGAGCCTGCTGTCTGCCATATCCACCATCTTTTAAGGTAAATAAGGAATTAGAATGTGAATAATCAAGGAAGCAGGATTGGCCCCAGATAACTAGATGGATGTGAAAGAAATGATTTCAGCAAGCTTAGACACTTGCATCTTCCCATATATAGAAGATCCCTAAATCTCTTCATGTGAGAGATCTGTTTTCTTAATTAACAGTAATCTTTTATTATTCAGATTACCTACCCTTTGCAACAAATGTGTGTACATATAGCCTGGTCCTTCCCTTCCTCTTTGGAGTCAGCTCTCTGGGGGTCACCTTAGATACTGTCTCCTGGCTGGAGTCCTAACATACCCAATGAATAAAGCCTAACTCTCAACTTTTAGGTTGCTCATTTTTTTTTCTTTCTTTTTCTTTCTTTTTAGTCAACATAGGTAATGAAAGATACCAACTAATGAAGTAACATTTGAATACTGGTATGAGGAAGTACTAAGTACTGGATGGAGGTAGTAAAACTATTTCAAGCAGAGCGTTCCAAGTGTTCAGAGAAATGAAAAGGTAAGAGTATACTGACAGAAACTCTCCCTTTGACCGAACTTTAATCAGGCTCCCCTGAGCCTTGATTTTGACTAGGCCTAGATTTTGGCCCCTGTCTTTCCTTTGTTCTGCCTAGCCCAACTTTAGAAAGAATCCTACTAAGTCAATTTAGCAAGAATTTTCTCAACTTTGATATTTGATCAATTTCCTCATCTCTTCACCTTTAATGTATAAATCCTTGCTGCTGCTGCTGCTAAGTCGCTTCAGTTGTGTCCGACTCTTTGCGACCCCATGGATGGCAGCCCACCAGGCTCCCCTGTCCCTGGGATTCTCCAGGCAAGGACACTGGAGTGGGTTGCCATTTCCTTCTCCAATGCATGAAAATGAAAAGTGAAAGTGAAGTCGCTTAGTCGTGTCCGACTCTCAGCGACCCCATGGACTGCAGCCTACCAGGTTCTTCCCTTCATGGGATTTTCCAGGCAAGAGTACTGGAGTGGGGTGCCATTGCCTGCCTTTAACAAGAATCCTGTTTAGGTCAGTTTAATAAGAATCCTGCTACGCTTGATGTCTTCTCTTAATAACTTACCATGCATTGACCATTCATATTGGCTATGAAGCCCCAGCTGCATTTCTTATATTCAGAGTTGAACACAGTTGTTCTTCCTTTTACAATAACCTTATGGTAATAGTCTTTGCTCTGCTCGGCCTGCAGTATCTTAGTTCCTCAGTTCCTCAATCAAGTGTCCAACTAGCACTCTCTGCAGCGGAAGCTGAGTCTTACCACAGGACTTACAGGGAAGTTGGGTGATAGTTTTAAATGAATTATTTGCAATTTTAACATGTCAGAATAATTTTTTCTTTAATAATATGACACATCTGAAAATCTTTATTCAGTATAACTGAAAAAAATGTGGAAATTCAAATTTTTTCCTCTGTTTAAGGGACTTTTCAGTGTGTTTCCAGAGACTGATAGGTAAATATTAAGCATAATGTCGACAAAATATGATAAAGTGCAAAATAAAGCCACAGAAAAATATTTTAGGCTCTGGGAAGCTCTTTAATTCCAATTTGATAGGAATTGGGAAGGTTTCAAGGAGAAAGAAACAGTTTAGCAAGCTGTCAGGTACGAATAACATGTCAATAAGAAGAGAAGAGAGTGACAGTGAGAAAATACATTTGAGCCAAAAGGAAATGAGTATTTTAAGTCACTGAATCTTAAAAGCTTGGAGGCTGCTGGAAAATTGAATGCAGTCAGCACAGTGGATAAAGTAAGTTTTGCATTTGAAAAAGTAGAGTGTGAGAAAATTCAGCTTAAAATTTGTTTAAAGATGACAGGTTGGACACAAGTGTCTCCTTTCATTCCCTGCCAAAATCTCATGTAAATGACATAAATGCCACAAAATGGCATATAGTGTAGGACAAAGAGGCTGAATAAAGAGATAATAGTAAAATATTTTGAAAACTGGAAATGGATGAGTGATAATTGTGATTTAGAACAGAATTCAATAGCCTTTAAAGGGAGACAATATAATCAAAATCTCTATAGCATAGCCACAAAGTCCAGCATAAAATATTTTAAGTATATATGTATTACATATATTAGACATGAAAGAAGCAAAAAAAAAAAAAAACACTGAACTATAATTAAGAAAAGAAAGGATTGGTCAGTAAAAACTGGCACCATAATAACTCAAATGTTAGGATAGCAGACAATGATTTTAAAACTCTGTCATAAATGTTCAAAGTAATAAAGAAAATCCACCTGCCAGTTCTGGAGATGCCAAAGAAGTGGGTATGATCCCTGGGTCAAGAAGATCTCCTGGAGTAGGAAACGGCAATCTGCTCCAGTATTCTTGACTATAATCCCATGGACAGAGGAACCGGGCTGCAGTCCATGGGGTCACAAAGAGTCAGATACAACTGAGCAACTGTGTACACATACACTGATGGGCCTCGCAGTTATCATACTAAGTGAAGTAAGTCAGACAGAGGAAGACAATTACCATATGATATCATTTGTATGTAGAATCCAAAAAATTATACAAATGAGCTTATATATAAAACATAAACAGACTTGCAGGCTTAGAAGTGAACCTTATGGTTACAAAAGTGGAAAGGTAGAGGGAGGAATAAATTTGGAGGTTGATTTTAACATATAAACACCATTATATATTAAATAGTAGTAAAACAGGCAACCCCTTGCAATGCAGGAGACCCTGTTTTGATCCCTAGTTCAGGAAGATTCCCTGGGAAATCCTATGGACAGAAGAGCCTGGCAGGCTATAGTCCATGCGGTCCCAAGAGTCAGTTACAACTTAGCAACTAAACTGACCAATCAAAATGAATAAAATAGATAATCAACAAACTGTATAGCATAGGAAACTCTACTTAATACTTTGTGATAACCTAAATGGAAAGATAATCTGAAAGAGAATAAATGTATGTATAAATGAATCACTTTGCTGTACACCTGAAACTAACAGCACTGTTAGTCAATTATATTCAAATATAAAGTAAATTTTAAAAATATACATATGTATTTGTAATAAATAAATGTTTTTGGACAGTATGTGTATATGACAGATTTCCTGATCTACCTTCAAAACATAGTCAAATGCTTATAGAAGTGTGATAACTTGTTTTGGAAAAAAAAATACAAAAGACTGCTCATAAATTTAAATCAGCTATCTGTTTGGACTGCCTCTGTAATTTATGCCTGAAATCTGACAGGAGGAAATAATAAATAAAGCTTTTTAGCTTTACCTTGTAATTTTTCAGATTTCAGTCACAATTTAATCATTATTCCAAGAGTAGAAGCATAATCAGATTAAGAAAAAAAAATTAAAAAAAACTATGCTTTCCACAATCATGTTAAACAACCAATGCACATAACCTAAAAGATTATATGTTCAGATTCTGATGTTAAGGATAATAAATCATACGCATCTGTCTAAGCATCTGTCGTAAATTTATCTGCAAAATTCTTTGCAATTAGGAAACATGAAAATCTCAGATTATGTAAATAATTATGTATATGTTGATCTTGGAGTTATAAAGTAAGAATGTCAAAATGTGTTAGAGTAATGAAGTGTTTGAAAGGATTTCTAGAATGCGAAATCCACTAGAATGCCATTGTTTCTTGAAAGATTTCAGATATATGATATAGATGTATTCATGACATATTATGAAAAAGCATTTATGTAACCTGGTATTTTTTCCTGAGAAGATTATATTAAACATCATCAAGAACAACCACATTGGGAATACCTTTCCAAACCTTCAGTCTTTTAAACATAAGATCTGGAGGGAAGAAAAAAAGAAGAAAACTGTGTAGGATTTCTTTTTTTTTTTTTTTTTTCTCATGTCTATTGAGGGCCTGACAAGCAAATGCAGGCCTCATAAAGTCTTGGCATCAGCAACGACTTAGCATTTTATCCAATTACCTTTGCCAAGGTCTGGATTCACTAACAGAGAAAGGATGAGCTGAGTTGAGAAGTAAATTCACTCAAAGTCTGTTTTCAATATGAAACCCAAGAAATGGGACCGTATTTTGTGTTGGAAAAGAGAGACAACATTTTAAGGAAAACAGATCTTTTATGAATCATACACTTACAATGGTAAAGCTCTTGCTATCAAATTATTGCAAGAATAAAATGTTATTATTAGTTTTTATAGTATATTACTCTACTTGAGAAATGAAGGAAAAAATAAAAGCAATTGTTTTAATCAAATGGAGGAATAGCTGGAGAAGCTAATGAGAAAAAAATCAAGAGAACACTAAACTGCTCAGAGTACAAAAGGAAGAACAATGACCAGAAAGGATATGATGTGTTTGGAGATACAGATAATGAGGTTCAGATGACAAATGATCAAGCAGAGGCAGAAAGGGACAATTAAGAAGACTTATGTGTTAGGAAATGCAGTCTCTAATCTACACTTTTAGGAAAGCTTCAGTTAAATCTACCTTCTTATCAATGCCTTCTGTGTTTATTTCAATGAAAAGATATGTGAAATATTCTTCACATAAGAATTTTTTCTCTTTATTATACCCTAGTTGTTCAACTCATCATCAGAGAGAAACTATAGAAGTAATTTAAAATCAGACTTGTCAATACAGGGATTGCAGACTTCAGTTTTCAGTAAGGTTACCAGAAGCATACTAAAGTATTTTTGATTGTGAAAATCTAAGAAAATTTTCAGAATATTGCAGGCTGGAAATGATGCTGAATTCTGCCTCTGTAAACTCACAATTTCTTAAGACATCTGAGTTTTTCTTGGCAAAGGAGAAGAGGTATGGAGCAGATGCAATTGGGAATAGGATCCACAAAAGACTGGTATGTATGTGTGTGTGTGTGTGTGTGTGTGTGTGTGTTCACTTGCTCAGTCATGTCCAACTCTTTGTGACCCCATGGACTGTAGCCTGCCAATGTTCCCTGTCCATGGAATTTTCCAAACAAGAATACTGGAGTGGGTTGCTATTTTCTACTCCAAGGAGTTTTCCTGACCCAGGGATTGAACCCACATTTCTTGCATCTCCTACATTGACAGGTGGATTCTTTACCACTATCCCATCAAAGGCTGGGCTGCTGATAAAGAATAAAATAAATTTGAAGTCACGTATGTCAGCTACATACCACCAGACACTAAAACAATTCCAGTGCCAGAGAAGATCATGGAAGACATAGCAAGAAAATGCCATGAACTGTTGCAGTGTTGGCAAGTGAGTGACTGAGATTAAGAGTTAACAGAGCCTGAATTAGTATAAGTAGATTCAAATCTCCCAAATCATTGTGTTCTCTACGAGAATATCAATTGTACTTCAAAGGATTTGGGGAAGTGTGCACATTTGCCAGGATTCTTGTGTAAAATCTCCAAATGTTTCAATGGGAAGGGAGATAAAGGATTCCTGAATATATGGATATTAAGAACAAATGCTCAACACAACAGGAAACTTTAACTCGTTGCATCAAGACAGAGTTAAAACACTATTATAAAAACCATATATCAAAATGATTATAGTTATTATAAGAATAAAGTATTTTTTAAGATCCAATTATAAATGCTATTGAGAATCTTAGGGTACTGCCTGATCTCAAGCCTCAGCATCCTTTTTCTCTCAAGGAATATTTAATCCTATATACAGCTCTCCTCTCTTAAGATGGATTTTAAGATTAGATAAAGGGATTTTAAAAGCTGCTGCAGGCTTCTCTGGTGGCTCAGCAATAAAGAATCTGCCAGTAATGCAGGACTTGTAAGAGACATGGGTTCAATCCCTGGCTCAGGAAGATGGCTTGGAGAAGAAAACGGCAATCCATCTAGTTTTCTTGCCTGGAAAATTCCATGCAGAGTAGTCCAGTGGGCTACAGTCCATAGGGTCACAGAGTTAGACACAACCTAGCATGCATGCACAATGCTAACACTTTGAGTCATGTTATACTTGACTGCAATGCAATCTTCTTCATGTGACATATTTCTTCAAGCATGGTTTCTTTTCCCCTCAAAGATCATCTCCAATTTGTTATGCTAAAGGGCTTACTGCTTCCTTATGCACAAGTCCCTGTGTTAGTAACCCATCAAAGATCTGGTTTCTTTAGGACTCAGTTCCTGCCTTGCTTGGCCTTTCAGTACTTTTTTCCCAGAACACATTTGTGTCTGTGGATCTGTTATTGTCTGGTAAATTTCGTGACACTCCTTTCTGCATCAGTGGATGAATCCTGCTCCAGAATTCATCACAAGCCAGGATTTACCTGCTTGTTAAGATTCAGTTGACTCAGTCAGTTCAGTCGCTCAGTCATGTCTGACACTGCGGCCCCATGAATCACAGCACGCCAGGCCTCCCTGTCCATCACCAACTCCCGGAGTTTACCCAGACTCACGTCCATCGAGTCAGTGATGCCATCCAGCCATCTCATCCTTGGTTGTCCCCTTCTCCTTCTGCCCCCAGTCCCTCCCATCATCAGAATCTTTTCCAATAAGTCAACTCTTGGCATGAGGTGGCCAAATTACTGGAGTTTCAGCTTCAGCATCATTCCCTCCAAAGAAATCCCAGGACTGATCTCCTTCAGAATGGACTTGTTGGATCTCCTTGCAGTCCAGGGGACTCTCAAGAGTCTTCTCCAAGACCACAGCTCAAAAGCATCAATTCTTCGGCGCTCAGCTTTCTTCACTGTCCAACTCACACCCACACATGACCACTGGAAAAGCCATAGCTTTGACTAGACAGACCTTTGTTAGCAAAGTAATGTCTCTGCTTTTGAACATGCTATCTAGGTTGGTCATAACTTTTTTTCCAAGGAGTAAACGTCTTTTATTTATTTATTTTTTCTGTGTAAATTTTTATTTTGTTTTATTTTATTTTCAAGAATTTTATTAATAGTCTCAGGTGTACATGAGTTCCCAATCTTGAAACACCCCCCCACCTCCCACCCCACATCAACTCTCTGGATCATCCCCGTACACCAGTCCCAAGCATCCTGTATCTTGTATCGAACATAGACTGGCGATTCGTTTCTTACATGATAACATACATGTTTCAGTGCCATTCTCCCAAACAATCCCACCCTCTCCCTCTCCCTCAAAGTCCAAAAATCCATTCTATACATCTGTGTCTCCTTTGCTGTCTCGCATACAGGGTTATCATTACCATGTTTCTAAATTCCATAAATATGTGTTAGTATACTGTATTGGTGCTTTTCTTTCTGGCTTACTTCACTCTGTATAATCGGCTCCAGTTTCATCCATCTCATTAGAACTGATTCAAATGTATTCTTTTTAATGGCTGAATAATACTCCATAGTGTATATGTACCACAGCTTTCTTATCCATTCACCTGCTGATGGACATCTAGGTTGTTTCCAAATCCTGGCTATTATAAACAGTGCTACAATGAACATTGGGATACATGTGTCTCTTTCCATTCTGATTTCCTCAGTGTGTATGCCCACCAGTGGGATTGCTGGGTCATATGGCAGTTCTATTTGCAATTTTTTAAGGAATCTCCACACTGTTTTCCATAGTGGCTGTACTAGTTTGCATTCCCACCAACAGTGTAANTAAAGTTTGACACTGTTTCCACTGTTTCCCCATCTATTTGCCATGAAGTGATGGGACCAGGTGTCATGATCTTCGTTTTCTGAATGTTGAGCTTTAAGCCAACTTTTTCACTCTCCACTTTCATTGAGAAGCTTTTTAGTTCCTCTTCAATTTCTGCCATAAGGGTGGTGTCATCTGCATATCTATATGGTCGCTAATAGTGGTTTAAAATCTTCAAAAAAAAATTAGTATAAAGAAAAGAGAAATGAGAAAGAATTCTGGGGCTATACCCAGTATATAAGGCCTGGAGTATGGAACAGATGAAATACACTAAAATGTAATGGTTGGAAGAAAATTTACCTCATTGATTTCTAAATTTGTAATTTAAAAGTCACCAGATGGATGTTCTTCCAAATTCCCCAAAACCCAAGTTTCCCCTCACTTTAGGGTCTCTGAAACAAATAATTTTTCTCTACTTGGAATATACCTACTCCCTGCCTTCCCCTAGTTCTGATCAGTCATCTGCTATATACTTGCTGGCCTCAATTTAAAAATCCTTCATCCCTAAGGTGTGTAGAAAAAAAAAAAAATCAGGAGGGTGGAACTAGACAGTCTACTCAAATCCAAACTCTTCTCACCTAAAATCTCTGTGACATTGGCAAGTCTCTTAATCTTTCTGCACTTGAGCCTCTAGTCATTTTAAAATAGATAATAAGGATTAAATACCAGAAGCATATAGAACAGTGCTAGACCAGAGTAAGTGCTCAATTAGTTTTCACAACTACTGTGCTACTCTCTCAGCACTTGGTTTTCCCTACAGTAGACTTGCAATCCTGGAAAAGTAGTGACAATGACTGCCTCCTTAATTACTCTCTCCAGGACCTAGGATACAGAATATGCTCAATAACTCTTGGTGGAATAAGTGACTCAAGATTTTTTTCCAGTTTAACTGCTTGTGGAATTTTAATCATTTTTGAATATGATGAATACTCAAATACTATATTTATTAATCAGGTTATACATAGTTTCAAGGCTTCCCAAGTGGATCCATGCTAAAAAATTCACCTGCCAATGCAGGAGACACGGGTTTGATCCCTGATCCCCGGGTTGAAANGGAATAAGTGACTCAAGATTTTTTTCCAGTTTAACTGCTTGTGGAATTTTAATCATTTTTGAATATGATGAATACTCAAATACTATATTTATTAATCAGGTTATACATAGTTTCAAGGCTTCCCAAGTGGATCCATGCTAAAAAATTCACCTGCCAATGCAGGAGACACGGGTTTGATCCCTGATCCCCGGGTTGAAAAGATCCCCTGGAGAAGGGAATGGCAACCCACTCCAGTATTCTTGCCTGGAAAATTCCATGGGCAGAGAAGACTGGCAGGCTATAGTCCATGGGGTTGCAAAGGGTCAGGCATGATTGAGCACAAACGCATGTGGTTTCAAGGATAAGAAACCCTGGTTTGCAAAACCAGCTTCTATTTCAGCTCAGAAAGATTTTCTTTTGTTTATATTGCAACATTTCTTCTGTTTTCCTTGCATTGTTTTTCTCCTTATGTAATAACTATAATTTATAGATGAACCCCAAGATGTATCCTACAGATCTATCTCTTTGACATACTTTACATCCTCTGATTTGGGAGTGTTTTTAAATGGTGGCTTTTAATTCACAACCTACTTTCTGCAGAGAAAATCTGATTTTATTTATTCCAATGTGCATTTAGTTTGTTACACTCACCTGTTTGTTTCTTTTTGTTATTCAGTTTCTAATTCATGTCCAACTCTTTGGGACACTACTTACTGCAACATGCCAGGCTTCCCTGTCCTTCACTATCTCCCAGAGTTTCCTCAAATACATGTACATTGAATCAGCAATGCCATCCAACCATCTCATCCTCTGCTTCCATCTTCTTTTGCCTTTTATTTATGTATTTATGTATGTAGCTAGTTAGTATTTCATCCTATTCCTCCCCAATGCTTGTCAGGTCTATTACTACTATGATTCACATTATCCTTGTTTCTCATATTTAACAGAGGCAATGCTCTCTTGAATCTCTTTTAGGGCAACTATGCAGATATTATATAAACTTTTGTCATTCTTTTTTTTATAGAGTACATCACACATAATATAAATATTTTCCTCAGTCTTCTGATGCCATCACTCCTCTGAACCATCCAAACTTCCTTCCTTCCACAAACAAAACAGAGCAAAGAGTGTTGCTCATATTCAGTTATACAAAGAGTTAAGGCACAATCCACTGCAATCAATCCTGGACAGTGTACCCTGAAGGGAATTCAGGGTAAAAAGTCAGAAAGAAACATTCTGTGCTTTGGGGGCAATAGATAGTTCAGATGCATATCTAAGGAAGAATTCCAATGACTTCAGTTTCTTGTATTTTTCCATACGCAGCAAAGTACTAAAATCATTAACTTGAAGTATTAGTCCTGTCTGGTTAGCAGTAATCTCTTGCTTGACTACATGTATTTCCCAACCTTAAAATTCATACACACACACACACACACACACACACGCACACACACACACACTCCTCTACCTCTGAGGAGCAGTTCCTCAAAGCTATCTGACACACTGTCTCCCAGGCTATAATCCTCACTATAACTGAAATTGACTGCTTGTATGTTCTGTATTTTTTTCAGTTGTTATTTTGCTCCACCCTTCTTTCCTAATGTAGGGGAGGAAAATAATTTTCTCTTTACCCTTCTAGTTTCTTGGCTGAGATCACACTGTAATAAAATACATATTAAAAGGAGAAATACAGAAGTTTAATAACGTGTACCATGCTATTCAGTCATGCCCGACTCTTTGCCACCCTACGGAGTGTAGCCCACCAGGCTCCTCAGTCTGTTGGACTATCAAGGCAAGAATACTGGAGTGGGTTGCCATGCCCTCCTCCAGGGGTTTTTCCCAAAGCAGGGATTGAACCCATGTCTCTTAGGTCCTGCATTGTCAGGTGGGTTTCTTTATCATTAATGCCACCTGGGAAGCCCATCATATATACCTCCTGTACATATGGGAGATGCCCTGGAAAACTGAACAACTCTCAGAAATTACCCAAGCCACCATCTTAAATCCAATCATCAACTGAAGACAAAAGAACAAGGTATGGCTGTTGTGAAGATTTAAATCAGTTATTTCTCCATTGGTAAGAATTTCTAGAGATTTGGTCATCCTCCTCTTCCTGCTACAGAGAGGGAGATACTTTCACAAATAGATAGTTTTTTGTTTTTTTTTAATAAATGTAAATATCAGAAGGGTCATGTCTACCCTGTTTTCAGAGTTTTCTTTTCTCTGCTGCTTCTTAAAAATAATTAGCCTAAAATGATCTTTGTACCAAAGAGGCATAGAGTGACAGATCCTCTCCTTTCTCCCCTCCCTCCCTTCTTCCTTCTTTTCTTCCTTCCTTTTCTGCCTACTTTTTCTTGATTGAAGATTGATCTATATGACAGGTTATCAAATGTATCTTTTACCTATGTATAGTTTCATATATTCTGCCACCATTTTCTGCCGCTAAGTCTTAAATCCATGAAGCACTGTGAAGATTTAGATAGTTCCTAGATAAAGCTGGTATTCAATAAACACAGCTTACTTTAACTCAAAATATATTATAATTTCCTCAGTAGAGTAAGAGTAATCCTGGTTTCAGGCCAAGAACACTTCTGTAGAGTCATGACTAAGAGAACAGGAATGAAGTTGAGAAGTGGTTGAAGCTATGAGTTCAGGAATACTATTCCCAGAGTACCAACACTGCCTGAACACATGGATACAAACAAAAGCTTTGGCCAAAGTAACTTTGTGCCCTCTGCCCCAGACTCTAGAGACTTGTAGTTCTCGCACAGGCCATTTATCTTCCCAACAGTTGTTTCCTTTATGATGCTCTTTCTCTCCAGCCATCTATCTTGATGGCAGACAAAACAAAGTAAACTGATAAGTTACAGGTAGCAGTGTAGTCAATAAATGTCTCAGATCCTCAAATTTGTTTTACCATGTCCACCATGAAAAGATTGATAAATTCAAGTATGGAGGCCTGAAATTTTCTTATGACATAAGGGAGGGAGTAATGATTGAGGAACATAATTTGCTTGATTAGAATCAAAGTTATGTGGTTTACAAGAAAAATGACCACAAACAAGGGAAAAGAAGAAAAATAATATATTATCCTTGTTTATCTAATACGAGGATGGAATTTGATGACAACACTCATGATTAAGGTAAAACATGGGGATTCATGACTAATGCACTAAAATGATAAAAATGAAAAATAAAATCTTTAATCAGATGAATTAACTCTACAAGCCAATAAAGCATAAAAGAAGAATTAGTATCTAAGGACAAGACAATTATAAATATAAGCTAAATGGGAATGCAGGAAATAAAGACCATATAATCGAGAATTTAATTTTTTCCTGTGTGACTTCCATAATTCTGTTAATTTTCATTCTTATGCTTCTCAAAGCTTGAGCTGGTATTTCACTCCACATGGAAAGTGCCGGTTTATTGCATATTTGGGATCTAGAAAGCAAGAATATTCCCTATTTTTCAAAATAATACCATTTTCAGTGCATCTGATAAGATCACTCAATAGAACAGCTACAGACTTATTCCACTTTTATTCTTCCACCTTTGTTTATGTCATTATTTGCCCTACATCTTGTTATTAATTCTTTTTGTATTACCAGGCTACAGTGGCTCAGTTTGGCAAGACTTGAATTCTGTTTAATACAGTTTAATTAAGAATATTTTACTGTATTCAGAGTATACTGGTTACCATAACAAAATTTCTCTGATATTACTCTAACATTACTTGAAAATTAATATGGATCACTTTTATTGGTTAATATTACTCTCAATAAACCTCTTAGGGCCATATATTACATGATTACCAATAATCTAAATAATAACTATCTTATGGGCTATGAAAAAATGCTGAATCTCAAGAAAAATGTGTAAATTTAGATCATAATTTGAAAATTAAAGTGTACTTTAGTTTGAAAATCATCTTAATTTAAATAAACATTTAATAGAGACCATCTTATTTCCCATTCTAAAGCAGAGAGTCCATGGAGTTAGAAACCAAATGAACCCAACAAGAAAAAAATTAATTCATTCCTTTATTCAATAAATATTTATTGACCATCTAATATGTGTTATGTTACCTTCTAAGTACTAAATTATGACTAGAATGGTAAAGGTCCCTACTTCATTGGAGTTATCCAATTTAGAACTTGAAAATGTGGCATTGACAGGTAGCTTTTGACTCATTGTTACTAAAGCATATATAATTATTTTATTATGTTCTTGACGTTGCCAGTCCAGATGGTCATCTATATCTATCATTTACCTCAGAGAATGGCCTTAAGTAGGGCTCACTAAGGTTTTAGAAGCTTGGACCTATTCAGACAATGGAAAGAACAATGGAACAAAATGCATGTGCTGGTGTACCTGCAGACATTTTGCCTAAGCAACAGCAGGTTCTCATCAGTATTTGTCACTTTGTGCTGACCCTCATTTGTGTTTACTTGGGGGCAATGAATTTTATTCTTATAAAGCCCTCTGGCTGATGTCTGTATTTTGCAATTATACATTTTTCACACATTGTTTTCTAAACAGAACATTACAATTAACTTTAGAATGGCAAAAAGGCAATCTTCCCCCATTTTGCCAATAATACACTGCGATCTCTCATTTTTTAGTGGATCTTGAGCCATAAAATGTGAGCCACATTTACAAATAAGTTTTCTAGTGAAAATCAAGAGAAAGTCAATGTTTAAAAGTCAAAAAAAAGTTAATGTTTACATATATATATATAAAACATATATACGTATAACAATTTTATCATATAATCAATGTAAACTTATCATTGAGGCGTTTTGTATTCTTCTATTTTAAACTAGCTCTTCAAATCTGTATTTTACACTAAAGCACATTTAAATATATAGTAACCAAAATGCAAGGGCTCAGTAGACACACAATGCCAGTGGCTACAATATTGGACATTGTAGTTATGGAACACTGATGTGGGATTCTCTTCAATAATAGAAGATATAACAGTCCATTATAGAAACTGGAGGTCCAGTTTCCAGACTACATATAAAGAATTTGAAAATCATCGTTACCAACCCCACAATAAAAGAAAAGCTAAGTAACTGAATTCCAATAACATATGTGGATTAAAATAAACTGTCAAAAATTCTTAAAGTGATGGGAATATCAGTCCACCTTACCTGACTGCTGAGAAAATTGTATGGAGGTCAAGAAGCAACAGTTAGAACTGGACAGGGAACAACAGATTGGCTCCCAAATTGGGAAAGGAATAAGTCAAGGTTGTATATTGTCACCTCGTTTATTTAACACATATGCAGAGTACGTCATGTGAAATGCCAGACTGAGTAGAGCACAAACTGCAATTAAGATTGCCAGGAGAAATATAAATCACCTCAGACATGTAGATGACACCACCCTTATGGCAGAAAGCAAAGAGGAACTGAAGAGCCACTTGATGAATGAGGAGAGTGAAAGTGCACTTCAGATCAGTTGCTCAGTTGTGTCTGAATCTTTGCAACCCTATGGACTGCAGCACACCAGGCTTCCCTGTCCATCACCAACATCCAAGCTTGCTCAAACTCCTGTCCATTGAGTCAGTGATACCATCCAACCATCTTATCCTCTGTCATCCCCTTCTCTTCCTGCCTTCAATCTTTCCCAGCATCAGAGTCTTCTCCAATGAGTCAGTTCTGCACATCAGGCAGCCAAAGTATTGGAGTTTCAGCTTCAACATCAGTCTTTCCAATGAATATTCAGGACTGATTTCTTTCAGGATGGACTGGATAGATCTCCTTGCTCTCCAAGGAACTCTCAAAAGTCTTCTCCAACATCACAGTTCAAAAGCATCAACTCTTCAGCGTTCAACTTTCTTTATAGTCTAACTCTCACAACCACACATGACTATTGGAAAAACCTGTCTTGGTTGGTCATAAATTTTCTTCCAAGGAACAAGTGTCTTTTAATTTCATTGCTACAGTCGCCATCTGCAGTGAATTAGGAGCCTCTCAAAATAAAGTCTCTCACTGTTTCCATTGTTTCCCCATCTATTTGCCATAAAGTGATATGACCAGATGCCATGATCTTAGTTTTCTGAATGTTGAGTTTTAAGCCAACTTTTTAACTCTCCTCTTTATCTTTCATCAAGAGGCTCTTTATTTCTAAGGTTTCTGCCATAAGGGTGGTATCATCTGCATATCTGAGGTTATTGGCATTTCTCCTGGCAGTCTTGATTCCTGCTTGTGCTTCATCCAGCCCAGGATTTCTCATGATGTACTCTGCATATAAGTTAAATAAACAAGGTGACAATATACAGCCTTGACGTACTCCTTTTCCTATTTGGAAACAGTTTGTTTTACAATGTCCAGTTCTAAATGTTACTTCCTAACCTACATACAGATTTCTCAAGAGGCAGATCAGGTGGTCTGGTATTCCCATTTCTTTCAGAATTTTCTACAGTTTGTTGTGATCCACACAGTCAAAGGTTTTGGCATAGTCAATAAAGCAGTAGTAGATGTTTTTCTGGACTCTTTTGCTTTTTTGATAATTCAGCCGGATGTTGGCCATCTGATATCTGGTTCCTCTGCCTTTTCTAAATCCAACTTGAACATCTGGAAGTTCACAGTTCATGTACTGTTGAAGCCTGATTGGAGAATTTTGAGCATTACTTTACTATCGTGTGCTGCTGCTGCTAAGTCATTTTAGTCATGTCCTACTCTGTGTGACCCCATAGATGGGAGCCCACCAGGCTCCCCCATCCCTATGATTCTCCAGGAAAGAAGACTGGAATGTGTTGTCATTTCCTTCTCCAGTGCATGAAAGTGAAAAGTGAAAGTGAAGTTCCTCAATCGTGTCCGACTCTTAGCGACCCCATGGACTGCAGCCTACCAGGCTCTTCCATCCATCGGATTTTCCAGGCAAGACTACTGGAGTAGGTTGTCATTGCCTTCTCCATACTAGCATGTGAGATAAGTGCAATTGTGCAGTAGTTTGAGCATTCTTTGGCATTGTCTTTCTTTGGGATTGGAATGCAAACTGACCTTTCCAGTCTTGTGTCCACTGCTGAGTTTTCCAAAGTTGCTGACATATTTAGTGCAGCACTTTCACAACATCATCTTTTAAGATTTGAAATATCTCAAGTAGAATTCCATCACCTCCACTAGCTTTGTTCATAGTGATGCTTCCTAAGGCCCACTTGACTTCACATTACAGGAGTTCTGGTTCTAGGTGAGTGGTTCTAGATAATCACAGAATCATGATTATCTGGGTCACGAAGATCTTTTTTGTATAGTTATTCTGTGTATTCTTGCCATCTCTTCTTAGTATCTTCCTTGTGGCTCAGCTGGTAAAGAATCTGCCTGCAATGTGGGAGACCTGGGTTCAACCCCGGGTTGATAAAATCCTCTGGAGAAGGAAATGGATACCCACTCCAGTATTCTGGCCTGGAGAATACCATGAACATGGGTTCGAAAAGAGTTGGACATCACTGAACGACTTTCACTTTTATTTTCTTTTAGGTCCATACCATTTCTGTCCTTTATTGTACCCATCTTTGCATAAAACATTCCTTGGTATCTCTAATTTTCTTGAAGAGATCTCTAGTCTTTTCCATTCTATTGTTTTCCTCTATTTCTTTGCATTGATCACTGAGGAAGGCTTTCTTATCTCTCCTTACTATTCTTTGGAACTCTGTTCAAATGGGAATATCTTTCCTTCTTTCTTTTGCCTTTCGCTTCTCTTCTTTTCACAGCTATTTGTAAGGCTTCCACAGACAACCATTTTTCCTTATTGCATTCCTTTTTGTTGGGGATAGTCTTGATCCCTGTCTCCTGTACAATGTCATGAACCTCTATCCCTAATTCTTCAGACATTCTGTCTATAATATTTAATCTCTTGAATCTATTTTTTACTTCCATTGTATAATTGTAAGGAATTTGATTTAGGCCATACCTGAATGGTCTACTGGTTTTCCCCACTTTCTTCAATTTAAGTCTGAATTTGACAATAAGGACTTCATGATCTGAGGACAGCGCCTGGTCTTGTTTTTGCTGACTGTAGAGAGCTTCTCCATCTTTGGCTGTAAAGAATATGATCAATCTGATTTCAGTATTGATCATCTGGTGATGTACATACTTAGAGTCTTCTCTTGTGTTGTTGGAAGAGTGTATTTTGTATGACCAATGCATTCTCTTGGCAAAACTCTATTAGTCTTTGCCCCGCTTCATTCAACACCAAATTTGGATATACCTGCATGTTACTCCAGCTGTTTCTTGACTTCCTACTTTTGCATTCCAGTCCCCTATAATGAAAAGGACATCTTTTTTGTGTGTTAGTTCTAGAAGGTCTTGTAGATCTTCATAGAACTGTTCAACTTCAGCTTCTTCAGCATCATTGGTTGGGGCATATACTTGGATTACTGTGATATTGAATGGTTTGCCTTGGAAATGCACAGACCTCATTCTGTCCTTTTTGAGACTGCATCCAATTATTGCATTTCAGACTCTTTTGTTGACTATGATGGCTACTGCATTTCTTGCAAGGGGTTCTTGCCCACTGTGTAGATATAATGCTCATCTGAGTTAAATTCACCCATTCCGTCCATTTTAGTTTCCTGATTCCTAAAATGTCAGTGTTAACTCTTGCCATCTCCTGTTTTGACCACCCAATTTAACTTGATTCATGGACTAACATTCTAGGTTCCTAAGTAATATTGCTCTTTATAGCATTGTACTTTACTTCCATCACCAGTCACATCCACAACTGGGTATTGTTTTTTCTTTTGCTCTGTCTCTTCATTCTTTCTGGAGTTATTTCTCCACTTATCTTCAGTAGCAAAGCGAGAACCTATAGACCTGGAGAGTTCATCTTTCAGTGTCCTATCTTTTTGCCTTTTCATAATGTTCATGGGTGAAAAAGTAGGCTTAAAATTCAACATTCAAAAAAGGAAGATCATGTCAACCAGTCTCATCATTTCATAGCAAATAGATAGAGAAACAACTGAAATAGTGACAGATTTTATTTTTTGGGGGGCTCCAAATTCACTGCAGATGAAGAATGCAGACATGAAATTAAAAGACATCCACTCTTTGGAAGGAAAGTTATGATAAACCTAGAGAGCCTATAAAAAGCAGAGACACTACTTTGCCAACAAAAGTGCATATAGTCAAAGCTATTGTTTTTCCAGTAGTCATGTGTGGATGTGAGAGTTGGACCACAAAGAAAGCTGAGTCCCAAAGAATGGATTCTTTTGAACTGTGATGTTAGAAAAGACTTTTGAGAGTCCCTTGGACTCCAAGGAGAGCAATCCAGTCCATCCTGAAGGAAATCAGTCCTGAATATTCATTGGGAGGACTGATGTTGAAGCTGAAACTTCAATATTATGGTCACCTGAGTTGAAGGACTAACTCACTGGAAAAGACCCTGATGCTGGTGAAGATTGAAGGCAGAAGATAAAGGGGACAACAGAGGATGAGACAGTTGGATAACATCACTGACTCAATGGACATGAGTATGAGCAAGCTTGGGTGTTGGTGATTGACAGGGAAGCCTGGCATGCCACAGTCCATGGGGTTGCATACAGTAGGACATGACTGGGTGACTGAACTGAACTGCCTCTGGAAAGACCTGTAAGATTCTTATCCCACTTACAAAGATCCTCTAGGGAAACCCAAAGGCAACAAGAGAAATAATGTAAGGACACTACAGGACATTTTAGCCTCTGATGCCTACAGCTATGAGGACATGTGATGTCCAGTCACAGGGTGCCACATCTTTTTCCCTTTTCATAGTTGTCATGTTGGCCTCTATCATCAATCTGATTTGAGGACTCAGGGTCTCTTGCCTACTCACATTGCACTGAAATACTTTTGGACTAGGGTTTTTCAATGATGAATACTTATAGGATATTTATAACCTAATAGGGATGAAGTATAAAAGTTTATATTTCTCTCTGAGTGGATGTGTAAGTGTTAAGCATGTCTCCATTGATGAATGTGTGCTCAGTTGCTTTATTCGTATCCGACTCTTTGCCACTCTATGGACTGTGGCCTGTCAGGCTCCTCTATCTATGGGATTCCCCAGGCAAGAATACTAGAGTGGGTTGCCATGCCCTTCTCCAGGGGAACTTCCCAACCCAGGGATCAAACCTGCATTTCCTGTGGCTCCTGCATTGCAGGTGGATTATTTACCACTGAGTTACCTGGGAAAGCTCCCATTAATGAATATTCTTATACATTTTAGGAAAAATTTTGGTAATGGTGTTTCTAAGACCATTATCGAGGTGTCCATTTTCTTTAAAAATTTCTTTCTGAACACACACGAATATAAACACAATACAATGTTTACTTAGTTGATTCTCTGGACTACTTGGTTATAAGAAAAGCATGTATGTAAGAAATATAGTTCATGTTACTATACGGATATGACACCTGGAATTTGATTGCTCCTCTCAAACCATTTTGTTTATGCTTAGATTCTGCACTGTATTGTAGATAGCTGGCTTTGCTGTATAAATGATGTGCAAATAGCTGTATTTTTCACTTTCTTTCTCACTTTACATTTAAAAAAGAACATGTGAAACAGCTAAATCAAAACCCTCACTAATATCCATGATGAATAAGCAAATACATTAATTATGCTTCTTTAAACTGTCACTCAAATAACATTTCTACCTAATTTACATTAATGAAAGTTCATATTTAATCAAGGATTATATATATATATGTATACATATATACATACATACATACATATACATACATATATATATATGTATAAGGAAGGGAAAAAACTTATGGGAAAAATAATAAACTAAAGCTAAGAGATTACCGAAATCCTGGCAGACATTTCTCTTAAATGTGAAGTTGATAAAGAATTAAAGTCTCTTTCTTCAGCTCCACACATACATACAGATTCTCAGCCAGCTCCAGATTGTTGCTCTAACCCCAACTTCAGACAGAAGTTCACCTTTATCTTATAGAGAAGACTTCTATGTACTTTAGTTCTAACAGTAACCCTAGGAAACAAGTTTTTAAAATAATAAATACAGACCTCTTGGCACAAAATTTCTGTGAACTCTCTATTGAATTGATTCTTATTTGTCTACCATTTTAACTTTTCAGTTTCTTTGTTTCATCAGTTATAATTATTAGGACAAAACTTTGATGGAGATGAGCAGGGACACAAATCACCATTGGATCCATGGTTAACTGAAGAAAATAAATTGAAAATATTCCTAAATATTAGAGTTAAAAAGGTATTTTATATTACACAAGTTAAAGAGAAATTTCAAACTTTGTCAGACTCATCACATAAATCCTTAGAACTGGAGCAGTGAATAAAATGCTCCAAGTCAGTCCAGAAGACCACATACAAACATTTGGTATAAACTAGAAATTGGGTTCAGGTTTGTACATTATATCATGAGTTTCCCAAGAGAAATAGAAGTACAAAGGAAAAGGTCAAAAAATGAACATTGATGTTTGATGTATTAGATCAGTAACTCTCGTCGTGAAGATCTAGGCAAAACACCATGATACAAGGAAAAGTGTTCACTCAGAAGTAGACAACAATAGCAGTAGTCTTGCCATTGTCAACCTAGTCTTTATTAAATATTAAGTACATTATGCTTCATGCTTAGAGCTTCTTTGGTGACTCAGTGATGAAGAATCCACCTGCCAATGCAGGAGACGAAAGTTTGATCCCTGGGTCAGGAGAAGGAAGTTTGATCCCTTGGAGAAAGAAATGGCAACCCACTCTAGTATTCTTTGTTTTTTTTTTTTTTTTTTAATTCAAGGATAATTGCTTTACAGAATTTCATTGTTTTCTGTCAAACCTCAACATGAATCAGTCATAGGTATACATATATCGTCTCCCTTCTGAGCCTCCCTCCCATCTCCCTCCCATCTCCTTCCCCATCCCACCCCTCTAGGTTGACACAGAGCCCCTGTTTGAGTTTCCTGAGCCATACAGCAAATTCCCGTTGCCGATTTATTTTACAAATGGTAATGTACGTTTCCATGTTACTCTTTCCATACATCTCATCCTCTCCTCCCCCTTTCCCATGTCCGTAATTCTATTCTCTATGCCTGTTTCTCCATTGCTGACCTGTAAATAAATTCTTCAGTACCATTTTTCTATATTCCATATATGTGCATTAGAATACAATATTTATTTTCCTCTTTCTAACTTACTTCATGCTGTATAATAGGTTCTAGGTTCACCCACCTTATTAGAACTAATTCAAATGCCTTCCTTTTCATGGCTGAGTAATATTCTATTGTGTATATATACCACAACTTCTTTATCCATTCATCTGTTGATGGACATCTAGGTTGCTTCCATGTTCTAGCTAAGGCAAATAGTGCTGAAATGAACAATGGGATACATGTGTCTTTTTCGATTTTGGTTTCCTTGGGGTATACGCCTGAGAGTGGGATTTCTAGGTTGTATGGTGGTGTTATTACTAGCTTTGTAAGAAATCTCCATATTGTCCTCCATAGTGGCTGTATCAGTTTATATTCCCATCAACAGTGCAAGAGCAGTCCCTTTTCTCTACATCCACTCCAGCATGTATTGTTTGTAAAACTTTTGATGATGGCCTTTCTGACCAGTGTGAGGTGATATCTCAGTGTAGTTTTGATTTGCACTTCTCTAATAATTAGCGATGTTGAGCATCTTTTCCTGTATTTGTTAGCCATCTGTATGTCTTCTTTGGAGAAATGTATGTTTAGGTCTTTTTTGCACTTTTTGATTGGGTTGTTTGTTTTTCTGTCATTGAGTTGTATTAGCTCCTTGTATATTGTGAAAATTAATCCTTTGTCAGTTCTTTCATTTGCTATTATTTTCTCCCATTCCAAGAGTTGTCTTTTCACCTTGCTTATAGTTCCATTTCCTATGCAAAACCTTTTAATCAGGTCCCACTTGTTTACTTTTGTTTTTATTTCCATTACTCTAAGACGAGGATTTCATAGAGGATCTTGTTTTGATTTATGTCATTGAGTGTTCTGCCTATGTTTTCCTCTAAGAGTTTTACAGTTTGTGGCCTTACATTTAGATCTTTTATCCCTTTTGAGTTTATCTTTGTGTATCGTGTTAAGAAGTGTTCTAATTTCATTCTTTTCCATGTAGCTGTCCAGTTCTCCCAGTACCATTTATGGAAGAGGCTGTCTTTGCCCAATTGTATATTCTTGCCCCCTCTATCAAAAATAAGGTACCAATGTAAATGGATTAAGCACTCCAACCAAAAGACACAGACTGGATGAATGGATACCAAAAAAGATACATATGTATGCTCTCTACAAGAAACCCACTTCAGATCTAGAGACATATATCGACTGAAATTGAGAGGATTTGAAAATATATTCCATGCAAGTGGGAAGTAAAAGAAATCTGGAGTAGCAATCCTCAAATCAAACAAAATAGACCTTAAAATAAAGAAGATTATAAGAGATAAGGAAGGTCACTACATAATGATCAAGGAATCAGTCCAAGAGGAAGACATAAAAATTGTAATTATCCACTCCAGTATTCTTGATACTTAACTGAGAAATCCCAGGGATAAAGGAGCTTGGCAGACTATAGTCCATAGGAACAAAAAGAGTCAGACACGACTGAGTGACTGAGTACACATGCTTCATGCTTTGCACTAATTTCTCAATTAATCTTTAGAATAATCACATGGTACAGATTTTTTTCCCCCATCTATCAGATAAACCTATTTATCAGACTAATCAACTTTATCTGGCAGATAAATCAACTAAAGTTTCAAATACATAGTTACTTCAGTATCACAAAGGTATTAAAGGTGGAAAATTTAGTTCCTGAGCCTTTACTTAAAGCTTTAGGACTTACTTAAATACTATACTCCATCTAAGTGGATATGTAATATGTGTTATGGTGTTTAGCCCTTACTTAAATACTGTATTCTATCTAAGTGATCTTTGAATACTCTGTATTATTTTCTGAGAAAGCACACATTTATTAAATGAATGTCTCCAAGTAAAAGTCTTGAACAATCTACTGAACTTATTTTAAAATCTTTTCTGAATATTCTTCCATTGCAAGCTAGATATCATGATTTCAAAGTCATATTTCTACTTACATATAGAAATCTTTGAGCTGAGAGTTCTATTTTCAAGGGTAGTTGCTACTTTTTTTCTCCACATTTACCCAGCCAAAAGGTTTTCCTTAAGAAATATTTAAAATTGGTATTCACAATTCTCTTCTCCTTTTGCTTCAGTGGTAGCAAATCCATTATTTGGAAAATTTTTGTGTTTATATCTTCATTAGGAATAAAAATCTTGATTTATTTCCACTGAATATTTTATTTTGATGTCCCTTTTCCATTTCCAGTAAGTTTTTGATGAGTTTTTTTTAATTTCAAATTTGTTAAATTGATGTAGTTCACAATATGTATATCTAGAAGAAGAATGGAGACATATACATATATATAAGGATGTTAGTGATAGGTACTGACTTTTTGAAAATGAAAAAATAGCTTGTTTGAGACTAAAGATTTTCAGATAGTAAATATAAATTTGGAAAAATTTTTAAAATTCTACTATTTGAAGGAGTTCAGTTCAGTTCAGTCTCTCAGTCATGTCCGACTCTTTGCAAGCCCATGAAACGCAGCACACTAGGCCTCCCTGTCTATCACCATCTCCCAGAGTTCGCTCATACTCACGTCCATCGAGTCCGTGATGCCATCCAGCCATCTCATCCTTGGTCGTCCCCTTCTCCTCCTGCCCCCAATCCCTCCCACCATCAGAGTCTTTTCCNCCTGGCGTGCTGCGATTCATGGGGTTGCAAAGAGTTGGACACAACTGAGTGACTGAACTGAACTGAAGTAATAGCATCCTATTAATAATACAATTTCTGTTTTGAATAATTGTACTATGCCTATGCAATATGGTTGGAGAAGGAAATGGCAATGCACTCCAGTATTCTTGCTTGGAGAATCCCATGGACAGAGGAGCCTATATATACCTATATCTGTATCTATCTACCTATCTATGAAGAGAGAGAGAGAAAGCAAAAAAGAGAGAGAGAGAGGAAAAGAAAAAGGAGTATTCACAAAGTGCATAGGTAAATTATTATAATTAGTCAGTCTAGGTAAAGGATATATAGCATTTCTTTGTAACAGTCTTATAATTCCTCTGTACATTTGAGGTTATATCATCATGAAATTTTACAAATATATTAATATTGGTGATATATATTTGATGTTTATTCATATCTAGCTTTCATAAAATATGAATGTATATAATGATTTGAAAATAAAGAATTATACAACTGAGAGAAAGAGATTTTGAAGAAATATTCCCAAGGTAAATTCTGACACTAGGCACTGGGATTATAACTTATTTTTAATGTAGTTTCTTATACTTTTATTTTATACATTTTCTACCTTTTGCACATATGCATATGATAAACTATAAATTAAACATGTTGTATAGAAATGTTAACAGAACCAACTTAACATATTTGATATTCTACCCTTAACCTCCAATGATACAGTTGGGTTTTTAATTCATAGCAAATATATGGCTTAATAATATTGCTTTCTTAAAAAGTGAAAAATAATTTAGTAAAAATGAGCATTATTTTACCAGAAATATATAAAAAAAATTAGGTACCTTGAACAGCTTCAAAAATTTTATCTATGGGGAAGACTGTATTTAATAGTGGGTTAAATGTAGAAAATTAATATAAAAGAATTTGAGAAAATATAAAATGCCAATTTAAATTAATTTATATAGAAATTTTTCTATAGTGATTTTCTGGGTGATTTCTATTTTAGTCAAAAATCAGTAATTTCACATGGGTTAAAAGATGACATCATGGAAGAGGAGTACAAGTACAGGTATTGTCAAGGAAAGAAAGAGTAGAAGAAATGTTGGATGAAAATATATAAGCTAATTCTCAGCTGGACATATGAAAAAGTCATAACTATCATCATTTTCCTATCAAATATCAATATTACCAATGCAAATATTTGTTAGTAAAATGTTAAATGTGGAAGGTTAATGTCAGACCCTTTCAAGTTGTCTAAAATATTGATAGTCCTGAATTAGCTCTTTCAAGTAGGCTGAATTTTAGTTGTTAGAGCCATTTCAGTTTGTATGCAATACAATTTATTTCAATATAATATATCCTATTATTACGGGGAAAGGGAGAGACTGTTTTTGAAAATGCACCTATACCTTTACTTTCCTGGGCTCCAAAACCACTGCAGATAGTGACTGCAGCCATGAAGTTAATAGATATTTGCTCTTTGGAAGAACAGCTGTGATGAACCTAAGCAGCATATTAAGAAACACAGAGGTTAGTTTTCTGATGCTGAAGCTGAAGATCCAATACTTTGTCTACCAGATGTGAAGAGCCGAGAAAAGACTGTGATGCTGGGAAAACTTGATGGCAAGAGGAGAAAGGGGCAACAGAGGATGAGATGGCATCCTCTGATGGCATCACTGACTCAGTGGACATGCGTTTGAACAAACTCTGGAAGATAGTGAAGGACAGGGAAGGCTGGCGTGCTGCAGTTCGTGGGGTTGCAAAGAGTCACACAGGACTGAGTGATGAACAACAATAACAACTGAAAAGAATAGTATTTTCACACTTCAAAGTTTATAGTATTGTTTTTGAAGTAAAGACCTTGACAGTATGCTGCTCACCAAGTAAATGATTATTGACAAGTCTAACCACTAAAATTAGAGTACCAAAAATCAGAAATCTTTCAAGTATTTGGCCCATATAATGAAGTCATATTCATTCTAGATTATTAATTTAATTGAAAGAATTCCCTAATGTGGGTTTTATACAACATTGTTTGATTGTGTCTGAAGTAAATTAACTTTGGAAAAACTAGTTAAACTAAGGTATTCAACTCACAGACATACCTGAAGAGGAAAACAAAATATTCAGGAATTCAGTTTTAACTAATTTACTTATTCATTCATCAACAAATACTTATTGATTATACTGAGTTCTGGGCATTGTAATAGAGAAATGAACATAATTGATGATTAAATCTATCCCAGAACAAATGTTAATCTGCTATTATTTTAAACATCCCAATTTACAAATATACATATGCATGTTAGATAATGGATGGATAGATATGCCCCTATATTACAAAATAATTTTCAAATTATAAAACTAGAGTTTAGTTTAGTTCTGGGGCTTCCTTTATAGCTCAATTGGTAAAGAACCCACTTGCAATGCAGGAGACCCCAGCTCAATTTCTGGGTTGGAAAGATCCTCTGGAGAAGAGATAGACTATCCATTCCAGTATTCTTGGGCTTCCCTTGTGGCTCAGCTGATGAAGAATCCACCGGCAATGTGGGAGGCCTGAGTTCAATCCTNCTTCCTTTATAGCTCAATTGGTAAAGAACCCACTTGCAATGCAGGAGACCCCAGCTCAATTTCTGGGTTGGAAAGATCCTCTGGAGAAGAGATAGACTATCCATTCCAGTATTCTTGGGCTTCCCTTGTGGCTCAGCTGATGAAGAATCCACCGGCAATGTGGGAGGCCTGAGTTCAATCCTTGGGTTGGGAAGATCCACTGGAGAAGGGAAAGGCTACCCACTCCAGTATTCTGGCCTGGAGAATTCCATGGACTATAGTCCAGGGGGTCTCAAAAAGTCGGACACAACTGAGTGATTTTTACTTTCATTGTCTGTCTCATGTATGGGGCATATTATCCATTAGTACTAAATGAAACATGTTTTTTATTTTAATATCTTCATTCTGGGTATAGTATAAGACAAAGGATACTCAATAGTTGAGCTGACTTTTGGGTTTAGCAAAAAAATGCTAGCTTATAAATTTCAATAAGACTTTAATGATCACAGTACTTTTCAGAAATAAGTTTACTATCTGACACCTTTAAGGTTTACTTGACTGACAAGTATGAATGAAACACTTCACCTAAAATAATGAATTTCTCATATTAAATGTTCTCTGATGATCATTATGCTTTTATATTAGCTTTTACTCACTCTATTCACTGAAATTTATGATTTCAGATAACTATTATGAATAGTTATCTTTGAGAGAAACTATATCACTATTAATTTCTAATGGCAGAACTTCTATATCTAAATATATATCACCAAGAAATCCTTTATACTTACAGGTATATGTTTATATATTTTATATGCATGCTTTGGGGCTTTTCTTTTTGAGCCCAAAAAGTACTGATAAAAATCTCACCTTGTGGCACCAAAGATAGGTAAAAAGTGCAGAAGTTAAATAATAGGCAAAAGAATAAAATATACACCCAAAAGGACTATATATATATATACTATATATATATTATATAATATATACTATATATGTCTATATTACCAGTTTGAATAAATTAGTTTAAGACTTCCTAAACTACAATATTAATTTATCCTAAGCAGTAAAATCGGTGTTTTAACTTTAATCTCTTTAGGAGAGTAGGTATATTGTTCTCCCAGAGTTTACTCAAACTCATGTCTATCAAGTCGGTGATGCCATCCAGTCATCTTATCCTCTGTCTTCCCCTTCTCCTCCTGTCCCTCCCAACCAGCATCAGAGTCTTTTCCAATGAGTCAACTCTTTGCATGAGGTGGCCAAAGTATTGAAGCTTGAAGATCCCTGGATCTTCCTGACCCAGGGATCGAACGTGGGTCTCTTGCATTGTAGGCAGACGCTTTAACCTCTGAGCCACTAGGGAAGCCCAGTGGAGGACTAGGGGAAGAAATCAGTGACTTACATTCCTTTAGAGCAATAAGAGGATAAGACTTATGGATATTTCACCAGGTTCCCAGTCTCAGGGCACAGACTTCGATTTCTTTACATCGTGATACCTATTCCCATTCATGGTGAACAAACCAGCAATGAGTTAAGATTACAACCCCTTAATCCTACCCAGCACTAGTCATGCTGGAAGTTTTGGGGATGCCCAACTCCAGTCTAGGGGGTTGACATGCCTTGACCTGACTAGGCATCTTGTCCTTGAAATGTTGTCACTCCTCAACCTGCTTGGGGATCTTCCAGTCTAAGGATCCTAGGAGATCGACATGCCTCGACCTGCCCAGGGCCCAATTCTTGGGAGGCCAACCTGCCTTGACCCGGCCGGGGATTTGATCTCCAGGAGGCTGTCACTCCTCATCCTGCCTGGGGATCTGCATCCTGACTAGGGGGTGGCTGGGTCTCAGGCTGAAACATTACTGGGTAGGATAAGCTTCAGAGAGACTCACTCCTAAGGAAGTCCACCGATGGAAATAGAAGGAAGTCTATTAGTTGTGGTGCTGTGCCCAATCTCAGCAATAACTCAGAGGCCAAAAAGAATGCCATTGTCTTTCTGAAAAGTCTAAAAGAGGCCCTCCAAAAGTTTACCAATTTGAACTTAGACTCTTACGAAGGACAAGTTATTTTAAAGGACAAATTCCTGTCCCAAGGTGCATCAGACATAAGATAAAGTTAAAACAGCTATAGCAGCAGGATCTTGCTGTCGTTTTAGATGAGATGGTCCAGACAGGCACCAATCCCTTTTATAACAGAGAATGAGAGAGGGAGGCCAAGGCCCAGAAAAAGGAGAAAAGGAAAGAGATAAGGCATGCCCAGATGCTGGCCGCCCTCCAAGGAAGTCCTATCACGAACCCCAAGTCTTTAAAGGACAAAGCATAAGGCAAATGCCTAATCTTTGGGCATTGATTAGGACATTGGGCCAAAGAGTTTCCAAACCATGACAAGTCTCCTAGAATGGCTTGCTACAAGTGGCATCAGTTGGGACACTGGGCAGCCCCCTGCCCTCAGGACCCAAAAGCCTCAAGGTCAAGTCCCAAGCCTTCCCTCAGGATGGTTCAACAGCACTGAAGCAGCCTGCTACAGCCTGCCTGTCACAGATAAAACATCAGAGTTCTGGAGTCAAGAGTGCAACTGGATGTGGCAAGTAGGCCTTAGAATTTCTTGGTTGACACAGGGGCTACATAGTCTGTAGCCCCAACAACCTGACCTCCAACTCCTGAGACTTCTCTTCCAAAACCTGTACCATTTTGGGTGCAATAGGGAAAACAAATACAGAAAGATTCACCCAAGCACTTCTCTGTTGCTGGGATAGACTAATATTTTCCCACCAGTTTCTGGTGGTCCCTGAGTGTCCTACTCCTTTATTGGGAAAAGATGTTTCCAAGCCTTCAAAATCTTACAGCTATTGCAGTCCCTATAGAAGATGCTTTAAAATAGATGTTCCCTTTCTTGGGGGCAAACTGTTTTTACCAGCCACCAAGTGAAACAACTCCTGAATGGGAGGGGCCATTATTGGTGTTCTGATCTAAGAATCTTCAGATATCAAGTAGTGCTCATGGAAAATCCAGGCCTGACTATATCCCCTTGTGAGGTTCTTAACCCCGATACCCTCCTGCCTACCCACTAGGGCTCTCTCGCCTTTCACTCTTGCCTAGAAACCTTGGACCACTGGACAAAATCCCCAGAGAGATTGTCAGAAGACCCTCTGAACAATCCTGATGAAATCTGATACACTGATGGAAGCAGCTGCATCTTGGATGGAAAACAGTAAAAGATGGATATGTAGTAGTCTCCAATTCTGAGACCATAGAGCCTAAACCTTTGCCACCAGATACTTCAGCCCAATTAGCTGAGCTCATAGCCCTGACTCGAGCTTTAGAGCTGGGAAAAGGACAAAAGAGTAGCCATTTACACTGACTCCAAGTATGCCTTTCTGATGCCATATGCACATTCTGTTAATGGAAAGAAAGAGGCCATTTGACCACCCACAGGTCCCCAATCAAATACAGTGATCAAATCCTTAGGCTCTTGGAGGCAGACCATCTGCCCACTGAGGTTTTAGTCTCCCATTTTAAAGGACACCAAAAAGGGAGCACAGAAGTGGCACGAGGAAACCATGCAGCTGATCAGTCAGGTAAGAGAGCAGCATTATAGAACAATGACTTAATAGGGGTTGAGACCTCAGTTCCACAGACTAATTTACCAGGAAACTCCTTAAATGGAAATCCACTCCAGTACTCTTGCCTGGAAAATCCCATGGAGAGAGGAGCCTGGTAGCAATAGTCCATGGGGCCACAAAGAGTCAGACATGACTAAGCTAGTTCACTTTCTTTCTTTCCTTCATATACTGAAGGTAAGACTCTTAAAGCTAAGAGTGAGGGCTTTCAATAAGATCATGTGGGGTGGTTCCAAATGGAGGGGCTCCTTTTTCTGCCTGGGAACCTCCATTGGAAGCTGGTTAATTCCTTACATGCCACCACTCATTTAGGGGAGAAGGCCCTCCAAAGATTTCTAGAAATGTCCTTCAGAGGAACAGGCTTCCAAACGACAATAAGGCAAGTGGTCTCCTCTTGTTCCACTTGCCAATTAAACAACCCCCAAGGAGCTCGAAGACCCCAGCTGGCCCAGCCCATCCACCAATGTGGGATCTACCCAGGAGAGTACTGGCAGATGGACTTCACCCAGATGCCAGTTTCTCAAGGGTATAAATACTTATTAGTCATGACAGATACATTCACAGGATGAATTGAAGGCTTTCCCACCCAGACTGAGAAGGCTGAAGAGGTGGTAAAGAAACTGCTCCATGAAACCATTCTGAGATTTGGCCTTCCCAGGTCATTGCAAAGTGACAATGGGACATCATTTACTTCTAAGGTCACCTAAGGGATCTATAAAGCATTGAGAATTACTTTTTAATCTTCATTCTGCCTGGAGGCCTCAGTCTTCAGGAAAAGTAGAGTTAATCAATTCTTTTTTTTTTTTTTAATGATTTTAACAATTTTATTTACATTATTGTCATAAGAAAACCTAACGAAGTATCTCAGAGTATATGACTTGGGGAGATAAATAGAACAAAAGTTCATTATTTAAACTTATTTTATCATAAAATCATAGAAGAGTGGTATAAACTAGGTGCAACAGAAACATTTTTTTTTTTTTTCCATTCATTTCTATTTGGGGAAAACTGAGATCCAAGGATTTAAAGTTCGTTCAGACTCAAGGCACAAACAACCCATAGCAGAGCCAAGTCTCAAGTATTTTGATTCAATTTCAGAGATCAAAAAATAATTTAATTAGATATTTAAAGATGTTTTCTTCTTTTATTCACTAGAGTCTGTCCTGATCCTGTCTTACATAGGGAGGGAATGTAGAAATGTCTTAACAATGAGGTAAACAATCGTGACTTGAAAGTTCAACATTGTGATTCAGATCAGTTTCTGCTATTTTTTTCCAGCCATATTTACTTTTTTTTTTAATTTTTACTTTATTTTACTTTACAACGACAGTTGTCTATAAAAAAGATAACCCATGAGACCTCCCTGGGATGGAAGGAGACTTTACCAATAGCTCTCCTCCTCACCTGTATTGCTCTTAAGGAACAGGCTGGTCTTAGTCCTTATGAGATACTATAAGGGAGACCTTTTGTTTATGTCAATGATCTCTTCCTAGATCCAGAGGCTCAGACTCTCTGATCTTATACCATAGTCATTGGGAAATTCCAATAGGATATACACTTGTGAGGTGTCAGTTCAGTTCAGTTCAGTTCAGTTGCTCAGTCGTGTCCAACTCTTTGTGACCCCATGAACCACAGCATGCCAGGCCTCCCTATCCATGACCAACTCCTGGAGTCCACCCAAACACATGTCCATTGAAACAGTGATGGCATCCAATTATCTCATCCTCTGTCATCTCCTTCTCCTCCTGCTCTCAATGTTTCCCAGCATCATGGTCTTTTCAAATGAGTCAGCTCTTCACGTCAGGTGGCCAAAGTATTGGGAGTTTCAGCTTCAATATCAGTCCTTCCAATGAACACCCAGGACTAATCTCCTTTAGGATGGGCTGGTTGAACCTCTTTGCAGTCCAAGGGATTCTTAAGAGTCTTCTCCAAACCAGAACCCAAAATATTCTAAAGAGTCTCCATTATATGCTCCAGGGACCCAAGTCCTAATTAAAGTTTGGAAAGATGGCTCCCGAAGGCTCAACTCCAACCCACATGGAAGGACCCCTATGCTGTAACACTTTCTACTGCCGCAGCAGTCAAGGTATCAGGACATGACTCCTCGATTCACTACTCACAAGTCAAGCTGTGGAAGAAAACAGAAGAGGACACTCAATACACTTGTGAACTCTGGGAGATCTCAGATACCTATTCAGGGCAACAAATGAGTGGGATTCTAATGAACTCCCCCAAAATTAAGTTTCTTGGGATAACATTTCACAGGATAGCTCTAAAGAGCCAACAAAAATTGGCAGGGGTTGTACTCCAAAATAGACAAGATATAGATCTCCTGATCCCTGAACAAGGAGAGACTTGAACCATTTTGAAAGAGACGTGTTGTTTCCGGGTAAATACCTCCAGCTAAGTTAAAGAAAGTCTCACAGTCCTCAAGAAAAATATTTAGATTCTATAGGCTCTCAAAGAACAAGCTGGAGAGTTCTCAGGGTGACTACAATCTCTCTTTTGGGGATCCTTCCCCTGGAAATGGGGAATTTGGAGTTGGCTAATGCCTCTACTAATCCTTGTTATCACCATATTGATGCTGCTTATGATTGCTCCATGTATTATCAATTGTCTAACCCATTTTGTCTCTGCCCAGGTCAACAAGCTAAAACATGCAGTGCCAGTTCAACAAGGATGTACAAAACCACAGCCGACCATGGAAAATATTACTCAACCTTAGATGAACATCTCTGTAAGGACTCTGAGGCTTGAGACTGGCAAGAGGAGGAGGCCCAATTCCCCTTATCATCCAGTTCAGCTGGAAGTAGCCAGAGAGACCTCAATGCCCTTATTCTCAAAGAATTGGGCCTCCCATCTCTTGAGGGGGGAATGTTAGGCAGTTAGCATAGGGAAAAGAAGTCCAGAATGGCAGTGGCTAAAAGACAAAGAAGAGAAAAGCTCATGAAAATAGAACAAAGGAAGGTCAGAGGACATAAGTGAAGACCTCAGGTAAAACAAACAGCCCTCCTGGCTAGCCCAATTTACACAGGACAGGCTCAGGGAGAGGAGAAAAAAAAAAAAACATTAAAAGAGCAGTCAAAATTGAGCCTTTGGCATCACTTCTCTTCTTGTCTTTTTTTTTTTTTAATTTTTTTTTTTTTTAATCTCAGGTGTACATGAGNGCGATTCATGGGGTTGCAAAGAGTCGGACACGACTGAGCGACTGAACTGAACTGAACTGAACTGAAGAAACCTTAGGGTAAAAAAACAGCAGTTAGAACTGGACATGAAATAATGGATTTGTTCCAAATTGGGAAAGGATTATGACAAGGCTGTATATTGTCACTCTATTTATTTAACTTATACATGCAAAGTACAAAATGCAGAAAGTCAGGCTGGATGAATCACAAAATAAAATCAAGATTGCTGGGAGAAATATAAGCAATCTCAGATATGCAGATGATACCAGTATAGTGGCAAAAAGTGAAAAAGAACTAGAGACTCTTTTGATGTGGGTGAAAAATGAGTGGAAAAGCTAGTTTGAAACTGAACATTAAAAAACTAAGATTATGGCAGGTGATCCCATCACTTCATGGTAAATAAAGGGGGAAAAGTGGAGGCAGTCACAGATTTTATGTTCTTGGGCTCCAAAATCACCACAGACAGTGACTGCAGCCATGAAATTGAAAGACACTTGTTCCTTGGTGGGCGTGGGGGAGGGGAATTATGACAAACCTAGACAGCATATTGAAATGCAGAGACTTCACTTTTCTGACAACTGTCTGTATAGTCAAAGCTATGGTTTTTCTAATAGTCATGTACAGATGTGAGACTTGAACCATAAAAAAGGGTGAGTACAAATGAAATGATGATGCTTTCAAATGGTGGTGCTGGAGAAGACTCTTGAGAGTCTCTTAAACTGCAAAGGGATCAGGTCAGTCACTNTTTCTGACAACTGTCTGTATAGTCAAAGCTATGGTTTTTCTAATAGTCATGTACAGATGTGAGACTTGAACCATAAAAAAGGGTGAGTACAAATGAAATGATGATGCTTTCAAATGGTGGTGCTGGAGAAGACTCTTGAGAGTCTCTTAAACTGCAAAGGGATCAGGTCAGTCACTCCTAAAGGAAATCAACACTGAATATTCATTGGAAGGACTGATGCTGAAGCTGAAGCTCCAATACTTTGGCCACTAAATGCAAAGAGTCAACTCAATGGGAAAGACCCTGATGCTGGAAAAGACTGAGGGAAGGAGGAGAAGGGAGCCACAGAGGATATAGTGGTTAGATAACATTACTGACTCAACTGCCATGAATCTGAGTTAACTCCCGGAATGGCACTGGACAGATGAGCTTCACATGCTGCAGGCCCTGGGGTTGCAGAGAGGGACAAAACTTAGTGACTGAACAATACTAATGAGGCTGGGAGATTTTCTAGCATCAGATGCAAAGGTATATGCTTCTTTCTCCACCCAAAAATGATTTGGTAAAGTCTACCATTTTGATGAAAATATATTTTCTTTGCTATCAGTCTTATTGGAATCTTTTTTTTTTTTGCTTTATTATATTTCTAATGAGAGGCCAGGGAGTTTGAATTTGACTAGTTTCCTTAGAAATTACAGCACTTGTACTTACAGCACTTGTGTGCCATCTGTAAAATTAATAAAGGTAAGAAAAATGTATTTCTAGCACACTGAGAGAAAAGGAGGTAAGTGAGTGGGAAGGCTGTGCTTTTCCTATCAGAATGCAACATTTTTTTGCAGTGCAGAAATAAAAATAAATTTAACCTCAAGACATAAGCATATGCTCTAGATTGTACTGAGGTTTCCTACTAGCTATTTGGTCTAAATACTTCAAGTTCATAATGCAGTATTAGGCTACAATAAAAGCAAAGAACTGTTTTTAAAAAATCTCTCAGTGGTTTGCTTCAAAGAGGGATTACTGGAATCATTGACAATATTATCATAATCATATCTCCTCCCTTATCAAGAGGTTTACAAATCACTAGATCTGTGTGACTTATCCATCTGCTACATGGTAGTTATTGGCATTTTTTGAATGAGTGCCTAAAGGAATGAATGAATAAACCATCAGCAACTTAAATTATACAACTTCCCGTTGGTATTTACATATGGTATTTATATCATTTTTATATAAGAATATTTTCTTTATTAAGTTAAAATGAAACATATATATATGTGTTTACAAAATAACTTCATAGATGTCTAATGTTGGATATATTTTTGAAGTGCTTTTCGAAGGATAAATATAAAATTATACCATGTTTTGTTCTGATGACTAATATGGGTCTGCTGCTGCTGCTGCTAATTCACTTCAGTCGTGTCCAACTCTGTGCGATCCCATAGATGGCAGCCCACCAGGCTCCCCCGTCCCTGGGATTCTCCAGGCAAGAACACTGGAGTGGATTGCCATTTCCTTCTCCAATCCATGAAAGTGAAAAGTGAAAGTGAAGTCACTCAGTCGTGTCCGACTCTTCGAGACCCCATGGACTGCAGCCCACCAGGCTCCTCCATCCATGGGATTTTCCATGCAAGAGTACTGGAGTGGGTTGCTTGTAGACTCTCCTTATTTGGATCATATGTCTTTATATTTACATATACATTACTTAAAGTATATAATTTGTCCTATGGAGGTCAGGAAAAAGAGGTGTTTGCCACTACTACCTCCATCTCAGTTAAAACACTTAGATTGTAAATAATTTCATATCTTTTTTTCTTCTCTGTGTGTGGTTAGTGTACATTTTAAATTTCTTCATGATTAATATCTATATAACCAAATGTCAAATTTTAGGTTAAGACCCAAGCGTAAATATATTACATAGACTTAAATTTTATTTACAGGGTTGTCAATATAGTCTTATTACTCTATTTCATTTTTGATCTTTAATGAAGTACCTGTGAGTTATGATGTGGAAAAATGTCAGGATGAGAAAATGATGCTCTCCATTTTTTTCCTAGTCATGACATTTCAGTATTATGAGCTATATTTCATAAGGTCAGGACTGTGTGACCTATTTTGCTGTACTCATTATCTACTAATCCCAAAACAGAGGCCAAGATAAAAGAAGGAGTACATTTTAAAAGGATTGCTGGCCATGGCTTTATATGATGTGTTGCCTGGATGTATGGGGAGATATTGCACATTGGCTTTTCAAGGTGAGAAAACCCAAATTGTCATAAAAATTAATTCATGCTCCACTATTAAAAAAAATAAACTAGCAGTAAGATGATCTCTTACCATCTTGTACCACCTTTTTGTATGACAGAGAGGAAAAGTGAAGCCATCTTTTTATGGAATCTCCTCTTTTGCCTCATGAGCATACATTTGTGAGGATAGGGTTGAAATACAATTTTAAAAGTATCACAAAATTATTTTCATTTATTTTTACAACTATCCTATCATGACAAAAAATAGTAACATAATGCTCAAAGCTAATAACAAGTTGATTATATCTACAAAAAACATCTAGGTTAAGAATCACAATTTTGGCAATTCCAACCTGGGAACATGCTTTTTTTTTTTTTCCTCCCTTGTAATCTTAGAGGAAAAATTGAGGGTTCTTTTTATTCCTGAGATTAATCCACTAAAGAAAATGGGTATTCACTCCACTTCTGAATAATATCTGTAATATCTAACTCCAAAAAGAAAAGCTAGGTCTTAAAATAAATGCAAACAGAACAAAACTGAATCACACCAACAGACCATAAATAAACGAATCATGAATCAGAATTGCCTAGCTTAGCCTATCCTAGACTGGCTCAACTGGAGCCAACCTAGATACATGGGGACATTAAAATGACCATTTAGAGGTCACTGAGTTCTGGGGCAATTTTTTATGCAGTATTCTTGTGGTTGCTACTGGCTAATACAAATATCAAAGTCCCTGAACTTAAAGTAAATTTTGTTTACATGAGAAACTTAATTAACTCCTTTACAACTCACTTTTATATCTTTAAAGTAGAGATATTTGCTCAGATTTTCTTGGTAAAATAGAGACTAAGGTGACAACTAAAAATAAGAATAGAGGAAGAGATGTTGAAGTGAGAATAATGGGAGTGTGAATGTGTTAGGATACACAGAAAAAATTCTGATCAGTATTGTATGTTTTAGGATTGTTGAAGAATTGCTAAAATTTAGTAATCAAAAAAGGTGAACCAGAAAGAAGAGATGGTTTCATAGAGTGGAGCACATGGATCTGAGATTATGGAAGGGTTGAGTTACAGGTGGCACTAGTGGTAAAGAACTTGCCTGCCAATGCAGGAGATGCGGGTTCGATCTCTGGGTAGGGAAGATCCACTGGAGGTGGAAATGGCAACCCACTCCAGTACTCTTGCCTGGAGAATCCCATAGACAGAGGAGCCTAGAGGCTACAGTCCATGGGATCACAAAGAGTTAGACATGACTCAAGTGACTTATTAGTTGCAAAGTTACTGGTAATGACAAGGTTTAGAAAATGATCATGGTGGTGAATATCTAGAGGACAGACATTAGTGTAACAATCTTAACAGAGGATAATCATTCAATAAACTTAGCAAAACATTGCAAAGATTAACAATTTGTGTATTGGAATAAAAAGAGTGTTAAAGAGAGTGACAGTTACCCAGGAGCCCAAAATCTCTAAGAAGCTACAGAGAATCATGTAAAGATCTGTGGACTGATTCAAATGTATTCTTTTTAATGGCTGAGTAATATTCCATTGTGTATATGTACCACAGCTTTCTTATCCATTCATCTGCTGATGGACATCTAGGTTGTTCCCATGTCCTGGCTATTATTAACAGTGCTGCAATGAACATTGGGGTACATGTGTCTCTTTCAGTTCTGGTTTCCTCGGTGTGTATGTCCAGCAGTGGGATTGCTGGGTCATAACGCAGTTCTATTTCCAGTTTTTTAAGGAATCTCCACACTGTTCTCCATAGTGGCTATACTAGTCTGCATTCCCACCAACAGTGTAAGAGGGTTCCCTTTTTGTTCACACCCTCTCCAGCACTTATTGCTTGTAGACTTTTGGATCGCAGCCTCATTGTGGTTTTGATTTGCATTTCTCTGATAATGAGTGATGTTGAGCATCTTTTAATGTATTTGCTAACCATCTGTATGTCTGTATTAGAGATAGAAAAAGAGACACAGATGTGTATAGAACAGTCTTTTGGACTCTGTGGGAGAGGGAAAGGGTGGGATGATTTGGGAGAATGGCATTGAAACATGTATAATATCATATATGAAACGAATCACCAGTCCAGGTTTGATGCATGATACTGGATGCTTGGGGCTGAAGCACTGAGACGACCCAGAGGGATGGTATGGGGAGGGAGGACGGAGGGGGGTTCAGGATGGGGAACACGTGTATACCTGTGGTGGATTCATGTTGATGTATGGCAAAATCAATACAATATTGTAAAGTAACCTCCAATTAAAATAAATAAATTTATACTTAAAAAATAAAAATAAAAAGATCTGTGGACTGTGGTGACAGTAAATAATACTGGTACTTATAGTTTGGTACCCAATTAATGTTTTTTTTTTTTTTATTTTTTTGGATGGAAGAGGCACTAATAATCACTTTGAATGGGCAGTAGGGAACACACAGGGCACCTATCTAGCATGTATGGTTGGAGAAAACTGCCACTGTCTGCAATGAACTTCTGATGCTAACTAGTAATCATAGATATTATAGGTTAAGGGTGCGAACTCCTACAAGATATTTTTACTTTAGATACCAGCCACAAGTTTGGGGCTCCCTAGGTCACTAGTTCTTCTGACAAATGCTATAAATTCAAGAGTTCCTCATGCCCTTTCATATTCAATAGCTCACTAAAACAGCTCACAGAACTCAGGAAAGCACTATACTTAAATTATAATTTTAATGTTGCTGCTGCTGCTAAGTTGCTACAGTCATGTCCGACTCTGTGCGACCCCATAGATGGCAGCCCACCAGGCTCCCCCATCCCTGGGATTCTCCAGGCAAGAACACTGGAGTGGGTTCCCATTTCCTTCTCCAATGCATGAAAGTGAAAAGTGAAAGTGAAATCGCTCAGTCATGTCCGACTCTTAGCGACCCCATGGACTGCGGCCTACCAGGCTCCTCCCTCCATGGGATTTTCCAGGCAAGAATACTGGAGTGGGGTGCTATTGCCTTCTCCATAATTTTAATAAAAGAATACAAATAAAGAACCAGCCAAAAGAAGAGACCCATGGAGGGAGTTCTGAGAGGTCCTAGATGCAGAGCTTTCATGTCTCCTGGAATATGGATGCATATTGATGTATGTTTACCAACTAGGAAGTTCAATTTTACTGAGCCAGTTTTACTGAGATTCTATTATGAAGCTATGATTGGTTGAATCCTTGGCACATAACTGAACTCTGAACTCCATCTCCAGCTCCCTTCATTTTCCTGGAGGTCAGGTTGATATTACCTGGCTCAGAGTCTCAACTCTATTCACATGGTTGATTTTTCTTGCATTGCCAGAAACAATGGAAGCCCATCACAATTCACTTTTTTAAGATAAATTCAAACATGGCCCAGGAGCCTAAGAATTTTTTAAAGGCATTCTCTTTGCTTTTTATCACTTTGGAAAATTCTAAGGGTTTAGAAATTCAGGGTTTGAGGGCTTCCCTGGTGGTTCAGACGGTAAAGCATCTGCCTGTAATGTGGGAGACCTAGGTTTGATCCCTGGGTTGGGAAGATCCCCTAGAGAAGGAAATGGCAACCCACTCCAGGAGTCTTGGCCTGGAAAATTCCATGGATGTAGGAGCCTAGTAGGCTACAGTCCATGGGATCACAAAGCACTGGACGCGACTGAGCAATTTCACTGCTTAGAAGCTTACTCCCAGAAACTAAGGATAAAGTCCAAATAAATTCTTTCTTTGTGTCCTTTATCAGTGTCCTTAGGAGAGAGCCTAGTTTTCTTCAGAGCAAGAGTCTCACGAGGTTTAGGAAAGGCAGGATTTTCCTGATGAATCACCATCAGAAACAGAGAAAAGATTTCAGGATGAAGGAAAGAGTGGGATTTATACGTTTTGAAAAACTATATCAGGATTTAAGCCAGGAGATGAGAACTGAGCTGAACCTGTGTCTCCTGCATTGCGGGCGAATTCTTTACCAACTGAGCTATCAAGGAAGCCTGAGATAACTGAACTCCTGGTTATAAATTCAAATTGTCCTATAGAAAATAAGGAGATTAATGCTGATAGTATTAAGGTGAAAAGTGATGTCAAAGCTGTGAATACGATGTCAAAGCAAGTATTTGACAAAGTCTTTCATGAAACATCCAGAGATTTAAGGCTCACATTAAAGGAGCTGTGGAGGATGGGAGTGGTTTAAAGATCTTGATGAATGCTAAAACTGTTAATGTTAAGTTATTGAGTGGCCCAGGAAAAAATGCCCCCCTTTTTCCACATATCCACTATTCTAACTTCTCACATCATAGATTATTTATTGGATTTCATATCAGGGAGTTCTAAATTATGTACTCTTTTTGTCTCTGCCCTCTTTTACATAGTAATAAATCTTTAAAAGTTTGTCAGCTTATAGTTGCTTCATGTAGCTGCTTATATCTTACAAAATATTTTATTATATATAAATTGGGATACTGTGCCCACCTATGATGAAAAAATAATGTGTTCCATGTTATAGAACATAGCCATTAAGTGACAAAGCTGATTTAAATGGATCATTTCCCAGTTTGAAATTCAACCCCATTAGCTCTGTGTCTCTCTTTTTGCAGGGAGGGGAGCTTCTTTTATAGAAACTTATGTTCAGGCCCTGTATATAATATCTAAAATATACTAAACAAGCAAACAAACTGAGGTATGTCTGAATAAGGAAGTGAGGTCCTGTTTAGATGAATTGTCTCTTCAAGTTTTCCTGATTTTTACTTTTTTTTTGATTTATAAATATCCTTGATCCGTTTCTACATCATTATGCTACAGGGAACTCAAGAGAGAACTGAGATTATTTTATATTATGTATCCATTTTGAAGTTAACAAGACTTGTCAGGAACAATAATTCTTTGTTTTCATTTAGGATTCAGCTTTCAACAATCTAGAGAATACTTCCTTTACGAACTCATTTTATGAACATTTATAGTATCCCTACCTATCAGGTTAGTTGCTAGGGGTGAATTGAAATAATTCAATAAAATGTAAATGAAGTGCTTAGTATTGCAAATTTCTTTGAAGGTGGATTTTTATTACTTCACTAGCATATTAAAATAATGGTAGAGCAGATTTTAAACAAATCATAAACCAACCTTGATATTGGTGCATACATATTTTAGTTCAGAGTATCTCTTACCTTTTAGCATCAGAATTATTTTATACATATTTATTTTATTTTTTATGATTGGTATTTATTAACATTTACTGCATTATTCAATCAACATAACTGTATCATTAATGTTACAATGGACCCAGAGTGTACCATATTTTAGATCTATAATGATCTCTAACATACTACTCTACTGTCCTGACAAAATGTCATTTTTCATTATGGGGGAGAAGCTTCTCTACTTTCTAATGTTTTCATCATGACTTTGATATGCCAGTGCTCCTCTTCTCCAAGGAGAAAGAAAGAAAGAAACTATAGCAATAATTACCAACTGCACAAGTCATTATCATTATAATAGAAATAAAATTGAAATGGTAAGAGCTTGGCATTATTCACATTTTCCACCTGCTTTGTTAATGATCATATTATCTTTGAAATCCTCATAGACTTATTTTGAAGTGTAGATGTCATAATACCTAAAGCATCTTAGGATATGGAATCACACCATAAGCCACTGATCAAATCTTCTAGGCCAAGTCTCCAGGTGTATCACAGCTCTGATCCTATGACCTCTCAAAAATGTCTTTCTGAAGAGTTAATAGAGAACAGATGTTACCTAAGGCAGCAGCTGTTACCATTAGACAAATGGGAACCTGGCAAATGAAGAGGGCAGAAGCTCTTTAAAGAGACAATCCAGTTCCTTAAAAAATAGCAATAAGATATTTTGAAAAGGTCAGAAAAAGGTGCACAAGCATGTGTTTTTGCACATGTATATTCATTAAAAGTCCTTTCAGAAAATAACTTTCACTGACACAAAAATTCTCATATTCATTTGAAATAGTCTGGTCTTGATAATTATGAAAGGAGATTTTTCTACATTACAAAATATAAAATTCAGTTTTATTGGGTCTTCAAGTTTATATTTTTCATTAGTAAAGTCAATAATATTTTCCTGATGGTTTAATGTGTTCCCTACCTAATGATGCAAAACTCAGTGGAAAAAAATGCAATACTGTTTTTCTCAGTCTAGAACCTCATCTTTCATTAGTGGGAAGAAATATGTGAACATATAACGCAGTGACTACTTCTAGAATTGATGGATAAATTAATCTTCCTGACAGGAAAGTTCTTAGAAGCAAGAGATATTTGACTTGAGTTCTGAAAAATGAAAAAATAAAAATACCATAAAAGGAAAAAATTTTCCACAAGAAACAACAAACCATACACAAAGTCTTGAAAGTTGGGACCTGAACAAAATGTAAGAACTGGACAGAAGAACAGAGATTCTTAAATTGTAGTGTGCATCAGAACGATTTGGAATTCTTGTTAAAAATGCAGACACCTGGTCGCATCATGGACACTCTAATCTATTAGATCTGGTGTGGTATCTGGAGTTCTTCATCTTACTAAGCACTTCTTATTTTATATTACTCTGATGAAATCAGAGGGAAGATTGCACTTTGAGACATGTTTCTTTCAATGAATGGTTCCTGAAGTGCAGTCTCCAGATCAGCAATACCACCATTATTAACTGGAAATTTGTTAGAAATGTCAACTCTCAGCCTTACTTTAGCTTGGCAGAAATTCTGGTGTTTGGGTCTAGCTATCTGGGCTTTAATAAGCAATTTGGCTGATTCAAATTTTCAGGTTGTAGTGTAGTATGTTGCAGTTGGCATAGATTCATTGATGAGTGCTCAGTAAAGTTATATAGTCTCATTTTGAACATAAGAAATCCCTTTAGTGGAACTCAAGGTAGTGAGAGTGACATTGAGATTCATTTTTTATATTATTCATATTTTCTCAATGAGCGCATAAAGTCATCTACTGGTAAGGAATCATTATATCTGCTATGGTGTGGGTAGGGTAAAATTTGTTATTTGGCTTTTCCAAACAATGAAGAATAGATGCTAGTCCTATATGAAATGATGTTTTTGGAAACATCAGACAGTAATCCTCTTCTATATAATTTTTTGTCAGTATATATAACTTTTCACCTTGAACTTCAAATGCCAAAGTTGATACGTGAATGAGAAGCATTGTTTCACCTACCTATCAAAAGAACAAAAAAGATGCGTAAGAACAAATATGTCTAATTTTTGTCCCCTTCTACAATATGGATGGGGCTTCCCTGGTGGTGCAGTAGTAAAGAATTTTCCTGACATTGCAGGAGATGCAAGAGACATGGGTTTGATCCTTGGGTTAGGAAGGTTCCCTGGAGTAGGAAAAGGCAACCTGCTCCAGTATTCTTGCCTGAAAAATCCCATGGACACAAGAACCTGGCAGGCTATGGTCTATGAGGTCACAAAGTGTTGGACCTGAGTGATGAGCACACATACACATTCTGAATATGCATATTTATTTCTCAATGGACAGCATGACAGAAATCCTTAAATATGAGTGGAAATAATATTCTTAGAAGGCTAGGATTTAGTCTTTGTTCTTTTCCTCTTTCCTCTGTTTCTTCCCTCTAACCCTTCAGGACTGGTCATGTCCTTTGTGAGAAAGAAAGAGGCCATGTTTAGCCCCTACTTCTCAAAGAGCTCTTCTGAGTTGTTTTTTGAAACAGTAAGCAGTCAATGATTTTTAGGGCAGAAATAAAATATGTTATACAACTATAGAAAACTCTAGATTCTCCATTTTTCATTGTTCTTTGATTGATTAGCAGCTATATTCCAGGCAATGTATTCAGAAATAGTTGTCAGTAAATTAATAAATGGGGATCCCTGGTGGCTCAGTTGGTAAAGAATCTGCTTGCAATGCAGGAGACCTGGGTTCAGAACTGGGAAGACCCAAGTTTGAACCCTGGGTCAGGAAGATTCTCTAGAGAAGGGAATAGCTACCCACTCCAGTATTCTTGCCTGGAGAATTCCATGGACAGAGGAGCTTGGTGGGTTACAGTGCATGCGGTTGCCAAGAGTTGGACATGAATGAGCAACTAACGGACACACAAATTAACAAATAAAGCACGTTTCTTATAATCTGTAGCTCACAATCTTCTGATACCTGCCAAGGTATAATACCAAGGTATTATAGCTAAAAAAATACTTGGACCTGAGAAAAATGTTATTATTTATATCATAGCTCATATATATTAAATTTCAAAGTACTATTTGACACCCAGAGGTGTCAGCATATATATTATCGTCTCTTTATGTTTTACAACATAAATGTGCGATATTTACTGACTTTAATCAAAAGGAAGAAGTGGTTTGCTTTGACTTTGTATAGATTGGTATTATATTATTTCTCCCCCAAATAAACATAGGATTAAGTTAGAAGATGATTTAGAAATTCTTACTGAAAGTGCAGGCATGAACTTTTTGGTGTCAGGGTGATCTTCTTAGACACAGATGAGCCTTTGGATCCAAGCAGAGTTAGGTTAAAATCTGAGTTATGTCACTTCACGCTGTTATTTTAACCTTTCTGAAACTGTTGCTTCATCTGTGCATCTGTGAAGTGGTGATAATAAATACCACAATATATTGCTACAGGATAATTAAGTAAGATGACGTTTGTAAAGAGCCTGGCATTTGGTTGGTGCTCAATAAATTTTAGTTTTATTTGACATACATTCTCTTTAATGTCTTTCCCTTTCATATGGAGCCATGTGTCAGCCATTAAATGCTTGCCGCTCCATTTCACATCGTATCTCTTTGAGGTCTAAGAAGTCTACCTTAAAAAACAAAAATTATTATACAAGATACTGTTTCCCTATTGTTCAAACAGTGCATGAATATTGATTGGTGTGCATCTACCATATACCATGCATGCATTCTCAATGGTCCCAAGAGCAGGTGGAGTGGGTGGTGAAATGCAGGATTACAGACTACAGAATTAAAGTGATAGATGGTTTGAACTGACCGATATTTAAAACAAGAATGGCTAGGACCATTAAATGGAATTACATGAGGGGAGTTAAGGAGTTATAAGTCAATCAACATTTATCCTTTAGTGTTGGCATTAACTAGTTCTCTGAGGTTTATTGTAATATACAAAACCCCCTATGTTTGCTATCTGTATCTTCACTCTATTTTGACTTTTTCCATCATTATTATAGGCATTCCAGGTCGCCCTAGTGGTAAAGAACCCGCCTGCCAATGTAGGAGACATAAGAGACATGGTTCGATCCCTGGGTTGGGAAGATGCCCTGGAGGAGGTTGCGGCAACCCACTCTAGTATTCTTGCCTGGAGAATCCCATGGACAGTGGAGCCTGGCGGGCTACAGTCTGCAGGGTCAAAAGAGTCAGACATCACTGCAGCGACTTAGGACACACAGACATCATTATTATTGGTAAAAATTAAGATTCTGTTTTTTTTTTTTTTTTTTTTAACTTAACATGGGGGAGTAGGGAGAAAAATTGAGAATCACTTCATATTTTAAATAGAGTCTGGGAAACAACCAGCCAGATATGAGTGCTTGTAGTTACTGTCTGTTTACCAAAACTGAGAACTACAGTGAAAAGATACCTTTCTACTGGTTTTGCTGATAATAGTAGTTCTTTCATATTTATTAAATAAAGAAACAGATAATTGCATCATGCTAGACAGTGCTGTACATCCTAGTGATATAGAGGATGAGTAAGTCTCTGTCTTGTTGTGAGGTCCTCAAGGTTCCAGAAGGAGTACACCTGGTTTCCTTTCCCAAAGAGTCAGTTCACAGTGAAGCAAAACTGCCACTTAAATGATAATACTCTGCCTCCCAAAAGAAAGAGTAGAGATTCAATAAGAAGGTGAGATTAAGGAGGAACATGGACTTTTCTTTTTTATCTGTTATGTAAATCATAATAGGATTTTAGTAAGTCATTTAATTTATTAGAAAGGAAGGATAGTTAGGCAAAAGCAGAACAATATTTGCTTTCTTTCCTTTATATGTTCTACAGGCTTATAAAGCCATGTGAGAAACACAGTCTTTAAAAGAGTCATATAATGACATTTTGTGCATCACTGGCAAAAATGAACACATTATATATCATATGAGTGCTTTGTAAAATACTATGATTAATACAATTAATTTCTGATAAGAAAACATTAATACAATGTACTAGTTCTATATTTAATCCAGTTTTCTTTTTTAACACACCAAAAAATATGCTTCTGGGGAATTTCTGATGCAAAAAAAAAAAAACCTCGTGCAAAAATGAGTCATATATTTACATATGAACAAATTTCACATTAGTAGTTGGGGCTGCCAATTTTGAAAGTAAATACTTCTTGATTTAATTTAAAATCTGAACTGTATTTCAGCAGTAATCTTTGCATGGTTTGTATCCCTTTGTGATGGATGTATACACCCAATGAACATGTTTTGAGACATAAAAACCATAACCATAAAGATTCACTTTTGGATTCACTCTTGGGTTAAGATTATTTTATCTGAAAAAGTCTACACACTTTTATGGAGTAAGAAAATTTCAAGGAATAAAAAAGAAGAAAAAATCCAATAACATTTTTAAGTAGCACAAAGCCTTTAAAAGATATCTCATCACTCTTTGAAACAAACCTTTCAGGTAAACTGCTGTTATTTTTATCACCGTGGAAGTGAAGGTGAAAGTTGCTGCTGCTGCTGCTAAGTCGCTTCAGTCGTGTCCGACTCTGTGTGGCCCATAGACGGCAGCCCACCAGGCTCCCCCGTCCCTGGGATTCTTCAGGCAAGAACACTGGAGTGGACGGCCATTTCCCTCTCCCATGCATGAAACTGAAAAGTGAAAGTGAAGTCATCCAGTCACGTCTGACTCTTAGCGACCCCATGGACAGACTGCAGCCTACCAGGCTTCTCCATCCATGGGATTTTCCAGGCAAGAGTACTGGAGTGGGGTGCAGTCACTCAGTTGTGTCCAATTCTTTGTGGCCCCATGGACTGTATAGTCCCTGGAATTCTCCAGGCCAGAAAAGTGGAGTGGGTAGCCTTCCCTTTCTCCAGAGTATTTTCCCAACCCAGGGGTTGAACTCAGGTCTCCCGCATTGTAGGGGGATTCTTTACCAGCTGAGCTACAAGCAAAGCCCAAGAAGGGATCTTCCTGACCCAGGAATCCAACCGGAGTCTTCTGCATTGCAGGCGGATTCTTTAACAACTGAGCTATGAGGGAAGCCCATATAACAAGGAAAACTAGGCTTCACTGAGATTAAATGATAATTATTGACACACTACATTAGATGGTAAAACCAAAAATGAGTTTCCTAACTTAGAGCCTGTTTCTGTTCTTTCACTAGAAAAGGGAATGCTTTGTTTTTTACTCAGAAATTTTGTAGCTCTCAGATAGTTGAATTTATTTGTTTTAATGATATCTATAGAAATAGTGAAGATCTACCAAGAAATAGATGATTTTGTTTGTTTGTTCTCCCTTTAGCCTAGATACCCCGCATGGTATCTAGTACTCACTGTTCTAACCTGCCCATACGCCTATTCTCCAGACAAAATATGAAAAGTGATTGCTATACATCTTTAGAGACTGTGATTTGAAAACATCCCTGGGGAGTGAGCAGACAATACCTTGTTAGCTAATTCATCAATTGCTGCTTTCTATTATCTGCCAGATACTCGAATACTTTTCCAGTTTCACTCTTGGTCTGCTTCTAGAGGATGGGATATAATATGTCTACCAATGAATAGCTGGGATAGAGAGCTCCAAGAGCTATCACAGCCTTCTACTGTCTGCCAGGCAACAAGCATGGGAAAAAAATGTGATATTGTAGCTGGAGTAAACCGTAGGTGAAGGTTAAGCCAAACTGTAGAAAGAGTTCAGCTTCTTCTATCAGCATTATGTCTTGCTCTAATTATGTGAACTAACAAAATGGCTTTTATGTTTGAATCATTTTGATGAGATATTCAGTTTTTGCAGCCAAACTCGCAAAGTCTGACATGACTGAGCGACTGAACTGAACTGAACTAACATACTTTGAAATTCTTGGTTTTAAAGCATTTAGGTATAAATGCCATCTTGTATGTAAGTGGATCCATTAGGATGCCTTGTTTTATTCACACTATCCTCATCTATGATTCAAATTTCTTCCTTCATTTGTAAGATCTATAGACTTTTAAAGGTATGCAGCAATTTTTATTCATAGACCCCTGTTTGCATATTTATTTTTTCTTATTCAGCCCAATCCAGCTATTTTACTAGATGACTTACTCTGTTTTATACCATTTTTTCTTAAACTTTTTCCATTACCTTTCTTTAAAATATCTGCTATGTTGCCAATAAATATTCCTGCATTTTTTACTTTTAAAACAAATGTTTACTCTGTTTCTTTGCCTGACCTGAAAACTACCTTTCCACAGATAAGTTACGGTTTATTTTTATTCTCCATACCTGCTGGAGACTAAATGCTTATCTCCCCTTGAAAATTTACATATTGGACCATGATCTCCAATGTGAAGGTATTTGAAGGCGGGGCTTTGGGGAGCTAATGAGGTTTAGATGAGACCTTGAAGATAAAGTCCCTATGACAGGATTAATGTCCTTACAAGAACTGGAAGAGATTAGAGCCCTTTATCCCATGTGGGGATACAGCAAGAAGGAAGCCATTTTAAAGCAGGAATGGGACTCTTTAATCTTAGACTTTCTAGTCTCCAAAACTGTAAGAAATAATTGTCTATTGTTTAAGCCACCCAGTCTATGTTAACTTGTTTGTTACTGCAGTCTGAATTGACTAAGATTAAATTTACTTCAGTTTTCTTATTCTTCCCAAATCTCAGAGACAGGGTGGTATTCTTCTAGTTCTCTACAACCCCATTTTCTTATATTACTTGCCAAGTCTTTTTAAAAGAAAATTTTTTTTTTTTCTTAATTTAAACCCTCTTCCATACTCATCACTGCCAAGTACAACTCTCTTAGGCTTTTCCCCCACAACACAGAAAGATCAAACATGTGTAATCTCCATCCAGTTTTCTCCAAATCATCAGTCTAATGTCCTTGCCTTTTAGAACTTGGGCCTCTTTTCTTCCAGATCTTTCACCTCCACTCCACTGAAGCGCAGTGGCCATTCTCTTGGTATTGCATTGGATATCATTTAGAATTGCTTCATCTTATATCAGAGATCAGATACCTTGAGATGCAGAATTTGAGACAGAGATTAGTGGACAGGAATTTATTAGAAGCTGTTATTTGGATCAATTCCAGTGGAAGAGAAGGAAAGCAGTAGGAATGGGTCAGCAGGCAAGTTGGTCTGAGTTGCTGTCTCCTTTAAATGCTTTGGTCAATACACAGGAAGTGCTAAAGCTGGAAAGCCGTCTTATGTTGTCTGTTTAGAAGCAAGAGAGCATCCATCAGTCATTAGATGCAGTTGCCCCAAAAAGGGATCTGGTCTTAGGAAGGCCTACTTCCATCACCCTAAGTCAGAGAGGAGGGGAAGTAGTTGAGAGTGTATTACCAGCAGTGCTTGCAAGAGCTAACAAAACAATCCTTCAGTTCTGGAGAGATATCAGAATTGCATGATGTTATCAATTACATTCCCCGTTACACTATTCAGAAAAATACACTTCATATAAGTTCTGAAAATAGTAACTTCTAGGAAAAATGGGGATAAATAAGTTCTGCACAAGGATAAATATGAAAACTTATTTTAATGATGTATTTGCTGAGGAACTGCTTCAGTAATAAAAGGTTAAATGTGAGTTTTCCATGTTACAGTATTTTAGAATATTATGATCATTTTGCCTTAAAATTAGTGACATAAACATTTTTGTATCATCCTCCCTTAAAGGGAGATGATTTTGTATAATTTAGTGAATAGAGCAATTTTTAAATTAAAATAAAGTACACAATAGTAATTGCTGACTTTAGAAGAGCGTCACAAAGTGTCAAGAATTTTTGTTTCTAACATGTATTAAAATTCACTTAATTCTATTATTATCCCTGTCTTACAATTAAGGAGAATAAAGCTCAGAAAAAGGGTTAAGATATTTGCCCAAAGTCACACAACTATGAATTTAACCTCAATAGTCTGACACCAGTGGCTACACCATTAAACATCAAGTTGTGTTGATTTTCTGATTTCTTCCTTGTAGCTCCAAGAATGGTAAGCAAAGCAATTTGTCTAAATGTCCTGATTGGTGACTATTTCTAGAAACTGAATGAAAAGTTATATAAATTTCCCCTTAGAGTTCTGTCTTATATAGAGTATTCCACAGAAAGATTGAAGGGAGTATTGCAGATTTGCTCTCACACTGTTTGTTTATTTTTTATATCCTGGCTTTAAGATAAATTACTTTCAATTCATACAGAAAAGCGAAAATGAGTTAAAAAAAAATTTTCCAGCATATTCACCCTTGAAAGACTATAACAATTTGAAAATACAAAGAAAGGAACAGAATACAAATATTTCTTTCTTCTTATTTACTTTCTTTTAAAGTAATTACTAGCTGAATCTTATCCCTCAAGAGGGAAAGTACAGTTATTGTCAAATGGCAATGAAAATGAAATCTGTTAGCTACTGAAACCAACTTTGCTTGCTGTACACTCAAACCTTGATGCTATACAATTCTCCAAATAATTGTAAAAGTTTTTTCTTGTTAATTTTCTTCCAGTTTTTAGAATTATTTTAAAGCCTCAAACAATGCTGTGTTAAATACAAACAAATACAGAGGAAGGAGAGGGAGTTCAGGGAAAATAGGCTAGAATTAAATTGTATAGAGTGACACAGTACCATTATGAGAATTCAAGACTTTTATCAATTTTTTTTCTGGGTCCAATATACTATATTTCATTTTCTATGAAGTTCTCCTATTGATGTAAAATTATCTGTACCTCTATAAATGAAAGTATATTTTAAAAATCCAATCAAAAATGGGCAGAAAACCTAAATAGACATTTCACCAAAGAAGACATACATATGGCCAACAGGCAAATGAAAAGATGCCCAATATCACACATTTTTAGAGAAACGTAAACCAAGACTACAGTTAGGTATCACTTCACACCAGTCAGAATGGCTATCATTAAAAAGTCTACAAATAGTAAATGCTGGAGAGGGTGTGAAGAAAAGAGAACCCCCTCCCCCTTAGAAGGCTAAAAATAGAGTTGTCATATGATCCACAATCCCACTCCTGGACATATATCTGGAGAAAACTCTGGTTTGAAAAGATACAAGTACCTCAATATGAATTGCAGGACTATTTACAATAGCCAGGACATGGAAGCAACCTAAGTGTCCATAGACAGATGAATAGATAAAGACAATGTGGCGTATATATATATATACACACACACAATAGAATATTACTCAGTCATAAATAATTATAAAATAGTACCATTTGAAGCAACATGAATGGATCTAGAGACTATTACACAAAGTGAAGTAAGTTAAAGATGAATATCATATGATATCACTTCTGTGTGGAATCTAAAAATTGATACAAATGAAAATTATTTACAAAACAGAGATAGACTTAGAGACATTGAAAACAAATTTATGGTTATCAAAGGGTAAGGGAGGCAGGGGAGGCGTGAATAGAGATAAATTAGGAGTTTGGGATTAACATATACACATTACTGTATGTAAAATAGGTAAATAACAAGAATATATTTTGTAACACAGGGAACTATACTCAACATCTTGTAGTAACCTAGAGTGGAAAAGAATCTGAAAAGGAATATCTATATCTATATCTGAATCACTTTGCTTGTATACTTGAAATTAACACCTTGTATACTTGAAACTAGCACATTTTAGATTAAGTAGCACATTGTAGACTAATTATACTTCAATAAAGAGTACCACAATATAGTATTATACTAAAATATATATCTTGTTTATTGCAGATCAAAATCCTTTAGCTCAAAAGGATAATCCAATAACTTCTGTTTATTGCATTCTAAGGGATTTCTGACACTTTTAATCTTCCTCATTTCCAAAAATCAGGAAAATTAGAAAATGAAGGAAAAAAAAGAAAAAAAATTAAAATCATTCTTAAACTGTCATCTAAAGATAACTACTGTTAATATTTGTGTCTATTTTCTGTTCTTCTTCTATACTTATTTTATACAATCTAAAAATATTAGACTATCTCTTTTAGGTAGCTCAGTGCAAAGTGAAAATGCAATAATCCTTCTTTGAAAGTTCTTAAGAATTTCAAGATGGCAATAGCAGAGCACAAAACTAAGCATGAGGCCCTTTTAAGCATGGGAACAGTTGTAAATATATAGGTCTCATGCCCAGGAAGCTGACCCAGGTTTGTTTAATGAGTGAGTGAGTGTGCAATAACAGGAGCTGTTGGAAAAGTCACACCAGATAACCTGAAATATATTGGGGCAAACTCAGAGTTACCAAATGCTGCACATACTTTCCACTTTTTCATATCCAGAACATTATGTTGAATGAAATTCACTTGGAATTAAGAATCCATACTTACATTATTGTTAAGAGAGAGAAAATGAGGCTGAAACTAATAAGGATCTAATAGTTCTCCGAGGAATACATGTGGGGAAAACATATTAGAAAGATAAATAAAACGTTAACTTAAATGAAGCAGCCAAACGGTAGGTCAGAGGCAATCACTACGATATATCAGGAAATGTTTACCCCACTTTACTAAAAGTAGTTCTTAAAAAAGAACGGAAGCATAGAACCATCTAGGCAAATTGGTCACTGAATGCCTGCTAACACTTTCCTAAAATATACCCTTTACTATTTATCATTTTATACTTGCAATTGTCTCATTAATGCAGAAGTACTGATAAATTTGAGGCTTCTTTTGCAAATTGGAAAAAAATGGGCTGATTGGAGATTACTGGTAATGCAACTTTGATCCTGCCCTTGAGAGACTAAGGATTTATATCTCCTAAGCTTGCTGTCACCTACTTTGTAAGTAATCAGCAAACCTTGAACCATAAATATGGAAATATATTTGCACGCTGTAGAAACAAAATTATAGGCATATTTATTCCTTGCATATTTCTGACAACAGTATAAATCACCACTAGAGATTACTTAGTGAATTTTAGTGGCTAATTGATAGGCAACTTTTGATTATTTACAATAAAAAAAAGAACAGCAATAAGAAGATTTCAGGGGAGTGGTTGATATAAACAATGCCTTTTAGCAGGTTTTGCATCAAGGTTTATTTGGTTAAACTTATTATAACAAGGTGTAATTTTATTAATATTGCCATTTATAGTATTAGTGGATGTTAGTTGCATTAATGGATGTTAGTGTTACTAACGGTGAAAGCAATGGCACTCCACTCCAGTGTTCTTGCCTGGAGAATCCCAGGGATGGGGAGCCTGGTGGGCTGCCGTCTATGGGGTCGCACAGAGCCCGACGTGACTGAGGTGACTTAGCAGCAGCAGCGTTACTAACATGCTATAATATTATCAATATTTAATATTAATCATTACATAATTTATGTAAAATATTAGCCTATTAATGGAGAACAGGGTTTAATATTCACAGTATACTTCAGCACTCATAGCACCTTACGTAAACTCAATCTGTATTTATGTATTGCATTTGTCTGGGTGTTTTTCTAGACTGTGAACTCATTAAGCCATGGAAATTGTTACTTACCTTTTCTCCAAGAATACCAGTGTATTGGTTTGAGCATGGTTAGATATCAATAGGGGCTTCCCTGGTGGCTCAGAGGTTAAAGCGTCTGCCTCTAATGCAGGACACCTGGGTTCGATCCCTGGGTGGGGAAGATCCCCTGGAGAAGGAAATGGCAACCCACTCCAGTATTCTTGCCTGAAGAATCCCATGGACGGAGGAGNTATCCTGGCTTTAAGATAAATTACTTTCAATTCATACAGAAAAGCGAAAATGAGTTAAAAAAAAATTTTCCAGCATATTCACCCTTGAAAGACTATAACAATTTGAAAATACAAAGAAAGGAACAGAATACAAATATTTCTTTCTTCTTATTTACTTTCTTTTAAAGTAATTACTAGCTGAATCTTATCCCTCAAGAGGGAAAGTACAGTTATTGTCAAATGGCAATGAAAATGAAATCTGTTAGCTACTGAAACCAACTTTGCTTGCTGTACACTCAAACCTTGATGCTATACAATTCTCCAAATAATTGTAAAAGTTTTTTCTTGTTAATTTTCTTCCAGTTTTTAGAATTATTTTAAAGCCTCAAACAATGCTGTGTTAAATACAAACAAATACAGAGGAAGGAGAGGGAGTTCAGGGAAAATAGGCTAGAATTAAATTGTATAGAGTGACACAGTACCATTATGAGAATTCAAGACTTTTATCAATTTTTTTTCTGGGTCCAATATACTATATTTCATTTTCTATGAAGTTCTCCTATTGATGTAAAATTATCTGTACCTCTATAAATGAAAGTATATTTTAAAAATCCAATCAAAAATGGGCAGAAAACCTAAATAGACATTTCACCAAAGAAGACATACATATGGCCAACAGGCAAATGAAAAGATGCCCAATATCACACATTTTTAGAGAAACGTAAACCAAGACTACAGTTAGGTATCACTTCACACCAGTCAGAATGGCTATCATTAAAAAGTCTACAAATAGTAAATGCTGGAGAGGGTGTGAAGAAAAGAGAACCCCCTCCCCCTTAGAAGGCTAAAAATAGAGTTGTCATATGATCCACAATCCCACTCCTGGACATATATCTGGAGAAAACTCTGGTTTGAAAAGATACAAGTACCTCAATATGAATTGCAGGACTATTTACAATAGCCAGGACATGGAAGCAACCTAAGTGTCCATAGACAGATGAATAGATAAAGACAATGTGGCGTATATATATATATACACACACACAATAGAATATTACTCAGTCATAAATAATTATAAAATAGTACCATTTGAAGCAACATGAATGGATCTAGAGACTATTACACAAAGTGAAGTAAGTTAAAGATGAATATCATATGATATCACTTCTGTGTGGAATCTAAAAATTGATACAAATGAAAATTATTTACAAAACAGAGATAGACTTAGAGACATTGAAAACAAATTTATGGTTATCAAAGGGTAAGGGAGGCAGGGGAGGCGTGAATAGAGATAAATTAGGAGTTTGGGATTAACATATACACATTACTGTATGTAAAATAGGTAAATAACAAGAATATATTTTGTAACACAGGGAACTATACTCAACATCTTGTAGTAACCTAGAGTGGAAAAGAATCTGAAAAGGAATATCTATATCTATATCTGAATCACTTTGCTTGTATACTTGAAATTAACACCTTGTATACTTGAAACTAGCACATTTTAGATTAAGTAGCACATTGTAGACTAATTATACTTCAATAAAGAGTACCACAATATAGTATTATACTAAAATATATATCTTGTTTATTGCAGATCAAAATCCTTTAGCTCAAAAGGATAATCCAATAACTTCTGTTTATTGCATTCTAAGGGATTTCTGACACTTTTAATCTTCCTCATTTCCAAAAATCAGGAAAATTAGAAAATGAAGGAAAAAAAAGAAAAAAAATTAAAATCATTCTTAAACTGTCATCTAAAGATAACTACTGTTAATATTTGTGTCTATTTTCTGTTCTTCTTCTATACTTATTTTATACAATCTAAAAATATTAGACTATCTCTTTTAGGTAGCTCAGTGCAAAGTGAAAATGCAATAATCCTTCTTTGAAAGTTCTTAAGAATTTCAAGATGGCAATAGCAGAGCACAAAACTAAGCATGAGGCCCTTTTAAGCATGGGAACAGTTGTAAATATATAGGTCTCATGCCCAGGAAGCTGACCCAGGTTTGTTTAATGAGTGAGTGAGTGTGCAATAACAGGAGCTGTTGGAAAAGTCACACCAGATAACCTGAAATATATTGGGGCAAACTCAGAGTTACCAAATGCTGCACATACTTTCCACTTTTTCATATCCAGAACATTATGTTGAATGAAATTCACTTGGAATTAAGAATCCATACTTACATTATTGTTAAGAGAGAGAAAATGAGGCTGAAACTAATAAGGATCTAATAGTTCTCCGAGGAATACATGTGGGGAAAACATATTAGAAAGATAAATAAAACGTTAACTTAAATGAAGCAGCCAAACGGTAGGTCAGAGGCAATCACTACGATATATCAGGAAATGTTTACCCCACTTTACTAAAAGTAGTTCTTAAAAAAGAACGGAAGCATAGAACCATCTAGGCAAATTGGTCACTGAATGCCTGCTAACACTTTCCTAAAATATACCCTTTACTATTTATCATTTTATACTTGCAATTGTCTCATTAATGCAGAAGTACTGATAAATTTGAGGCTTCTTTTGCAAATTGGAAAAAAATGGGCTGATTGGAGATTACTGGTAATGCAACTTTGATCCTGCCCTTGAGAGACTAAGGATTTATATCTCCTAAGCTTGCTGTCACCTACTTTGTAAGTAATCAGCAAACCTTGAACCATAAATATGGAAATATATTTGCACGCTGTAGAAACAAAATTATAGGCATATTTATTCCTTGCATATTTCTGACAACAGTATAAATCACCACTAGAGATTACTTAGTGAATTTTAGTGGCTAATTGATAGGCAACTTTTGATTATTTACAATAAAAAAAAGAACAGCAATAAGAAGATTTCAGGGGAGTGGTTGATATAAACAATGCCTTTTAGCAGGTTTTGCATCAAGGTTTATTTGGTTAAACTTATTATAACAAGGTGTAATTTTATTAATATTGCCATTTATAGTATTAGTGGATGTTAGTTGCATTAATGGATGTTAGTGTTACTAACGGTGAAAGCAATGGCACTCCACTCCAGTGTTCTTGCCTGGAGAATCCCAGGGATGGGGAGCCTGGTGGGCTGCCGTCTATGGGGTCGCACAGAGCCCGACGTGACTGAGGTGACTTAGCAGCAGCAGCGTTACTAACATGCTATAATATTATCAATATTTAATATTAATCATTACATAATTTATGTAAAATATTAGCCTATTAATGGAGAACAGGGTTTAATATTCACAGTATACTTCAGCACTCATAGCACCTTACGTAAACTCAATCTGTATTTATGTATTGCATTTGTCTGGGTGTTTTTCTAGACTGTGAACTCATTAAGCCATGGAAATTGTTACTTACCTTTTCTCCAAGAATACCAGTGTATTGGTTTGAGCATGGTTAGATATCAATAGGGGCTTCCCTGGTGGCTCAGAGGTTAAAGCGTCTGCCTCTAATGCAGGACACCTGGGTTCGATCCCTGGGTGGGGAAGATCCCCTGGAGAAGGAAATGGCAACCCACTCCAGTATTCTTGCCTGAAGAATCCCATGGACGGAGGAGCCTGGTGGGCTAAAAGTGTTTGTTGAATTAACAAATGGAGATATCAATGAATAAATATGCTGTGCCATGAAAGAACATTGTTAGAGTGAATCAGAATTGTATGAGTAAGTCTTCTGAAAGAAATAGAAAATGAAGACATGGTCTCAGCTTAAACTGCAAGCAGTGTAGCTACAGACAAAGAGTAGGACAGAGAATCATATTTCAAACAAAGAGAGCTGGGTGAATCAAAAGTGGATGTAAGATAGGTGAGGCTCATGCAAGAGATGCAAGCAAACGGTTCTAGTATTTATTTTTACAATGTTTTTCTTTCTGCTATTATTTTTTTTAACATGAAACTAAAGAGGAGAATTAAATATGCTCCTTATTTCAGGGTATATTGTGTTTATTTCTCTTTCCCTTAGTCCCAGCCTGTACTCCATTCCATTTACCTTTATAGGTGCTCACACTCATAGATTTAATATATGCTTTGGTATGTACATTTTTTAAAATGTGGTGTTTTTAGATATTTTAAATTTAAATAATTTTTTCAACAGATCTCATTCTTTTCAGTACTCTTCTCACACATTGGCATTATACAAGATACATTAATGTAGCATAGACCTCTGATCTGTGGCTTCCTGATAGATGCCTTGGAGGTTATTTACATATCTCTAACTCTAGTCAGACATACTTGAAGACCCAAACAGAAGGGTCTTTGTGCTTTATAGCTGCCCACTCCTATCCTTCTCTGGCTGTGTCTTCCTTCCAGGGGAAAGAACATAAAGGACCAAGAGGACTTCCTCATCAGGAACATTTCCATGTGCTCTCCGCTCACCCCCCCCAACCCCCCCCTCTACTTACTTCTAGACAATATTTCAGGTACCTAGGGCCCCAGAATTTTCTGCTCAATTGTCCTCAAGCCATTTGTTTTACGGGACTGCACTGGTTTGTCCCCCAAAATCAAACTGCTTCTGGTACACACAGCTCTAGATTGGATGAGTGGCCAGTGGGTAGTTACCTGCAAGAATTGTGAATGGAGCTTGTACGTGGAAGCTGGATTGCCCACATGTTTACAGGCGAAATCCCTTGCAGTGTTAAAGAGCAGGATGGAAGTGTAGGAGGAGGAGGAGAATGTGAGAGTGACATGGAACATGGATAGTAGGAATGTACTGAGATACCTGTCTCATTAATGAAAGAAATTTGTATGAAAAACATACATATGTATGAGTTTAATAAGTTTGCACAATCACCAAAACTGAAACTCCTTTGTGTGTGTGTGTATATATATATATATATATATACATATATATATATTTTAAATCTCAGCAAAATCACTAGCTGATATGTATGAGAAAATTACTCTTATGGTATCATTGAGTTGAAGACATGCTGCTACCTATCATTAGAGTCAAATTAGGTTGGAACTAGATTATTTACTCTTGTTAGCTGATCATCTATGTATCTATTTATCACATATGTTATCTATTTTACATTTAATTTACAAATAATATAAATTTTGTTTAAAAATCTTTCTTTTAACCATTGCCTTTGACATATTTGTTTCTAATGATGAAGTTCTAAATATATTGTTATGTATGACTTCTGCTTTAATCTTGCTCTTTTAAAAAACTAATACACCTGATTTTTCAGAGCAGTTTTAGAATTACAGAAAAAATAAACAGAAAGTACAGAGAATTCTCATATGATTTCTTTCTCTGCCCTCAGTTTATTTTAATATAAATGTCATGCACTGGGGAGGTATATTTGCTATAATTGAAGAACTGATATTGAGACATTAAGTGAAATCACAGTTTACATTAGATTTTACTTTTTGCCTTGTGTAGTTCTATGGATTCAGCCAAATGCATAATATCATATGTTCACTATTACAAACTCGTAGAGAATAGTTTTATTGGCCTAAAAATCCTCCCTGCTGAACTTATTCATTCCTACTGTCTTCTAGGTCTTGGCAACCTCTGATCCTCGTACTGTCTTCATAGTTTTATCTTTTCTACAACATCATGTAATTAAAATTATACAGTATGTTACCCTTTCAGACTGGCTTTACTCACCCAGAAATATGCATTTATTTCTTCCAGGTATTTTTCTGGGTAGGTAGCTCATTTCCAGATGAGCTATTACAATCCAAAAAAATGCTGCTATTAAAGTGCTGCATTCAATATGTCAGCAAATTGGAAAACTCAGCAGTGGCCATTGGACTGGAGAAGATCAGTTTTCATTCCAGTCCCAAAGAAGGGCAATGCAGAATAATGTTCAAACTGTCATACAGTTGCACTCATTTTACATGCTAGTAAGATAATGCTCAAAACCCTTAAAGCTATACAGCCCATGAAATTGTCCAGGCCAGAATACTGGAGTGGGTAGCTTTTCTATTCTCCAGGGTGCTGAGGGCCAGCGTGAGGAATTCTGCCCGTGGCAAAGGTCATGAGGAAGGCGGCTTGGCATACGCAAAGGCGTGATCAGGCCTCAGGAAATCCCCTGTTCCTGAGCGTCTACCCCCAAAACCAAAGTCTGTTTTATGTTTTCACCTACACCTCTGACATTACGGGGGGCTCTCCCCCATAACCATTTCTCTCCGACAATGAGTTAACCTATAGCTCCAGTTAATAAAAATTCCTGGGCGTGACAAGAGTGCTTCAGCTTATGAACTCCTCTAAAGGTTATCTAGCCTACCTATATAGGTTCCTCCGGCCACATGTGATTGTTTACAGCCTCCCAACCGTGAGAGGCACAAGATGTTTTAGACTTACTAAAGGCAGATTCTTTTGGAAAGTTAGAATTTATTAGTATAGTGGGTTGGTTAAGAAGTATATTGGTGAAGGGTTTTTCATTTGTTGTGTCAATAATTGTTACTANTTTTATTGGTATCCCATGTAAACCAAGTTATTCAGCCTCTTTCTCTCCCCTAATATCTTCTACTATTTTTTGGCTGAATTTCCATCTGGCTCGGGGGTCCTTGCCAAGCCTACTAATTCTGCCTGGGCTTCTAAGATCAGACCGGGGGGCCTCAGTGCCTCCTCTCCCTCGGGAGAATGGAAAGATGCCTGTGGCCTATGTAGGTGGTGACTGGTATTCCACGTAAGCCAAGTTATTCAGCCTCTTTTTTCTGCTAATTTTCTAATCCCTCTAAACAAGTTTTACTAGGACGCCAATTCTGTCTCCACCTTCAGATCACCCTGGATCCACCAGGGCTGGACCCCAGCACCAGGGGATCTTCCCAAGCCAGGGATTGAACCCAGGTCTCCTGCATTGCTGGCGGAGTCTTTATCAGCTGAGTCACAAGGGAAGTCCAAGAATACTGGAGTGGGTAGCCTATCCCTTCTCTAGCAAACCTTCCTGACACAGGAATCGAACCAGGGTCTCCTGCATTGCAAGCAGATTCTTTACCAAGTGAGCTATCAGGGAGGCCCAGTAAGATAATCCTCAAAATCCTTCAAGCTAGGCTTTAATAGTATGTAAACCATGAACTTGCAAATGTACAAACTGGGTTTTGAAGAGGAAGAGGAAACAGAGATCAAACTGAAAACATTCATTGGATGATGGAGAAAGCAAGGGAGTTCCAGAAAAAAATCTACCTCTGCTTCACTGACTATGTTAAAACCTTTGACTGTATGGATCACAAGAAACTCTGGAAAATTCTTCAAAAGATGGGAGNGAGTCACAAGGGAAGTCCAAGAATACTGGAGTGGGTAGCCTATCCCTTCTCTAGCAAACCTTCCTGACACAGGAATCGAACCAGGGTCTCCTGCATTGCAAGCAGATTCTTTACCAAGTGAGCTATCAGGGAGGCCCAGTAAGATAATCCTCAAAATCCTTCAAGCTAGGCTTTAATAGTATGTAAACCATGAACTTGCAAATGTACAAACTGGGTTTTGAAGAGGAAGAGGAAACAGAGATCAAACTGAAAACATTCATTGGATGATGGAGAAAGCAAGGGAGTTCCAGAAAAAAATCTACCTCTGCTTCACTGACTATGTTAAAACCTTTGACTGTATGGATCACAAGAAACTCTGGAAAATTCTTCAAAAGATGGGAGGACAATACCACCTTACTTGTCACCTGAGAAACCTGTATGAGGGTTAAGAAGCAACAGTTAGAACCAGACATGAAACAACAGATTAGTACAAAATTGGTAAAGGAATACAACAAGCCTATATGTTGTCACCCTGCTTATTTACTTCTGTGTAGAACCCATTATGTGAAATGCAGGGCTGGATGAATCAGAAGCTGGAGTCAAGATTACCGGGAGAAATATCAATAGGCTCAGATATGCAGATGATATCAGTCTAATGGTAGAAAGTGAAGAGGAACTAAAGAGTCTCCTGATGGAGGTGAAAGAAGAGAGTAACAAAGATGGCTTGAAACTCAGCATTAATAAAATGAAGATCATGAATCTAGTCCCATCTCCTCATGTCAAATAGAAGGGGAAAAAGTGGAGAGTGACAAATTTTCTTTTCTTTGACTTCAATATTGCCATGGACAGTGACTCCAGGCATGAAATTTAAAAGATGCTTGCTCCATGGAGGGAAAGCTATGACAAACCTTGACAGCATATTTTAAAAAATGAGAATAACTTGGCTGATAAAAGTTCATAGAGTCAAAACTATGTTTTTTTTCAGTAAACATGTACAGTTGTGAGAGTTGGACCATAAGGAAGTCTAAGCATCAAAGAACTGGTGCTTTCAAATTGTGGTGCTGGAGAAAACTCTTGAGTCTCTTGGACTACAATAAGATCAAACCAGTCAATTCTAAAGGGAATCAACCCTAAATATTCATCGCAAAGAATGATGCTAAAACTGAAGTTCCAATAATTTGTCCACCTGATACTGAGAGCTGACTCACTGGAAAAGACTCTAATGATGGGAAAGATTGAGGATGAGAGGAGAAGCAGGTGACAGAGGATGAGATGATTGGATAGCATCACTGACTCAGTGAACATGAGTTTAAGCAAACTCTGGGAGATACTGGAGGACAGGGAAGCCTAGTCTGTTGCAGTTCATAGAGTCACAAATAGACATGACTTAGCAATTGAACAACAACAGCCTGTTTCCTTTTATCACTGAGCAGTACCCCATTTTAAGGAAACAATACAATTTTTTAATCATTCATCTATTGAGAAATGTCATAACTACTTCAAAATATTGACAATTATAAATACATTACATTACATTTAAAGTCACTTAGTCGTGTCTGACTCTTTACAACCCCATAGGCTATACAGTCCATAGAATTCTCCAGGCTAGAATATTGGAGTGGGTAGCCTTTCCCTTCTCCAGGGGATCTTCCCAACCCAGGAATTGAACCAGAGTCTCCTGCATCACAGGGGGATTCTTTACCAACTGAGCTATCAGGGAAGCCAAAAATCTGACACTTTTAGTTTATTTCCTCCTGCCGCTTAAGAAAGAGAGAAAAAATGTCTGACACTTGCAGCCTATTTTCTCCATTTGGAGACTCCTAGCCTTCCTACCTGTTACCCTCTCATTCCCCCCTTTTCTTTTAGGAGAATTATGTTTCCTAGGGAAAGGGACATTGTCCCTAAATCAGTGAAGCAACATGTTCTCCTAAGCCTCATATTGAGAGTCTCTGATCCAAGGTCCCCAAGTAGTAGTTGGAGGAAGCTGTCACAGTGGCAGGAGTCTGAGCAACCATTTGTAACTTAAAAGCCTTCATGTGGCTAAAAACAAACCCTATCACACAGTTTAAAGTTACTATAAACATTCATGTACAGGTTTTGTGTAGATGTAAATTTTCAACTTATTTGGCTAAATATTTAGGATTACAATTGTTGGACTGTATAGTAAGATCATGTTTAGCTTTGCAAGAAAACACCAAACTGTCTTCTAATGTGGTTGTGAGAGTTTCAGTCACTCAGTCGTGTCTGATTCTTTGCGACTCCATGGACTGTAGACGCCAGGCTCCTCTGTCCATGGGACTCTCCTGGCAAGAATATTAGAGTGTGTTGTCATTCCCTTCTCCAGAGGATCTTCCCACCCAGGAGCTGAACCTGGGTCTCCTGGATTGCAGGCAGATTATTTACTGTCTGAACCAGAGGAAAGCCTACAAGGTGGCTGTGTGCCAGTCTATATATCCACAAGCGATGAATGAGAACTCTTGTTGCTCCACATCATCAGCAGCATTTGTTTCTTTCAGTGTTTTGAATTTTAGCCATTCTTTTAGATAGGTAGTAGAATATCATGGTTGTTTTAATTTGCAATTTGCAAATAACATGATGTTGAGCATCTTTTCATATGCTGATTTGCCGTCTGTATGTCTTTTCTGAGAGGGTTATTCTGATCTTTTGCTCGTTTTTCAATTGTGCTGTTGCTGTTGAATTTTGAGAGTTGTGTGTTTTTAATTCAAATCTTTTTTCAGATATGTGTCTTACACATACTTTCTTCCAGTCTGTGGTTTGTCTTTTTAATTTTTTCACAATGTCTTTCACGGAGTAAATTTTTAAATTTTTATAAGGTCCAATTATTTTTTTAATGGATTGTGCTTTTTGTATTGTATCTGGTTGCATCGCCAGAGTCAAGGTTATTTAGATTTTTTTCTTGTCTCGTCTTCCAGATGATTTAGAGTTTTGTGTTTCACATTTAGGTATATGAGTTTACTTTTGTGGGACTTTGGTTGTTAATTTCTAAATATGAGAACATTTTAATCTCTCTTTTTACCATTGATTTCTAATTTCAGTGAATCATAGTAAAAAAAACAAACAAACCATAGTCTATTTGATGTTGCAGCATGCATTTGTTCTTAAAATTAATTTTTATACTGTATTCCTTGATTTTCAATGTACCCTCTCTCCATATAAATATATTCAGACATAACATATATATATATATATATATATATATACGCACACACACACACATGTATAAGCACATATAGCTATACTATAATAGTTTATATTTATACTATTACATATATTATATATAATAATGTAACCTCCTAGGTGGTTCAGTGGTAAAGAATCTGCCTTGCAAGCAGGAGACATGGGTTCAATTCCTAGGTTGGAAAGATCCCTTGGAGAAGGAAATGGCAACCCACTCCAATATTCTTGCCTGGGAAATCATGTTCAGAGGGGCCTGGTGGGTGGGTTACAGTCCATGGGGTCGTAAGTCAGACAGGAGTTAGTGATTATATCACCACCACTATACAAATAGTATTATAATACATTATTGGGGGTTTATTCATTAAATCATTGAAATCTTCTATATGTATTGTTTTTCTCTCTGCTCGGATATCATAACTTCTGAAATTATCATTGTAAATCTACACAAGGGGAAAATAACATGAGATTCAGGTGGTGGAAGCAGGTTGAGGGGAGCACACTCAGAGCCAGCCCTCTCTGTGAAACTACAATCTTACTTACAATCAAACCAAAGGGAGTCAGATAATTCTAAAGTTAAAAAGCCAGACGTGCTCCTTGCAAACTCAGGATTGGGGCAAGATTATAAACTAAGACCTACACATTGTAGTTCCAAATTTTTAAAGCTTATGCATTCTGTCAGTCAGTTGTGTCTGATTCTTTGCGACCCTATGGACTGTATAGCCCACCAGGCTTCACTGTCCATGGGATTTCCTAGGCAAGAATACTGGATTGGGTTGCCATTACCTTCTCCAGAGGATCTCCCCAACTCAGGGATTGAACCAGAATTTCTTATGTCTGCTTCATTGGCAGGAGTGTTCTTTACTGCTAATGCCATCTGGGAAAGCTTATAAATCAAGATAATAAACATTTAAATCAATGTATTCTATGCATTTACGATTTCAAAATGCTTCATAGAAACCTTAAAGGCCAAATTTAAATGTTCAGTTAAAGATTTTAAGTTACAGTCTAGAGTATTTTTAATAAAATATTTTCTTTCCTATAGCTTTATGTACTTATAAATATATTTGTGGATATTATTTTATTTTAATCTGAATTATGGTAATGATATTATATCTTTTTTTGTGTGAAAAACTAAAAGTTTCTAAGATTGATGCTGTAAATATTGGCCTCTGTTATTTGTACACTCACTGAAAAGCTACAAATGTTTTCATGTATCCTCCTGAGCCCTATACTTCATATGCATCGTTCTTGAGCTCTAGTGAATGGACATTTAATGTTAGTGTTGAATGACAATGATGATTCTGTCTGTGATGAATTAGCTTAATCAAATACATCAATCTATAAGACAGTTGGATTTTTGTTGTTGGGGGATCTGATTCAGATATGCAAACTTTTCTTTGCTGTCAACAGTTATATTAACAATGCAAATTAACGGGAATGTCTCCCTTCTGACATTTTTCTTCTAGGTCACATAATCACCATAATCAGACCAAACAGTGATAATGACAGTGCTTGGCCTTTGCATTAGCCTTTTAGCTAAAAGCCCTTAGGAGATATTGATTAATTAATCCTTTTCCATCTTTCTTGTTTGACAGCATTAGCCATATCAAAAAGTGGCCTTGGTAGGAAGCATGATATAAGGTACCTGAATAAAAAAGAAATTAAGATAATTTTTCTTAATTTTCTCTTTGTTCAGAATGTGCCTTTCCACCTTCCTTTCTCATGACTATAGTGCAGAGTGTAAGGTTATGTAAAAAAAGATCACTCATTGCCACCAAAAATCAATTAGATGTGAGACCATTCAGGAGGAGATTAGTTATGGTAGTTGAGATACTGCTGGCCAGGATCAGTCTTGGAACAGTTTAAAACACGTCCATCTGTTTACTACTTCTCTGGTTTCCTGAGAGGTCTCATCAACACAGAGGGTACTCCAGGCAAAAGAGTACTTCAGGTAAGTGCCTGCTGCTTAGGATTTTGACTGCAAATTCCTATGCCATTTTCTCATTTGAAGATGATACTGAATCAATTGAGGGCCATTAGGATTTGTTTTGTCTCTCAGAATCACATCCTTAGCTAGAATCACGATAAAGTAGCCTCTCTGAATCATGTCTCTTTATCCTCTATTTTTTGCTTATTGGTTGGTTTGATATGTTTTATATGTTTGCTCTAAAGGTATTTTCAAGTGTTGAGGTATCACTCAAACATAAGAAGTCTTCAGTTCCTCTTTTTATAATTGCTTATGCGGAGGTCTGGTAGAAAAAAAACTTTATCGAAAGAAAGTTAATAGGAAGAAAGAAACTCCAAAAAAGTGAAAAAGGGAGTGTAATGTGAAAAATAATTTTTAATATATTTATCAATTTCTAGTGCAAAAATACAATAGCCCCTGAAATATGGATTATCATAAAAACACAAGAACCTCACAGCAATAGTATAATAACAAAGAAAAAGATCAAAATCCAATCTAATGTCAGAAGCTAAAAAGCTAAAAAAAATTTAGCTAATATTATCAGATAGATAAATTGGATTTAAGCATCCTTTCTATCTAGAACATGGTATATATTATTATAATTTTCATTATATATAAATTATATATATATATATGTATATATATAAATTCCAATATATATAATTCTATCTGGGCTTCCCTGGTAGCTCAGATGGTAAAGCATCTGCCTACAATGTGGGAGACCAGGGTTCGATCCCTGGATCGGGAAGATCCCCTGGAGCAGGAAATGGCAACCCACTCCAGTACTCTTGCCTGGAAAATCCCATGGGCGGAGGAGCCTGGTGGGTTGCTGTCCATGGGGTCGCAAAGAGTCGAATATGACTGAATGACTTTCATTATATATTATATAGAATTACCATGTATTTTATATCATCTTATTATATATTACATAGTATATTGTTATATATATTATAATTATTGTATATAATTGTAAATGATAATCTATACGACATCTGTGGCTGAACAATGTACAGTATATGGAACTTCCCTGGTCCAGTGGTTAAGAATTCACCTGCCAATGCAGGAGACATGGATACCATCCCTGATCCAGGAAGATTCTACATGCTATGTGGCACCTAAGCTCGTATGCCACAACTACTGAGCCTCTGCTCTAGAGTCCATGCCCTCTAGATCCCAAGGGCTGCATCTACTGAGCCCACATGTTGCACATGCTGAAGCTGCTGAGCAGCTGGAGCCCATGCTCTACAATAAGAGAAGCCACCACAATATGAAGCCCACACATAGAAATGAAAAGTAGCACCAGCTCACCACAATTAGTAAAAGCACAGCATGGCCAAAAATTGATAGATAAATAAATAAATATGTACAACATAAAAATTTAAATAAATATTGATTTCTACATACTAGATACTGCTCAGTAAGACTGGAAGAGTATAATGCCTACAGTGCATATTTAGCTTATTTTTGTCCCTTTAGGTAGATTAAATTGCAGATGATTATTAAAAAGATAAAGGAGGAAATCATAATACTGACATAAATTGCTATAAGAAGAAGAAATACCTTTCTATAAAGCCCTGCAACAAGAGGTGGAGATAAAAAGACCCAGGAGATGTTGATGTCAGGGATTCAGGAATTTCACTTATATTACCGTAAATTACAATGTTTCTTACAGTTAACAGTAGCAGAAAGAAATCAAAGAGACATGTGTATCCCAATGTTCATCGCAGCACTATTTATAATAGCCAGGACATGGAAGCAACCTAGATGTCCATCAGCAGACGAATGGATAAGAAAGCAGTGGTACATATACACAATGGAGTATTAGCCATTAAAAAGAATACATTTGAATCAGTTCTAATGAGGTGGATGAAACCGGAGCCGATTATACAGAGTGAAGTAAGCCAGAAAGAAAAACACTAATACAGTATACTAACACATATATATGGAATTTAGAAAGATGGTAATGATAACCCTGTATGTGAGACAGCAAAAGAGACACATGTAAAGAACAGACTTTTGGACTCTGTGGGAGAGGGAGAGGGTGGGATGATTTGGGAGAATGGCATTAAAACATGTATACTATCATGTAAGAAACAAATCGCCAGTCTAGGTTTGATACAGGATACAGGAAGCTTGGGGCTGGTGTACTGGGATGACCCAGAGAGATGATATGAGGAGAGTGGTGGGAGGGGGGTTCAGGGTTGGGAACTCATGTACACCTGTGGCGGATTCATGTCAATGTATGACAAAACCAATACAGTACTGTAAAGTAAAAAAATAAAATTAAATTAAAAATTAAAATAAAAAGAAATCATGACTGCAAAGAAGTAAAATCTTGCTAGAAATGTGATTTGGAGTAATAATTCAATATATACATGTACTTTAGCCAAAATAAACAAACATTAAAAACTTGTAATCTGTTGACTGGCTATGTTAATTTCCTGAATTACAGGCTCCACAAATGTATCCCAATTTTAACATAAAGAATCATAAATACACATCAACATAGAATCTATGGATGACACAAGTGAGTGAACTTGCCACATGCATATTACCACCCCCCCACACACATATACACGCATGCACACTCATACAATAGACTTAAACATTCAGAGTGAAAATAAGCTTTTCATTTTTATTGAACTATAATTGATTTACATTGCTTCAGTTGTGCAGCAAAGTGATTCAGTTAAATATATATATATGTGTATATATATATATATACTCTTTTTCAAAGTCTTTTCCATTATAGATTATTAGAAGATATTGTATATAGTTCCCTGTGCTATACAACAGGTCCTATTTGTTTAGCTATTTTATATATAGTATTGTCTATATGTTAACCACAAACTCCACATTTATCCCTCCTCCCACTTTCCCCTTTGGTAACCATAAATTTGTTATCTATGTTGGTGAATTTATTTCTAATTTGTAAATAAGTTATTTTGTGACATTTAAAGTGATATCATATGACATTTTTCTTTCTGTGTTTGACTTCACTTCATGTTAGTATGATAGTATCTAGCTTCATCCATGTTACTACAATATATAGCACATCTTTATTTTACTGTTGATGAACATTTACATTCCATCCATGTTCTGGCTATTGTAAATAGTGTTGAAGTGAATATTGGGGTACATGTGTCTTCCTGAGTTGGAGTTTTCTCTAGATATATGCCCAGGAGTGAGCCTGCTCTGTTTTCAGATAATAGTGGGACTAGCTCTGTTTTCAGTTTTTTAAGGCACCTCCATGCTGTTCTCCATAATGGCTGTTCTGATATACATCCTCACCAACAATGTAGGAGAGTTTCCTTTTCTCCATATCCTCTCAGCATTTATTATTTGTAGATGACCATTATTTTTGATGGTCATTCTGACTAGTATGAAATGATACCTCATTGTGGCTTTGATTTGCATTCCTCTAATAACAAGCAATGTTGAGATCTTTTCTTGTGCTTATTGACCATCTGCTTGTCTTCCTTGGAGACAAACTTATTCAAACTCACTTTTTGATTTTTTTCTCATATTAATCTGTATGAGCTGTTTGTTTGCATATTTTGGAAATCAATCCCTGTCGTTTGCATCATTTGAAAGCATTTTTTTTTTCCAGTCTATAGATTGTCTTTTTGTTTTGCTGTGGTTTCCTTTGTTTTTTTTCAAAACCATTTAAGTTCAGTTAGATGCCATTTGATTCCATTACTAGGAAATGGATCCAAAAAATTATTGTTGCAATTCATGTCAAAGAGTGTCCGGCCTATGTTTTCCTTTAGGAATTTTAGAGTAATTAGTCTCATGTTTAATTCTTTAATCTATTTTGATTTTATCTTTGTATTAGAAAATGTTCTATTTAATCCTTTTCCATGTAGTTGTTCAGTTTCCCCAGAACCACTTATTAAATAGACTGTTTTCTCTCCACTGTATATTCTTGCCTCTTTTTACATAGATTAATTAACCATAAGTGTATGGATTTACTGCTAGGCTTTCTATGCTGTTCCATTGATCTATGTGTCTATTTTGGTGCTGGTACCATACTGTTCTGATTGCTGTAACTTGGTAGTATTGTCTCAAGTTGGGAGCATGATTCCTTTAGCTCAGTTCTTTCTCAAGACTGTGCTGGCTATTTGGGTTCTTTTGTATTTCCATGCAAATTTCAAAATCATTTGTTCTAGTTCTGTGAAAATTCTATTGGTAATTTGATAGGGATTGCAGTGAACCTGAATGTTGCTTTGAGTAGTATAATAACAAAACAACTTTTGATATTATGAATTAAAAAAAATTAAGATACATATTATTAGGACATAAAGGAGTCTAAAATGTTTTATAAAACATCTCAGAAATGAAGGAATATGGAAATTAATGTATACAACAGCAGGGGGAAAAGAAAATAGAATAAAGGAAAAAAAAAGAGACATTTTCTATTCTAAAAACCAATAAATGGGTGAAGCTTTTTAATCAAAAGGCAAATATTCTTAGATTATAATAAAAACTAAATTTTAAGCAGAGCCAAATAATATAAGTTGTTCATTTAATTATTTTAAATAGGACACATTTAGATGTAAGAATTAAAAACCTGAATGGAAAATTAAGAGTCGTTAATGCATTTGGATTCCAGAAGGCCAAGAAAAAGCTAGAAAAGCCATGTTAGGGAAGGAGGACATTTGAATGTCAAATTATGTTGTCTGTATCTCAATTTATTTTTTCATGGAAAAGAATCTTATTAACAGCTCATAGTATCTATTTTGGCCTTTTATACAGTTCATGAAGTTCTCAAGGCAAGTATAATGTGGTGGACAGGGCAAACTCTGGGAGATGGTGAGGGACAGGGAGGCCTGGCCTGCTACCGTCCATGGAGTTGCAGACAGTTGGATATGAATAGGGCACTGAACAGCAACAGTATCTATTTTGGGAGTACCTCTTGTCTCATGTGTTCAGTCAGCTATTTTAGGGAATTTTGGAAAGTGAGCAGATTGTAATAAACTGGAGTGTGGACAAGGTAGTTAATATCACAATCTTTTGTATATGAGCTAACCTGGTAGCTCAGCTGGTAAAGAGTCTGCCTGCAATGCAGGAGACCCCTGTTCAAATTCCTAGATTAGGAAGATCTGCTGGAGAAGGGATAGGCTACCCATTCTAATATTTTTGGGCTTCCCTGGTGACTCAGATGGTAAAGAATCCACCTGCAATTCAGGAGAACTCAATTCAATTCCTGGGTTGAGAAGATCCCCTGGAGTAGGAAATGGCCACCCACTCCAGTATTTTGGCCTGGAGAATTCCATGGTCTTCATATTAGAGTGATATATTAACATAACACAAAATCACATGTTTGAAAGAAAAAGCAGAGAACAGTATACTAAACAAATATGCACATGAAATGCAGTAGTCAATGAAACATAGCAAAGATAATTTAATACTAAAACATTTGCATCAAGACTGTCATTTGTAAAATTCATTATTAAATTTCTAGTAGTAATAACACATCAAAACAACTGTGATGAATCACTCTAAATCCCATCATACAAGGTAATCAGCAATTTTAATAACATTTGGAAGCTATCAGTATAGACATCCTCTATGTATATGTTTATAACAACAGAGAAGGAGAAATTGATCAATCAATCTACAAGAATACTTCTATGTTAATGGGAGCATACTGAAAATATTTCCCTCATAGCCTGTTGGTAAAGAACTGCCTGCAATGCGGGAGATCCCAGTTTGATTCCTGGGTCAGAAAGATCTACTGGAGAAGGTCTACCCACTCCAGTATTGTTGGGTTTCACTTGCGGCTCAGCTGATGAAGAATCTACCCACAATGCGGGAGATCTGGGTTCGATCCCTCGGTTGGGAAGATCCCCTGGAGAAGGGAAAGGCTACCCACACCAGTAAACTGGCCTAGAGAATTAAATGGATTGTATAGTCTGAAGGTTGCAAAGAGTCGCACACTCCTGAGCAACTTTCACTTACTGCAAATATTGTATAATATATGCTAGTTGTGGTTCAGATAAAAATGTGATTATCTGGAAAACATACATTACCAGAATTTTTCAAAAACTGTCAAGAACGAACTGTCAAAATATATTTAAAATTATAGTGAAAAGTCACAAGTCAGGTGGCAATGAGAAATTGCTTAGAAAGCTTTGTGACCATTCACTAGTCCTTGTGTGTTTACCAATATCTGAATAAGTAGTTAATTTTATATTTTAACCTTTCTACCCTCATTTAACTTACATAATTGTTATAAGGAACCATTTAGAATTTTACCTGGAAGACACTATTCCACTTAGGGGCATTAACATTATATTAATGATTTAGATTATCTTATAGTGATCATTTCTATAAGATATATTTCAGTAGAATATATGCATTTTTCATGATATTATGAACAACGACATATGTACATATGCTTTTTCAAGGTATTTAAAGACATCAGAAATTTAAAAAGCTTATCCTTAGAGATATTAGGCTAACTTGTAATTCTCAGACATGTTTTCTTTGTCTGTGAAAAGATGTCCTATGAGCAGTGTTCTTCACTTCAGGATCAAAAATGTTATATTCCAATTTGTTAGTTTTAGAAGAAACATGCCTAAAATAGCAAAGAAAATTCTTTTAAAGATCCTAAAGTTCCATGGTGGTTAGACTCTAAATGAATTAAAAAACACCTTTACTAACATTTTAAATGTTCACCTAGAAAAACCATGGCAGTTAGACAGGTAACAACTGGAAGACAATTCCCCAGATAATTTCATATGAAAATCACTTCACATAATTTGAAATATGATACAAATTTGCAGCTTTAGTAAAGCTACTGGTGAATAATATTACACAAGTACTACCTGAAAGTTTGATGAGAATGTTAGCAAAGGATGATGTTAGTTTTGCAGCTATGGAGCAAAGTTCCTCTTCAGAACATAATGCACTTTATAATGGGGCCTAAAAGACAAGTGTTTTGTCTATTAAAAATTTTAATCTAATCCCAAGGTTGCTTCATATTTATCAAGTGTTTTTTTCATATTTATCATGTAAACATGAAATAGGTGATGAATACTAATTATTAAATAATATTTCATGTTTGGTTTATAACAATACAGTGAACAGCAAATGAGAAAATGTTTTCAAACACTTAAAAACAAAAAATAGTTAAAATTAAGCAGATTCTTGACTTATTTCTTCTGGGTTATCTGCTTGGTCATGATTATTACACAGGAAAATGGTTTTTTGTTGTTGTCATATTTAATTTGCATAAAAAATATTAAAAGCAGGGAAAATAATTCAGTATAAGATATCTTTTATGTCTGTAAATGATTAGAAGGGCATACTGATAATTTTATCACTAGGTAAATTTTATGAAAATGCAAACATATATATTTTTAAATTCACATATAAAGACTCTTGGAAACAGGCTTAGATGAGGAGGAAGGATGTAGAATAAAGTGACCTAAAAATTCACTTCAGGTGCATGTTTAATATAACATTAAATATATAATTTATTATATATGTAGACACACACACTCACATACATACTAAAGTCTAATACAATTATAACATTACCCTGAATTGGGGCTGGTGATTTGAGCTTGTTGAGGACATAGCCAGTAGGGTATCAAGCCCTTCAGCTTCAGCTGGGGCAATATTATATTATCAGATATAGTTCAAATAATGTGTGTTTTCAAGTATGACTATTAATAACATTGGTTCATGAAAACCACTTTGGTTATAAATACATAGTTTCAAAACTCTGCTCATAGAAATTCATTTTAGGAACTCAATCATCAATATAGTTTATACAAGAAAGCTTATTTTATTCTAATGGAGCTCAGAGGGAAAAAAGAGACTACAGAGGACTACAATTTGAGTAAAATTTGGAAAGGAGAATGCTTTTTACAACTAGGTTCTTAAACTGAGAGGCTTGTTTTTAGTTCAAACTTTATCTTTTATATTTGTTCTCTAAAGAAGGAAAGGGCAAAAAGAATTCTGATTTTTTTTACTGTGACCAAAATCCAACCAGGAGCTTTCAAACTGCTTGCTTTTTCCCTATGTCATTTGTTCGAATCCTTAGGATTTATTTCTTTGCATTGCAAGTATATTCACTTTGGTTCTTTTCATTCCATCATTGTCAAGCAGGTACATTTTTTACTTTGTAGTCAAAACAACAGCAACAAAAATCTTATAAATATTTGTTGATTCTAATGACTAATTTTTAACTCAACCAACTTCAAAAAGTACACATTTTTATCAAGCATTAGTAGAAACCTTCTGCATTAATAATACGAACTTCAAACATAAACAGAATATTTCATTTGGTTTCCCAATTCTCCATTACAGTCATGCTGTGTGCAAGGCACTGTATGATATGCAAAGTGGTGTTAGTTCTAAAGAGCAGCTCCAAGTCATTTATCCTGGGGGATATGTATATTAACATAAGACTAAAACATCTTACCTTGGTGACTATGAATTAACTCTTTATTGTGCTGCCTGGACTTTGACTTCCTTTCACTGACTGAAATTCTATGAATACAACTGATAGCAATTTCAAAGTTGGAACTGAGAGAGGAAAAATATTTGAAATAGAGAGATGTCTTCAGAGAGAACTTGAAGGACAGATATTGAATATTTATTTTCCAGACAGCTTTCAAGATGGAGGAAAGATATTTCCAAATTGATATAATGCCTTATCTAAATGTATGGATGAGCATAGGTTTTTAAACCGAAGCTGATAATCGGGATAGGATCAGAAGGTCAAATTGCTTGCAGATCAAGTTGCTGACTCAGAAATTCTATGAAATACAATAATTTTCCTGTGAGCAGAAACTAGCCTGTGCAAACATCTATATGTGGAGATAGTAGTTCAACATTTAAAGGCCATCAAGGTACTTTTTTATTCAACCATTACTCTGGCTGGTATAAGTTAATACAATGCACAGAGATATAGTCATCATATACAAGTAGTTTGTTCTTGGTTGTTAAATCAGACTTACAGTACTTAAGGTACATTTAATGTATCCAGGGTCTGTTTAGGTGAGAATCCAGAGTGTTGGGGGTGGGGGTCGAATTGTCTGACAGAGTTTAAAATCTGGGTGGTAACTTGTCTGTTGCCTTACTGTTCATCTTTCAACACTTCAATAAATCTCCAAATTAAAGGATAAGGCACTACCATAAGCTTCTGAAATTTGCTCTGCCAGCCTCCACTAGCCTTAATCATCCTGTGATCACCATTCAGTACTGACTTATAAAGACTTCAAGTTTTTTCTGGAAATCTTGGAGTTCCTGGTCTTGTTTTGTCTGTGCCATGCCTTCCGTAGACGCACATCCTCTCAATATGATCCATTAGGTCATCTAAATTTTCTGGATTCTTCATAGTGTACTCATTTCATTTATATCTTCCACAGGTACAAAGAAAGTCCCAAATGGATGCACAGTTACAATGGATAACTCTCCATTGTCATATACTCATGAGTTAGAACCAAAGAAGATACGTTTCACCAAAAAAATACAATCACCGAAGTGATTGTGAAAAGTTTAAAAAAAAAGTATCTTTTTATTTGTGCATTTAATAGTAGTCAAACTATGTTCACATTTGCAAACTTGAAAGCCATCAAGCACAATGAAGGGGTTACTGTCAAGATTTCTTTCCCATGCAAATGCAAATATTTCCTTGCCTTTCCATTGTCCAGTTCAGTTCAATCTCTCAGCCATGTCCAACTCATTGTGACCCCATGGACCGCAGAAAGCCAGGCCTCCTTGTCCATCACCAGCTCCCAGAGTTTACTCAGACTTGTGTCCATTGAGTCAGTGATGCCATCCAACCATCTCATCCTCTGTCATCTCCTCCCACCTTCAATCTTTCCCAGGATCATGGTCTTTTCCAATGAATCAACTCTTCGCATGAGGTGGCCAAAGTATTGGAGTTTCAGCTTTAGTGTCAGTCCTTCCAGTGAACACACAGGACTGATTTCCTTCCGTATGGACTGGTTGGATCTCCTTGCAGTCCAGGGGACTCTCAAGAGTCTTCTCCAACACCACAGTTCAAAAGCATCAATTCTTCAGCACTCCACTTTCTATATAATCCAACTCTTACATCCATACATGACTACTGGAAAAACCATAGCCTTGACTAGACTGACCTTTGTTGGCAAAGTAATGTCTCTGTTTTTTAATATGCTGTCTAGGTTGGTCATAGCTTTTCATCCAAGGAGTAAGCATCTTCTAATTTCATGGCTGTAATCACTATCTACAGTGATTTCAGAGCCCCCAAAAATAAAGTCAGCTACTGTTTCCACTGTTTCCCCATCTATTTGCCATGAAGTAATGGGACCAGATGCCATGATCTTAGTTTTCTTAATGTTGAGCTTTAAATCAACTTTTTCACTTTCCTCTTTCAGCTTCATCAAGAGGCTTTTAGTTCTTCTTTCCTTTCTGCCATAAGGGTGGTGTCATCTACATATCTGAGGTTATTGATATTTCTCCTGGCAATCTTGATTCCAGCTTTTGCTTCATTGAGCTCAGCATTTCTCATGATGTACTCTGGATAACCAGGGTGACATTATGCAGCCTTAATGTACTCCTTTCTCTATTTGGAGCCAGTCTGTTGTTCCATGTCCAGTGAACTGTTGTTCCATGTCCAGTGAACTGTTGCTCCCTGACTTACATACAGATTTCTCAAGAGGCAGGTCATGTGGTCTGGTATTCCCATCTCTTTTGGAATTTTCCACAGTTTGTTGTGATTCAATACAGTCAAAGACTTTGGCATAGTCAATAAAGCAGAAATAGATGTTTTTCTGGAACTCTCTTGCTTTTTTGATGATCCAGAAGATGTTGGAAATTTGATCTCTGGTTTCTGTTCCTTTTTCCAAACCGGCTTGAACATCTGGAAGTTCTTGGATCACATATTGTTGAAACCTGGCTTGGATTATTTGAGCATTACTCCACTAGCATGTGAGATAAGTACAAGTGTGCAGTAGTTTGAGCATTCTTTGGCATTGCCTTTCTTCAAGATTGGAGTGAAAACTGACCTTTTCCAGTCCTGTGTCCACTGCTGAGTTTTTCAAGTTTGTTGGCATGTGGAGTGTAGTACTTTCACAGCAACATCTTTCAGGATTTGAAAAAGCTCAACTGGAATTCCATCACCTCCCCTAGCTTTATTCATAGTGATGCTTCTTAAGGCCCAGTTGATGTCACATTCCAGGATTTCTCATTTTAGGTGAGTGATCACACCATCATGATTATCTGGGTCGTGAAGCTCTTTTTTGTATAGTTCTTCTGTGTATTCTTGCCACCTCTTCTTAATATCTTCTGCTTCTGTTAGATCCATACCATTTCTGTCCTTTATCGAGCCCATCTTTGCATTAAATATTCCCTTGGTATCCTTAATTTTCTTGAAGAGACCTCTTGTCTTTTCCATTCTATTGTTTTCCTCTATTTCTTTGCACTGATCACTGAGGAAGATTTTCTTATCTCTCTTTGCTAGTCTTTGGAACTCTGCATTTAAATGGGTATATCTTTCCTTTTCTCCTTTGATTTTCACTTCTCTTCTTTTCACAGCTATTTGTAAGGCCTCTTCAGGCAGCCACTTTTCGTGTTTGCATTTCTTTTTCTTGGGGATGATTTTGATCTCTGTCTCATGTACAATGTCATGAACCTCCATCCATAGTTCATTAGGCACTCTGTCTATCAGATCTAGTCCCTTAAATTTATTTCTCACTCTCATGGTATAATCATAAGGGATTAGACTTAGAACATACCTGAATGGTCTAGTGGTTTTCCCTACTTTCTTCAATTTAAGTCTGAATTTGGCAATAAGAAGTTCATGATCTGAGCCACAGTCAGCTCTGGGTCTTGCTTTTGCTGATTAAGAGAGCATCTCCATTTTTGGCTTCAAAGAATATAATCAGTCTGATTTTAGTGTTGACCATCTGTTGATGTCCATATGTAGAGTTTTCTCTTGTGTTGTTGGAAGAGGAGATTTCTTAGACAAATGCATTTTCTTGGCAAACTCTATTAGCCTTTGCCCTGCTTCACTCTGTTCTCCAAAGACAAGTTTGCCTGTTACTCCAGGTGTTTCTTGACTTCTTACTTTTGCATTTCAGTCCCCTATGATGAAAAGGACATCTTTTTTGGGTGTTAGTTCTTGAAGGTCTTATAGGTCTTCATAGAACCGTTGAACTTCAGCTTCTTCAGTGTTACTGGTTGGAGCATAGGCTCGGATTACTGTGATATTGATTGGTTTATGTCGGAAATGAACAGAGATCATTCTGTCATTTTTTAGATTTCAGGAAAGTGCTGCATTTCAGATTCTTTTGCTTACTATGATGGCTACTCCATATCTTCTAAGAGATTCTTGCCCACAGTATTAGATATAATGGTCTGCTGCTGCTGCTAAGTCGCTTCAGTCGTGTCCGACTCTGTGTGATCCCAGAGATGGCAGCCCACCAGGCTCTCCCTTCCCTGGGATTCTCGAGGCAAGAACACTGGAGTGGGTTGCCATTTCTTTCTCCAATGCATGAAAGTGAAAAGTGAAAATGAAGTCACTCAGTCGCGTCTGACTCAGCGACCCCATGGACTGCAGCCTACCAAGCCCTCTGTCCATGGCTTTTTCCAGGCGAGAGTACTGGAGTGGGATGCCATTGCCTTCTCCAGATATAATGGTCATCTGCATTGAATTCACCCATTCCAGTCCATTTTCACTAATTCCTAGAGTACCAATGTTCACTCTTGTTATCTCCTTTTTGACCACTTCCAATTTGCCTTGATTCATGGACCTAACATTCCAGGTTCCTATGCCATATTGCTCTTTACAGCATCAGACTTTACTTCCATCACCAGTCACGTCCGCAACTGGTGGTATTTTTTCTTTAGTTCTGTCTCTTCATTCTCTCTAGAGTTATTTCTCTACTGATCTCCCATAGCGTATTTGGCACCTACCGACCTAGGGAGTTCTTCTTTCCGTGTCCTATTTTTTTGCCTTTTCGTACTGTTCATGGGATTCTTAAGGCAAGAATACTGAAGTGGTTTGCCATTCCCTTCTCCAGTGGACTACATTTTATCAGAACTCTCCACCATGACCCGTCTGTCTTGGGTGGCCCTACACAGCATGGCTCATAGTTTCCCTAAGTTATACAAGACTATGGTCCATGTGATTAGATTGGTTAGTTTTCTTTGATTTGGTTTTCAGTCTGTCTGCCCCCTGATGGAGAAGGATAAGAGGCTTATGGGAGCTTTCTTATGGGAGAGAGACTGACTGAGGGGGAAACTGGGTCTTGTTCTGATGGGCAGGCCCATGCTCAGTAAATCTTTAATACAATTTTCATTGTCAGTGCATAAATTAATGGCATGTGTGCTAAGATGCTTCAGTCATGTCTGACTCTTTATGACGCTATCTATGGACTGTAGCCAGTCAGGCTAACTGTCCATGGAGATTCTCCAGGTAAGAATACGGGAATGGGTTGCCATGCCCTTCTCCAGGGAATCATCTCAACCCAGGCATCCAACTCCCATTTCTTACATCTCCTGAATTGCAAGTAGGTTCTTTACCACTAGTGCCACATGGGATGCCCAATCAGTGGCATAGTATAACTCAATAATGCATTATGCACAGTAGATGAGTGAACTCTGTTGGTGCCATCTTGAAGGTGTCATCATTGAGTAATGTGGTACTGACACTTAAATACTGAATAATGTCAGAAGTTGAATAAATAAAATTTTTTGTCATGTCGAACACTGGAATCTTGCATAAGAAATTGCTCTGTGATTCTGGTCATGTTATTTTCCTCTGGAATTTCAACTCCATGCAATGAAGTTGGGTTTGAAGGTTGATGTCTGCTCTGAATTCTATTTACCTCTTCAATGAATTTCTTTCTGGTACTATTAACAGGACCTCTTTTTCACAAACATTGTGGAGAGTTTATGAATGTACCTCTGATGGTGTTGCATTTGGCCTTTTTCTGTATGTCATTTTGACCTATTCAGGGTTTTCCTTACTTTTCTTTCAACACCGATATTGAAGGGGAAGTAAGGGAAGGAAAGTAAGTAAGGAAGGAAAATTGATATTTCTCTGCCTTATCCTGAATGATTGTAACACTATCCAAACTCTGACTAGCTATGCATCAGGCACTGAATATTTTCCTCTCATCAGAGCACCAGTACCTTTCACACCTATCTTGAAATGGTAAACAAAACCACTATAATTTAGCACTGGCATTTTTGCCTCCATGATTATAGTATTTCTACTGCATTCCACTGAATATTTTCAAAAAGATTTCTTTATTCTTTTATAGTTGACTGGCCTATGGTCATTGATTTCCTGGTAGGGGAAATCTTACTAATACCTTATGGTTTAGAAACTTGTTTCAATATGACTGGATTAAGCACTGGGCTGGTAATCACCAGCCAAGGGGGTGGTGGTCCATGCTTATTGACAGGAAAGTGTGGAAGTCACACCCACTAAAACTTCACCAAATAGTGGCAAACACTTCATGCAATATACAACAAATATACATTTACAGGACATTGATTCAAGGAAAACATCACCATTAACCCTGGATGACGAGATAGTTGTGGGGGGTTGATTAGATGCAAAACACCCCCCTCAAGTGGGGGATTTTATACCCAACCACTATGTGGTAAGAGAGTCACACCCGTCTCATCCTCTTGAGCAAGTATTATGCTCTGTAAATTGTTTATGGCAGCCCATTTGCAGGCCCATATGCAGGCCATTTTACCTTGCACTTGACCTAGCTCTTCCTTTCAAATTCTACCGTTGTTGAAACCAGCCACATCCAATCAAATGTCCAAGGAAATATTAATGCACCAAACATCACAAAATCTCATCCGTGACTTATTCTCTGTGTATTTCTCTATCTGTAGGCCTATTTCTTGTATGCATAATTAACATAAATCCCACTCTTCTGCAAGGTTTCAATCCTGATGCAGCTACCTAACACAATATGTCATTGTTAGATAGACTGCCAAGGCAAGCGGAGAAGGCAATGCCAACCCACTCCAGTGTTCTTGCCTGGAGAATCACAGGGACGGGGGAGCCTGGTGAGCTGCTGTCTATGGGGTCTCACAGAGTCGACACGACTGAAGTGACTTAGCAGCAGCAGCAGCAGCCAAGGCAAGAGAGTTGCTATTGGCAAAAGAACCACAAAATGGTTACTGGACCAATAAAAATTTTCAACCCTGTAAACCAAAAGTATAAGCAATTGTTATGGACTATTCAATTCCAGAAACATTTTCTAAGTGTGGAAGTTTTTTTACAGGAGCAAATATCAAGAACCATTTGTCATGACCAAATGTGCTCACAGATTTTTTTTTTAATATAAAATCACATTTTAAACTTTTTAGTGTATACTAAAATATCTCAATGGACATTTTGTGCAGAGCCAAATATCTAGTAATCAATTAACTGATTAAACAGAAGTTTCAATGTGTTAAAAATGTCTCTAAACACTACACCAGTATGAGTGAATTAATACAGATCATCATGCAGAACAATGCTTTCCAGTTGAAGTTCTGGAATTTCATTTCATCTGAAACAAAGCTTCAGAGTAAAATGTCACTTTATTATAAAAATATGAGGACTGATACTTCATTATTGAAAAATTGATTAAAGAACATACAGCGAGCTGTCAAAGTTGCTTCCATTTTTTCCCTGGCAAATCACCTAATTCTGCTGTAGTTATAATGTTAGACTACTTCACTGTATCCTGACTGCAATACTCTCAATCCTTCCAGTGCCATTTGATTCATACTTCAGTACTATAGAAATATCAGTTAGCATATGATATAGTTGGAAATAGGTTTAGAATTAGTTACCTTTCCTCAGTCATCTGTCACCTCCTTCTCTCTTTATCTGAGTAAATTATTCTTCTATACAAATTCCTTAACTGCTGAGGAACTTTCATGATTACCTCAGCCTTCACTGAACCCTTGCTCTAAACTACTTAGGTCATATGATTTAGCTTTAAATCAAATTACATGTCATTGTTCATTACTATTTTACAATGTATCAAATTCAATACTGATTCATTGTATGCCTTACAGAGGGAAAAGTATGCCTAGTATTAAATATATGTTATTTTTCTAACTATTTTCACTCTTTCTTGAAGATAAAAGTCATGCCTTTACATTTTTCACTGTTTTGAGGTCAGTGAATAAGTGGATAGATGCAAAATGAATGCTATTTAATTAGTGCTATTTGCAATTAACCCTCGGTTGCATTAGTCATGCTAAATCAGAGAAGTCATGAGCTAGGGGAACAATCCACTTTATTTTTATAATTAGTTTTGCTAAAAATTTCCTTTGTTGTTTATAAATTTCAGAGCAAATAGGTAATTTATCTTGTTAAGTCTGCCTCCTAAAGGAAGGGACAGCTTCTTGGAGTCCCTATTGAATCTTCAGTGCCACCTAACAGGAAGCATTACTTTCACTCTTGATGCCTGAAATTTTCACATCTATGCTTCTGTTCTGTCTCATATGACTTCTTGAAATAGAAAAGATAATTAAGGGCTTAGGTGTCACATATCTTTCCTGAAAGTGGAAACTGAAAAATAAATCTCTGAATTATTTTTCTTTTTCAGATCTGCTTGACTTTCTAGTATCTGCAGAAAAAGATCATTTTTGCTTATATAATGAAGTATCATTTTCTAAGTATCATCTAAAAAGAAAGGAGGATGAAGATGAGGAGCAAATTGATCTTCAGGGAGTGTTAATTAGGGTACAGACAAAAATATTCATAGCAACACTATCCATATTAGCCACACTACAAACTATTCAAATGATCATCAAAACTAAAATGGAAATTCACCCAATACAATATAGCACAACATACACAATGCACATGAATTGAACAAGCATTGCTAAACAAAGGAAACCAGCAACAAAGCCTATTGCGTGATATACTGTCTAAATATTACACTGGTTTACCCCTGGAGTTGGTACTACCTATAAGGGAGTATAAGAATATTCTAGAACCCTCCTTAGGTTCTATTTCTTGATCTGGTGTAAAATCTCAACTTATAAGTGTCTATTGAGTTGGATTCTTAGGATATGTCTTCTTTTCTGTATGTATATTGTTCCTCAGTAAAAAAAAAAAAAAGTTTTAAAAAGAGAAAACAAGTATATCAAAATAGAAAATGGAAAGTATAGCAAGGGGCCCTTTTTCCAACTGCAAGTGGATAATTTTTGGTGGAAAAAATGTGAATGAAATCTACGATGTTTCCTTTTACATATTTAATTTACTAACAACTTATTATGTAAAGGGAAACATGGTAGATAGCAAATTGATAGCAGTTATCAATTGCTTAATCCACATCAAGGAAAAGAATAGTATAGAGTTAGGCCTTCATGGGAAAAAAACTAACATATACAAACAGACTTTATATTATGTGCAATTCTTAACCTTGATAATTCTATAGAGAAATTGTTGAGTAATGAACAAAATGTGGGCAAATAGACAGTATGTGGTTGGGCCTTGAGAAATGGGTAGGATAGTTTTAATTCAAAATTTTAACTTAATTAAAAAATTATTTTAATTTGTATTTCAAATTTAAAAAATTGTCTCAATAATTTTATTGAGATGACAACAGCTTCACATGCTATTTTACATGAAATAATATGGAGAGTCCTATACCCTTTGCAAATTTTACAAAGCGGTAATATTTGGTAAAACTATGGAATAATATTTTGGAACATTGGCATTAATGCAATCTACTTATTCAGATTTTCAAGACTTATGTAGTTTTGTGTGTGTGTGAAAAAAATTTTTTTTGCAATTTTATCACTAATATTGGTTGGGGTGTGTGCGTGTGTGTGTGCACTCAATCCCTCAGTTGTGTCCAACTTTTTAAAATGCCATAGACTATAGGCTACCCAGCTCCTTTGTCCATAGAGATTTCCAGGGAAGAATACTGGTGTATCCACCACCAAAGTCAAGCTGCTGAACAGCTCAAACATCGCAAGTTCTCTGTTTTGCTTTTTCAAAACCAAACCGCAATTCATCTCCTTCCCTTTACCCCTGATCTTTCCCACTTGTCCCCAACCCCTGGCAACCACCAATTTGTCTTCCATTTCATAAATTGTGTCACATCAAAAATGTTGCATACATGGAACTGTACACTATATAACATTTTGACTTTTTTCACCTCATGTAACTGGCTGGGGATTCATCCAAGTCATTGCATATATCAATAGTTCCCTGTTCATTACTGTGTAGCAGTCATGATATGGATGTTCCATTCATCTATTGAAGGACATATGAGCTGGTTTCAGTTTTTGGTCGCTACACGTCAAGCTGCTATGAACATTCATATGCATAGGTCTGGTTCAAGGAAACCAAATGTAAGAGTTAAATATGGAAATAAGATTAGGCTCATTAGGGTTGTGGCTTAAAAATGGCAGACTTTAAAACACAGGTGAAGGTATTTAAACCTGCTACTGTAGCAAATAAATGGTCACTATCGGTTCCTTAGCTGATAAGAATCCTGATGTGATAACCCTGGTGATAATACTGAAGAGAAACTAGATGCCATTGTTCTCAACCTGAATAGTAAACTCACATGAGGAACTTCAGAAAAACACAGTGTTTGGGATGCCCCATAAACCAATTAAATCAGATGTTCTTGGGATGGAACTCAGGTATCCATATTTTTTAAATTTTCCCTGGCTGAACCAAGGTGGGGCACTCCCAGACTAAAGGCAGATAACACAGTCGTGGGGTTGCCCCTATAATCCAGGGGTGAAATGAAAAGGAGTTTTTTGTTATTTTATTGTTGTTGTTCAGTCACTCAGTTGTGTCCGACTCTTTGTGACCCCATGGGCATCAGCACACTGGGCATCCCTGTCCTTCACCATCTCCTGGAGCTTGCTCAAACTCATGCCCCTCAAGTCCATGATGCCATCCAATCATCTCATCCTCTCTTATCACCTTCTCCTCTTGCCCTCAATCTTTCCCAGCATCATGTTCTTTTCAAATAAGTCAGTTCTTCGCATCATGTGGTCAAAGTATTGGAGTTTGAGCTTCATCATCATCATTCCAATGAGTATTCAGGATTGATTTCCTTAGGATTGACTGGTTTGATCTCCTTGCAGTCCAAGGGATTCTCAAGAGTCTTCTCCAGTACCATAGTTCAAAAACATCAGTTCTTTGGCACTCAGCCTTTTGTATGGTTCAACTCTTACTTCCACACAGGACTACTGGAAAAGCCATAGCTTTGACTAGACAGAACTTTGTCAGCAAAGTAATGTCTCTGCCTTTTAATATCCTGCCTAGGTTTGCTATAGCTTTTCTTCCAAGGAGCAAGCATGTTTTGATTTCATGACTGCAGTCACCATCTGCAGTGATTTTGGAGCCCAAGAAAATAAAGTCTGTCACTGTTTCCACTGTTTTTCCATCTATTTGCTATGAAGTGGTGGGGCCAGATGCCATGAATTTCATTTTTTGAATGTTGAATTAAAGCCACCTTTTTCACTCTCCTCTTTCACCTTCATCAAGAAACTCTTTATTTTCTCTTTTCCTTCTACCATGAAAGTGGTGTCATCTGCATATCTGAGGTTACTAGTATTTCTCCCAGCAATTTTGAATACAAAAGCAGAGACATTACTTGGCTGACAAAGTTCCATCTAGTCAAAGCTTTAGGGCTTCCCTGATAGTTCAGTTGGTAAAGAATCCACCTGCAATGCATGAGACCCTGGTTCAATTCTTGGGTCAGGGAGATCCACTGGAGAAGGGATAGTCTGCCCACTTTAGTATTCTTAGGCTTCCCTTTTGGCTCAGCTGGTAAAGAATCTGCCTCCATGCGGGGGACCAGGGTTAGATCCTTGGGTTAGGAATATCCCCTGGAGAAAGAAATGACTACCCACTGCAATATTCTGGCCTGGAGAATTCCGTGGACTGTATAGTCCATGGGGTCACAATGAGTCGGACATGATTGAGAGACTTTCAATCAATCAATCATTCTTCATTCCAATTTGTGCTTCATCTAGTCCAGCATTTCACATGATGTACTTTGCAAATAAGTTAAATAAGCAGGGTGACAATATACTGACTTGACATACTCCTTTCCTAATTTGAACCAGTCTGTTCCATGTCTATTTCTAACTGTTGCTTCTTGACCTGTATAATAGTTTTCTTAGGAGGCAGATAACTTTATTCCCAACTCTTCAAGAATTTTCCACAGTTTGTTATGATCCACACAGTTAAAGCCTTTAGCATAGTCAAAGAAGCAGATGTTTTTCTGGAATTCTCTTGCTTTTTCTGTGATCCAAGAGGTGTTGGCAATATAATCTCTGGAGTTTAGTCACAGGAAATAAGACAAGTTAGAATCTTTGAAGGGAGAAATGTCAGTATTCAGTGATAAAGAAGATGTGGGAAAGAAGGTGAATAATTTCTAGACTAAATTGTGAATTTGCAGAGTATTTATAGGGAAGTGTTTGGAAAGTCTTTGGTGCTGATGGTTTATTTGATTCAATGGTAATATGCTCAGGTAGAGATTTATTAGAGGCAAAAGAAATTTTCATGTACAATAATATTCATCCAATACCCCCACAGAAGTCAAAGTTCTATTTTAAAATTAAAAACAAAATTTTAACCATCTTACCAGACACTGATGTTTTGCTAATGTGTCCCTTTACAATATGCTGAGTTGATAACAGTATTCGTCCTCTGCAATGAATAAGTTTCAAACTTGGATACTTGCTGCCATAAATTGAAATGAAATCACATGTTCATAATATATAAAATTAGTTATAGCTCTGCTGTGGGTCTGACAATCAGGTATCCAAAACTTGGCAAGAACCAAGAAGGGCCAAGAGGCTTTTATAATGTATTTTTAAATGAGAGTCATAAAGAAAACTCCATTTCATTAAGTGCTTGAAGAGAGCTTTTTGAAAATGTACTCAGTTACAGAAGCCTGGTTCCCAAGTGAGTCCTGTCACTCCACAGTAGGTGAGTTTATTTTCCATGGTGACTGAGTTTGATGCTATTGAGTTGCTTTCCTTGTCACCTTAGGCAAACTTGATGGTTAATGGGATCACAAATAGGATATATAGTCAGTTATGGAGTTCTAAACTAACTTGGATTAGCTATGACTAAAATCAATTACTACAGTCCACTGGTCTGCAGAAATCAGGGGGTACTCTCATTTCTGTTCCTAGTGAACAGCTGTACGCAGTCCCCAAGAGGAGAAAAATATTACCCGCAAAATTGAAGCTAATTAGCACCCATGTTGGCAGTCAGAATAGAAACATGGAGAACAAAATTTGCAAAATGTGACTGGTTAAGAGCAGTACAATTCCTATCACTAAAATTAGCTAAGTATAATAAATGGCTTTTCAGTGATTTTCCGCAATCTCATATTCTTTGTTAGTCAATACATTTAAGGACAATTTTGTGACTGATGTGATATAGGTTTTATATCATTATTTATCAAACTATTTTTACTTTTAAATACCTAATATCAGCAAACTTTTATGCAATCACCAAATGCTACTTGCTTACTGTATCTTCATTTGCTGTGAGAAACACTCTCTAGCAGATTCGTGTTGGCAGGCTATGGCCAGTCAACAATGATTGGTCTTTTGCTCTGCATCGTAGATGATCATTCTATTGGTTGTCCCTTAAATACCTTCAGATATTCATTTATTTTGTTTAATATTTTGAACTTAAATATTCAATAGGAGCAACATAGTTTTTCATTTATTTACAACTTAATATGAGTGAATTTTAGATCATTACTTGAGTGGATATTGAGAAGAGAAAGTTTAGAAGAATATGAGACAAAAAAGAGGTTCAAAAATTAGGAAAAGTTGTAAGAAGACATATCCATGCTTACTGTATAATTTAGATATACCCTGAATTTAATTCAGTTCAGTCGATAAGTCATGTCCGACTCTTTGCAACTCCATGAATTGTAGCATGCCAGGCCTCCCTGTCCATCACCAACACCTGGAGTTCACTCAAACTCAAGTCCATCGAGTCGGTGATGCCATCCAGCCATCTCATCCTCTGTCATCCCCTTCTCTTCCTGCCCCCAATCCCTCCCAGCATCAGAGTCTTTTCCAGTGAATCAACTCTTCGCATGAGGTGGCCAAAGGACTGGAGTTTCAGCTTTAGCATCATTCCTTCCAAAGAAATCCCAGGGCTGATCTCCTTCAGAATGGACTGGTTGGATCTCCTTGCAGTCCAAGGGACTCTCAAGAGTCTTCTCCAACAACACAGTTCAAAATGATCAATTCTTCAGCGCTCAGCTTTCTTCACAGTCCAACTCTCATATCCATACATAACTACTGGGAAAACCATAGCCTTGACTAGACGGATCTTTGTTGGCAAACTAATCTCTCTGCTTTTGAATATGCTGTCTAGGTTGGTCATAACTTTCCTTCCAAGGAGTAAGTGTCTTTTAATTTCATGGCTGCCATCATCATCTGCAGTGATTTTGGAGCCCCCCAAAAATAAAGTCTGACGCTGTTTCCATTGTTCCCCATCTATTTCCCATGAAGTGATGAGACCAGATGCCATGATCTTAGTTTTCTGAATGTTGAGCTTTAAGCCAACTGTTTTCACTCTCCTCTTTCACTTTCATCAAGAGGCTTTTCAGTTCCTCTTTACTTTCTGCTCTATCTTAGACAGTCTCAATTCCCATGGGCTTCTCATCATATGAGAATCTCAGCATACTGAGTGAAAAAAAAAAAGCATTTTCCTATGGTTTGATGCTCAGATTAAAGCTATTCTTGTGTTCAACTGAAGAGATAGTTAATGATAAATAAAGGTCTCTGTGTAGACTTATTAGAGAACTTGTAATCATCTTTAAAGTTGTATTAACTATACATTCTTGAATTTGTTCATTTATTTGACCTTGACCCCAGTTTCTAAATTTAGAACATAAAATGGTATTGTAAATCCAATTTTAGCGTGGCTTTTTCATCTGTTGTCTTGCATCAGTTAAAATATTTTTGGTTTGGTGATAATAAAGGTTGTGATTTTATTCATGTACTTTCACTACCTTGCATACCATAGATGCTAAATAAAATTACTGCTTAGAGTAAAGGCTAAATGTCATATACGTCAGCTAGTGTGATAGCTAACTGTGGAATCTAGGATATTAGCTGGGTCATAGTGATGGTAATAAGTGAAGAAAATGGGAGCAATGTAAAGAGATTGTGTGTTATTATTTCTGAAATTTGTGGCAGGAAATCTGCAGTGTGGAACATGGAGATTGATTTTCAAGGAAAGGCCTCTAAGGAAAGGAGAATAAAAAAAATAAACTGAAGGTTAGAAGGTCAAAGAGAAATTGATTAGGAAACGGCAGGTTATAACCGGGACCTAGAAAGAGCAAATAGGAGAGCGATGGGATTTTTCAGATTGGGAAGGTGTTTACTGAGAGGAATTATGAATAAAGTTCTAAGATGTTTGTGTAAATATGATATAGTCTCAAAATTGTTCAGTAGAAATACTTGAAGTTAATAAGTGATTAATTACAGTTTAATTACATCTCTACAAACAAGAAGGATATTTACAGGAAATTAAACCTGAATTAAATGAAGAAATTAAGACCTGTAATGGGTTTCTGAAAGCAGTAATTTGTAAAATGGGAATATATTTTTCAAGAAGTCTATTGGGAAGTGATAGATTATGATACTGCATGGATTCAAATCTTAAGACAATGATCTTACAAGTTTGAGTGTAGACAAGTTGCCGAATTCCTCTAAATGTCAGTTTACTAGTCTAAAAAAATATATATTTTGTTTTCTAATTTTGTTATGAAGGATAGATGAAGTGTTAAATCTAAAGGATAATCTAGCACCTGACATATATTTAGTTCTCTAAATATGACCAGTAGTGCCCACAGTTATAATATTACCAAAATGGTTCCTGAGTATGTACCAGATTCTAAATGATTCCCATTCTGGCACTAAGGTCCCTCCATTAGGGGATTTCTATGATATAAAATCAATATTTATGAAATGTCTTTTTTGAGAATGTCTTCATATAGGAGGACCATATAGGTGACAGCTCTCCTTTTTAATTTATTATCATCAATTTGACTATGTTCTTAATTCTGCCTAGCAATAATTATAAGTTTCCCTCATCCATCTACCCTCTGGATTTCTTACATGCCTTCTCCTCTCTCAAACTTCAACATCTGTCCCTCATCATTATTTTCAGCTGCTGAAGTTGCTTTTTGCTTTGCTAAATAATTTAAAGCAAATTAAAAAATGCCCACAGATTTCCACATTCATATTTATTTTCCAACTATCATCCATATCTAATTTGTTGGTTTTTTCCTGATAATAGTAAATGAACTCCTCCTGCTTCAATTTCCAGCTAATCCTTCTATTATGAAGCATTTTCTGTCTGCTCTAGTCAACTCAAAGTCAACCGTGCAGCAATTCTTTCCTTTTTAGCATCATCATTTCTTTCCTCNTAAAGCAAATTAAAAAATGCCCACAGATTTCCACATTCATATTTATTTTCCAACTATCATCCATATCTAATTTGTTGGTTTTTTCCTGATAATAGTAAATGAACTCCTCCTGCTTCAATTTCCAGCTAATCCTTCTATTATGAAGCATTTTCTGTCTGCTCTAGTCAACTCAAAGTCAACCGTGCAGCAATTCTTTCCTTTTTAGCATCATCATTTCTTTCCTCTCCTTGAATCAATTATATTAGCTGACAAACATGCTACTGTTTTCCCCATCTTAAAAAAAAAAAAAAAAACCTGTATCTTGATTCTCATTTCTTTTCCAGTTATTTCTGTATATATTTATGTTCATGTTTACAGCAAAATTCTTTGAAACAGTTGCTTATACTTACTGTCCTAGTTTTGTTTCTCCTTAATCTATCTTGAGCCTACTTAAGTTAGTTATCTGTCCCTCTTTAAAAAAAAAAAAATTTTTTTGTCAATTTGACCAGTGATTTCCATGTTCAGTTCAGTTACTCAGTCATGTCCAACCCCCTGTGACCCCACAGACTGCAGCACGCCAGGCTTCCCTGTCTGTCATCAACTCCCGGAGTTTACGCAAACTCATGTCCATTGAATCGGTTATGCCTTCCAACCATCTCATCCTCTGTTGTCCCCTTTTCCTCCCACTTTCAATCTTTCCCAGCATCAGGGTATTTTCAAATGAGTCAGTTCTTTGCATCAGGTGGCCAATTTCCATGTTGATGGATATTAATATAAAATTGATATAAAAATTCTTGGTCCTCCTCTTAACAGAAAAATCACAACCCACAGCATGTTTGTTGATCACTTTCCCTTCTTTTCTCTGGAATTTCAAGTTGTCTTACGTCTTCAGTTTGTTTTATCTTAGCCTCTTCTGGTCTTCTCTAGTGGTCCAGGATTCTGTTTTATCCAATTGCACATTGATTTATACTCACTTCTTTGTTGAATTCATTCACTATAAGGGCTATATATATTGGATGCATGTGTGCGTGACAAGTTGCTTCAGTCATGTCCCATTCTTTGTGACCTTATAGACTGTAGCCCATCAGACTCCTCTGTCCATGGGATTCTCCAGGCAAGAATATTGGAATGGGTTGTCATGCCCTCCTCCAGGAGATCTCCCTAACCTGGGACTGAACCCATGTCTCTTTCATCTCCTGCATTGGCAGGAAGGTTCTTTACCACTAATGCCACCTAAGAAGCCCATATATACTATATTCTTGTCCTCAAACATTTCTCTCCAGGGTATACCACTTTCTTGAAGTGTAGGTAAATATGTATCTGCCTACTTGACATCTCCACTTGAATGTCTAATAGATATCTAAATACTTCATGTCTAATACTGAACTAAGTTCCCTACCATTCAAAAACCTGCTTCTCCCACAAAACTTCCAGAAGTTCAGACCAATATTCCTGCAAGACCTCTCCTTTCACACTTGGTAATAGCCAAATTCATGTGATGCTTTAGAAGGCACAATATAATCTGGCTTCTTCTATCCTACCTCCTCTTCTGCTCCTCTTGCTAACTGATTCTGCTTCTATCAAACGGACTTCATTGCTTTGTATCAATAGCAAATATCTTATATAGCCTTCTCTTTCCCCTCTTCCTGGAATTACTTTTCACCATTCCACCATTCTCACTTCCTTCAAACTCTTGACACATTTTTTCCATTGAGTGTATTCCATTGTATTCATCTCTAAAGTTCTATTAACTATAAATTCTTGAATTTGTTCATTTATTCACCCTTGACCCCAGTTGCTAAGTTTAGGACATAAAATACTATTGTAAATCCAATTTCAGCATGGCTGTTGTCTTGCATCAGTTAAAATATTTTTGATTTGGTGATAATGAAGCATGTGATTTTATTCACGTACGTCCATTGAGGCCTGCCTGCTTTGACAATCCTATTCGTAATTATACCATGTCACCGCCAACATTCCCATCCCTGTTATTCTGCATCAGTTTCTTTATGTTATAGAATCTATTTCTTTCTAACATAGACCTCACCTATTCATTGCACTTATTTCCTTTATGCAGTCAAATACTACTCAGCCATAAAAATAAATTAAGGTTTGCCATCTGCAACAACATGGATGGACTTGGAAGGCATTATGCTAAGTAAAATAAGTCAGACAGAAAGATAAAAAGAGTATGATAATTAATATAACAAAAGAAAAACAGACTCATAGATATAGAAAGCAAACTAAAGAGTTACCAGTGGGGAGAGGGAGCTGGGGTAGGGGCAACACAGGGCTAGAGCAGTATAAGTCAGAAACTATTAGGTCTAAAATAAACTATAAATTATATTGTATAACACAGAAAACATAGTTAATATTTTATAATTAGCTATAAATAGAATAGAACCTTTATATTGTACACTTGTAATTTATGTACTAAAGGCTTCCCAAGTGGCACAGTGATAAAGAATCCACCTGCCAATGTAGGGGATGCTAGAGACACCGGTTTGATCCCAGGGTTGCAAAGATCCCCTCAAGTAGGAAATGATAACCTGGTCCATTATGCTTGCCTGGAAACTTTCATGGACAGAGGAATCTGACAGGCTACACTCCATGGGGTCACAAATAGGACAGGACTGAGCATCCATAAATGAGCATACACAAACAATGTATATAATATTGTACATAGTGGTGGGATAGAAAGCAATTGTATTCTGCCTATGCGTCTGTGTGCATTGAAGAGCTGAAGGTGTAGAGGGGAATTAGTACAAACTTCCATTTTGTCATAGCATCTAATACTTGTAAAATGTAACTTCTAGAAAAATTACTTATTTATTGATCTGTTTTCTGATGTAAAATTATTTTTATCTCATGATTTAAATTATTCCCACAGATACTTATTCTTGAAGCCCCCTTTTATCATGAAATTCGAAGAATTGCATTTGGATTAAGTTTTTAATTCCAAAATTACTATGATCTCGACAGAGAAAACACTAATTTCTAATTCTACATCTAGTCTAAGACTGCATATGAGCACATTGGAAGCTAGTCCTAGAAAAGTGCTAAATATCGTAAGCCATTAAATTCAGATTCTATAAATATCTGTCTATTGAATCATTTAATATATTATTATTGAAACATATGGCCAGTGTGCCAGATAAATATGTTAGTTTGTTTTTAAGATGGTAGATCATTAGGAAGAGAAATGCAAATTCCAAATCCTGCAATACTCTCCTGAAATAAAAAACCAGGAGTGGTGTAACTTAGAGTCAAAGAAGTATGCTCTCATACACCACCAATAGAGCGTGGAGACTGTCATAAGCAGAGATATGAACTAGGATTAAGCTAATACCTATGCAAGGTAAATAAATAAACCAAATGCTATTCATGTGTTTGTGAATAGTCTAATTTCAGGATAGATATTTCATTTATTTCTCTTGCCATCTTCCCTTATTATATATCTAACTCTTATTAAAGGGATTATTTCTTTCCAATTTTCATGTTTTCTCCCATGATTATGAATCCTAATTACAATTATACTCTGTATATTTTGTCCTATTGGAGGTAGGTAAATTATGGTTGGTAGATTGGGAAAAAAGTCCAAGTCACACACAGTTCAGTCTTTTCCTTCTCTTTCCTGGGAAGCAAGAGTTCCTTCTACGCGATCTCTGATGGCTCTTTCTGCTCTCATCCGTGGTTACCTGTGATACTAAGTTTTCCTATTAGAGATGATAAACCAAGGTGCAGGGATGTGGGGGGTGGTTCACCAAGTAAGAAAGCACTTCTTTATAACTAATATTGTCTAGGATTGCTGGTGCATGGTTACAATAAAAATCAAAACAACGTTTGGTCAGTTGCATTTTTGTTTCTAAGATTTCTACAGACATTTCACCCCCTCATTTCCTCCCCTTGAGTTGGATCCCTCCCTCTGCCTTTATACATCTTAATTTACAGTCCCACCTGGTAGCCTCTGACTATTTATCTCAGCCAGCCTTTGTCATTAATAGCAATAATGTAATAGAAGTTTAACATTTACTTTAAATGCCTTAAGATGAGTGTCATTCATATTTAGAAAACTATTTGCTCAAATATAAGCACCTCCTTTCTTCCCCAGCTGGTCATCATTAAACATTGAATAAGAAAGAAGCAACATTGAGAATGGAGCTGAATTTCCTTTAAAGAATATCAAGCATCTTATGTTGATATAATTAATCAATAAGTTATTATCCATAAATTGTACACAAAGGTTATAAGTCAAATGGCAAAAGGACTTTTCAGTGAATGACATAAAATGTTAAATAAGTAACAGTGCTTCAGATCATAATGCTTGAATATGTCAGAACAAAAAAGCATTTTCTGTATGAGAGAAATCTTGGCTAACATTTTGTAGCCTACATCGAGGCTTTCATGAATCCATGGAGGGAGAAATTAACCTTCAATACATTTAAAAACAAGCAATCTTTTAGAGAATAAATGCTCCATCTTTTGTTTTTATCTTTTATTATTTTTCAGAATAAACTAATAGTACAGCTAGGATTAAAAAAAAAACTACACAGTAAATAGATTTAAAAATTAGAATAATAGAAGGATAAAAATAGTTTATTACCTTCTTAGTATTGTTGCTGCTTAGTGCCTGGTCATGCAGTCTTTGCAACCCTGTGGACTGAAGCATACCAGGCCTCCCTGTCCCTCACCATCTCCTGGATTTGGCCAAGTTCATGTCCATTGCATCAGTGATGCCATCCAGCCATCTCATCCTTTGACACCCTCTTCTCCTCCTGCCCTCAATCTTTCTCAGCATCAGGGACTTTTCCAGTGAGTTGGCTGTTCTCATCAGATGACCCAAATAGTGGAGCTTTACCATGAGTCCCTCCAATGAGTATTTAGGGTTGATTCCCTTTGAGATTGACTGGCTTGATCTCTTGCTGTCCAAGGGATTCTCAGGAGACTTCTCCAGCACCACAAGGTATCAGTTCTTTGGTGCTATACTTTCTTTACTCTCCAGCTCTCACATCCTTGTGTTACTACTGGGAAGACCATAGCTTGACTATACAGATCATTGTTGACAAAGTGATGTCTTTGCTTTTCAGCACACTGTCTAGGTTTGTCATAGCTTCCCTGCCAAGAAGCAATGGTCTTCTGATTTCATGGCTGCAGTCACCATCCACAGTGATTTCAGAGCCCAGGAAGAGGAAATTTATCACTGCTCCCACATTTTCCATCGGTATGCACCATGAAGTAAAGGGGCCACATGCCATGATCTTAGTTTTTTTAATGTTTAGTTGTAAGCCAGCTCTTTCACTCTCCTCCTTCACCCTCATCAAGAGGTTCTTTAGTTCCTCCTCGCTTTCTGCCGTTAGAGTGGTATCATCTGCATTCTGAGGTTGTTGATGTTTCTCCCACTTATCTTGATTCTAGCTTGTAACTCATCCAGCCTGGCATTTCACATGATGTGCTCAGCCTATAGGTTAAATAAATAGGGTGATGAAGTTCACCCTGTTGTTCTCCTTTCTCAATCTTGAACCAATCAATTGTTCCATGCAGGGTGCTAACTATTGCTTCTTACTATAAACATCTCTAGTGTATGTGACAGCCATGGGAGACTATTTTATCTAAGAAATTACTTCTAAAAAATTTAATAGATTAAAATGTTATTTTTTAAAGGCAAGTGATTGATTTGTGTTGTCCAGGTATCATATAAACATAAACTATTCATATAATGATGTATGTAGTAATAATAATATTATCATTATCATTACTTAACTTTTATTGAACATACACTTTTGTAGGAGCTTATATTAAAGCTTTTGAAGTTTAAAAGTAATTCCTTTTCTCAGAAAAATTTGCTCAGTACTCTTGTTACATTTTTATGTTGCCTTATGTGTCTTTTTCTCATCATACTGTAGCTTCCACAAGTATATATAATTTATGAACCACAGTTGTCATGTAGCTTGACATAATAAACAATCAACTAGTATTTATGTATTTTAACTAAACTCTTGATTTCTAACACTCTTCATTGGAAATATGATCAAGAGGAAGTTGGATGATCAGTTTCATTTTCGGTAGAGAAGATCTAGGAATTTACTTGGGAAAAGCCTAGGTATGATATGAGAGCAATAGATAGAGGCAGCTAGATATGAATTAATAGCCATCTAATTATTGCAGTTGTTTCTTCCACCACATTTTTGTCTCTGTCAAACCACAAGGGAGATTTATTATAAACTCTGGTTGCTTGGTAGCTCCTACAACTTCACAGCTAAATACATTATGTGAACCAGAGTATCACTTAATATAAGGTAAATCAATACAGTTCAAGTAAAGCCATTGACAGTTCTGATCCATCTAACAATCATACGGCATTGCAGTACACTTCCCTGACAGGCTTATGCTTTCATATCCCATTAAAGCATGGGAAATAACTGTAAAAGTACTTCCAAATAAACTGCAAAACAGAATATGCCAGATATATTGAGCATTTTTTTTACAGGGCATCAGTTTAATAGTCCATTTTCTGCTTTTGACTGTGAGCATATAATATTGCAGGCATGACCCCTCAAACATGTAAGAGTGTTGTAGGATTTTGAATGTCATGTATTTCCTGTGGTATACCTCTCATTTTAGTACTTAATTTCCTTACCTTAAAGATATATAAAGACCTTCAATCACACTTTGTATACAAAAACGTTGAATAAAAATGCATTTTCCAGTCATGTACTTGGGTTTTCCTTAGATATAAGGATAAGAAATGTCTATACTGGGTAATAGTATATCTGGATGCATTCTGAAGAAAGGGGAAGGTGAGTAAATAAAAATGAGTTTACATGTATAACAAAGATATGATGTTTAACATTCAAATATAATATTTTGTTGGCTAATGCTCAGAGATTTTTTTTCTTTTTAGCAATTCTAATATTTTGCAAATGTCTTTGAGTTGCACTAAAAAGAAGCCAAACATTTTGGTTGTATCTTGCCAACAGAGTTCTTGGGGAAGCATCCAGTTTTTCCTTAGAGGTCCTTACTCCAATCCCTGGTTGTCAGATGTCTCAAAGCAACAGGTGGCAGCACCCTGTAGCTTGAATGTGTCATGACATGAACTCCTAAACCTGTATAATTATCTGTTGATTTATTATTTTTAGTTGCACTGTGTATCTCTTCCAGTAACATAAATCACACTCCTACAGGTGCCAGATTTTGAGAAGTTGCAACCTGACAAACTAGACCTGTCATAATAATTCCTTAAATAAAGAAGATACCTCACACTCCATTTCCTCAAATATGCCAGAATACCACAGCCTTAAGGTCACAGCTGGCTGCTGCTGCATGTCCGACCTTGTTGGCTTAGAGGTATGGAGGGAGTGCTGCTATGCTGCCTCACTCCAGGTAAGAAAAGAAAAAAAAAAAGTTACCTGCTTTCCATCAAAGTGCCTTTGAATATTGTTCCTCCTGAGAAGGCTGCTAGCTATTACCTTTCATGCTTACCCTTTATACTGAACCACAGACTCAAAAGCGTTTAAAATTCATTGATGATCCAATGCGCTGCTCAGTCACAGTGCTTTCTATAGCAGGCATCCCAGCTTGAGACTAAATTATACTCACCCTAAGATTTATGTGAGGGAACAAGGTACCTCATGAGAAAGAACTTGCACTAAGGATATTGTGATACAGAGTTTTGTTTCAAGGATGGTGAGTCTGGATCAGAGAAAAAGGGTCAGAGCTCTCTCTTAGTTAGTCCATCAACCCAGCTGCCAAGGACATATACCTCAGACCTTAGGCAAGACCAAGGGAAATGAAAGATGAGATTCAAATAAAAAAAAAATCCTTTTTATTTCCAGTATTATCTACTTAAATTGAATATATACATTTCAGGTATGTTATTGCCAGTAGCTTCTACAACATTGGGGATAAATCCCATTGATTTCAAAATAACACAAGAAGAACATCAGGACCCTCAATAATGGGCATTGTCAGCACCATTATGATGATCAGTGAAAATAACTCTGGCAGAAACCTGGAGGCTGGTGCTTTGGCAAGTACTAATAGGCAGCAGGAGTGTTTCCTTTGATGGAGTCTAGTAACAAAGCCTTTGTAATCCTTGGTAGGTTCCATCAGATTAGACCCACCACCGCCTCTTCCTTTTGTCATTAACAGTAACAAGTGACATATTACAGAGCCATGGAATTAGAAGGGGAAAGACTCAAAGAAAAAGAAGAGGAACCAGAGATCAAAGTGCCAACATTCCCTGGATCATAGAGAAAGCAAAGGAATTCTAGAAAAACATCCACTGCTGTTTCATCGACGACACTGAAGTCTTTACTGTGTGGATCATGGCAAACTGTGGAAAGCTCTTAAAGAGATGGGAATACCAGACCATGTTACCTGTCTCCTGAGAAACCTGTATGCAGATCAAGAAGCAAGTTAGAACACTGTATGAGACAACTGACTGGTTCAAGATTGAGAAAGGAGAAAAACAGGGCATCTGCTGTCACCCTGTCTGTCTAACCTATAGGCTGAGCCCGTCATGAGAAATGCTGGGCTGGAAGAGTTACAAGCTGGAATCAAGATAGATGGGAGAAACATCAACAACCTCAGATATACAGATGATACCACTCTAGTGGCAGAAAGCGAAGAGGAACTAAAGAACCTCTTGATGAGAGTAAAGGAGGACAGTGAAAGAGCTGGCTTACAACTAAATATTAAAAAAAAAAAAACTAAGATCATGGCATTTGGCCCCGTTACTTCATGATAAATACCAGGGGGAAAGGTGGAAGAAGTGACAAATTTCCTCTTCTTGGGCTCTGAAGTCACTGTGGATGGTGACTGTAGCCATGAAATCAGAAGACAGTTGTTTCATGGCAGAAATGCTATGACAAACCTAGACTATGTGTTGAAAACCAAAGACATCTCTCTGCCAACAGAAGTCCATATAGTCAAGGCTATGGTCATCTCAGTGGTCACATAGAGTTATGAGAGGTGGACCATAAAGAGGCAGAGTGCCAGAGAATTGATGCCTTCAAATTGTGGTACTGGAGACAACTCCTGAGAGTCACTTGGATAACAAGGAGATCCAATCAGTCAATCATCAACCCTAAATACTCTTTGGAGGAACTGATGCTGAAGCTGAAGCTCCAGTATTTTGGTGTTACGATGCTAAGAGCCGACTCACTGGAAAAGCCCCTGGTGCTGAAAATGACTGAGAGCAGAAAGAGAAGAGGATGTCAGAGGATTAGATGACTGAATGACGTCACTGATGCAATGGACTTGAACCTGGGCAAACTCCAGGAGATGATGAGGGGTAGGGAGGCCTGGTATGCCACAGACCATGGGGTCACAGAGTCAGTAATGACTGAGTAACTGAACAAAAACAGCAAGGCTCAAAGAATTGGTTCATGAAACATATGTACAACACATTCTGGGAGGTTTGAAAAATTACTAGAAAAAAGCTGAAGACATCTAATTTTTTTCTAGTATGTAAAGAAGACATATAATGTGTGGTTTTAATTATTGTGATGCTATTCTCTCTTTTGCCAGAAATGCTGGGGGTATATGAACAATATTCATGAGGTTATTTAAAATAATTTAAGGCAATAACTAAACTGGATTTAGAACTATTGACTCAGTAGGAACATGAATTGAATTTAGAGCATAGAATTGTGATTTGTCCTATAGAGAAAGGGCTTCCCTGGTGGCTCAGACAGTAAAGAGTCTGCCTGCAATGCAAGAGACCTTGGTTTGATCCCTGGGTTGGGAAGATCTCCTGGAGAAGGAAACAGCTACCCACTCTGGTATTCTTGCCTGGAAAATTCCATGGACAGAGGAGCTTAGTGGGCTATAATCCATGGGGTAGCAAAGAGTCAGACATGATTGAGTGACTAACACTTAATACTTATATACATACAACAAAATGACACCCTCCAAGGTTTCTTCTATACTCTCTTTTAGACAAGAATAAGTGTATTGAGTGGCTGCTTTGGGCCACACAAGGGGACAAAGGGACCTAAGCAAGGTCTCTACCTTTGAGAAAGTTTGTGTTCTAATATAATGTAAGAAAGAGAGCAAAGAGATAAGCAACTTAATAAGTTAAAAATCATAACTTGATAAATATTATGAAGAATATGAGTGAGTTACCAGAAAATGATATATAATGCTATTTTTGATACAGTGGTGGAGGAAAGCTTCTCTGAGCAACTGATCAGAGTAAATCATTGTGTGACTGACTATTTTCTGCTCTCAGAACGACTATAATTTTGCTGTAATTATTTTATATGTTTCTTCCTAATAGCCAAGACATATCATATTTTGAAAATTGCTCTTTCACAATGGAACACAAAAAACTATTGATTCATCTTCCTCATGAATATATGTGGTTGTTCCTCTCAGATCTTTATTCTATTTAAAAATGCTAGTCTGAATTCTTCACAACTGTACTTATGCATTATCTCCCATCCTATTTTATAATCTCCTTATTTATTTATAACTATTCATATCTAACTATCTATATATATTTTCTGTTGATACATTTTACATAAGGTGATACAGAAACAAAGATATACTGTTTTGGATACATATAAAGAGACAGACACACATATAGATGGAGATCAACCAGTACAGTTTTCTATTAAAAAGTCTTTGGCCTCAGGTGTTGTCTGACGTCATGACAATATGTCTTATGCTTGGACAAGTCCCAAAATGTAGTTTCACCTCTACAGACTTGAACAGAGACTAACTCTTAGGAGGTATCTGGATCATGCTATCTTTTCCAAAAGTCCACAGCAAATGCGGCTGGTGTTTATTAAGAAGACAGGGTCAAAAAAAAAAAAAAAAAAAAAAAGTGAAGTGGGTATGCTTTATCAAGAGTATTTCCTTTATAACGGGTGTCTATAAACACAGATTTGGAGTCTCTTAAAGACAATATGATTATTTTAATATTTACCTTTACTATACTAGAACCAGAATGTGTTACTTAGTTACGGTTTCCCATACTTTAAACCGAAATAAGGAGAGAGATCCTTTAAGAGGACAGAGCTCAGAGCTATTTGTATACCTGTTAAAGATGCAAAACATATGAGGGCATTGTTCCAGCTCTCTGGAGGCTTAATTATCTACTTGTGGATACAAGACATATAACATGAAAAATCATGAAATTGCAAGAAATAAATGGAAATGCAAGAGCCATCTTGACAACATAGAACAAGATAATGGAACAAGTAGCAGGTGAGTATTTCTGGTACAGACTGCCTACAATGACTGCAAGTTTGTTAAGAAAACTTCTGTGAAGACCTGAGAATTTGAGCTAAAATCTTAATGGAGTTTATTTTGGGAGATATGGAAAAGTCATTGATGGGTGTTGATTGGAGGAAGTGAGGCAGCAAGGATGTTTTAGGAATTAATATTATGGTATAGAATGGAGAATAGATTAGAGGATAAAGAGGTGACCAAATAAGCATGATACTACACACTATACTGATATTGAAATTAGTTAATCTGGCAAGAGGTATATATTTCAGCTTTACCAGACAGGAATTGGTATTTATAATAATGCACTCATTTTCTAACAACCCTATGGTATTATTGCAATTCTTTTGGATTCTTCACAGCATAAATTAAATGCATAAATTAATTTCTTTCAAAAATGAGAGTGTTTTGGAAATTAGATATATGCTACCAATGGGGAATAAAAGCAAATGTACAGACGAGGTCCACAGGGAGGAAAAACAGTTAGATAATGGAGTGAGGACAAGGTTGGCAGTCTTAGCAAAAATGAAACAACAGATGGCGTATAATTTTTGTGAATCCTCACACAGATGGTTCACCAGATGGATTCTGCTGGGTTCATACAGCTTATGTGTGTTTTTCAGCTGCTTATCATGATAGGCAAGGCCACTTCTGTGCAAGCAAAATCTTTGCTTGGTTCACGTTATTGACATATAACACTGAAATAAATTGGTGGTTGGTGGCATAATATAAAGTGTTGTTATTAACTGCCATTTTTAATTAGACAGAGACTTGCAGACAATATTATTTTGAAGACATTGGAATTCAGAAAGAATTCATAGGTCATGGCTTACAAAACGTATCTCAGGGATTTTATGTAGGCTAGAAGATTTACGGTCTTTAATTTGAATTTCAACTGTTAATTGACTCTCACCTTTTGGAACTTTATTTTTAAAAATAGCTTCCATTTATATAAGACCATAAGATTAGGATTTAACAAGCTTATAGCTGAAGAATGATTTAAATAAATGAAGAAAATATCTCTATATAAATTAAACCCACTTGAAATTGGCACCTATATATCATATTTGGGTTTATGTTTATAAAAGTAAATATCAGGTAAGTATCGTCTTAGTAAATGGTGAAATCATTATCTTTACGCTTCCCAGGTGGTACAGTGGTAAAGAATCCACCTGCTAATGCAGGAGATTCAAGAGACATGGGTTCGATCCCTGGGTCAGGAAGATCCCCTGATGAGGAAATAGAAACCCACTCTGTTATTCTTGCCTGGAGAATTCCACGGATGGAGGAGTGTGACAGGCTATAGTCCACAGGGTTGCAAAGAACATGACTGAGTGAATGAGCACACATGAATATTGTATGTGTATGTGAACACTAATTTCTGAAGTAAAGATTCAATACTATTCAGAACTATTTTCCTTTTAGAAAGAACATTCCTTAGATAAAAGAGAGAATCAAGAATAAAACATTCAACTATTACATGCTTTCAACTAATTGCCTTTCATTAAAATGTGGTATGGCTTCACAGGTGGTGCAGTGATAAAGAGTCTGCTTGCATTGCGGGAGATGTAAAAGATGGGGGGTTGATTCCTGGGCTGGGAAGGTCCCCCAGAGAAGAAAATGGCAACCCATTCCAAGATTCTTGCCTGGAAAATTCCATGAATAGAGGAGCCCAGGGGGTTGCAAAGAGTTGGACACGACTGAGCACAAAAATACACAAAATATATAGATTTACAACACAGATAAGGACTCTGTTTTATTTGGGAGCTGCCCTTTTCATTGCTATAAGATTGAATCTTAATTTGCATCATTTTAAATTCTAGCAGGAGGAATTTTTCTTATTGCAGCTACTATAAGGCACCATTTGTAACATAAAAGGAATCTGATCTGTCTGGAGACACCAAAAGCTTTAGTATGTTTCAGATATACATTCTTATGCTATGAATGAGCAGTTACTATTTATGTTTCTGAGAAACATAATATTGGTCATCTTAACCTGTGTTTTCATTCCTTTGATGCAGCCTAAATCATAAATCGATCTGCCATTTCAGCAAGTTGGTGGTTTAAATTCTCTTTTTCAAATAAATGTACAAATATTTTTGTTAACTAAAAATGTATCATTAAGGTCATCATTACAAGGTTTTCTGCTTTATTTATTGGAAATACTAGGCTTTAGTGAGAAAATTTTGTATCTATGTAGCTATACATATATATATATATATATCTTGCATATCTATATATAGAGAGGTTTATAGATAGACATTGATCTATCAATGGTAACCCACTCCAATATTCTTGCGTGGAGAATCCGAGGGACGGGAGAGCTGGGTGGGCTGCCGTCTATGGGGTCGCACAGAGGCGGACACGACTGAAGCGACTTAGCAGCAGTAGCAGCAGCATAGATAGATATGATAATACACATAATTTTTCCACTAAGGCATATTATTTCCAAGAAATATTGTATTAAAATATCTATATTATGTATAATATAGATATATGCTATATAAACATAATATTTATATTTATATATTCTTTGTTGCCTGAAATATCTGTCAGTACTTATTATTCTCTCTTGTGTTTACATATACAGTTTTCATTCTAGTTTGTAATATCTTTCAAGAAAAAAATGCAGCAATGTATATTTTATTCTGCACTTCTTTATGACTTCTTCAACAATCTTATCTGTATACTGCTACCAAAGAGGTTTTTTGTAAACATAATTCTTAATTTTTGAATTCCCTACTTGAAACTTCACTGATTCTGTAAATAACTAAAACATAAACCAAAATCCCTTAGTGTATCCTGTAAGTTTCTTGATAATTACTTCTGCTTGAGCTCTGGATTTATCTCTTGCTTTCTCCTAGGCTCCTTCTTGCCTCAGGGTCTTGCGATCATGTAGATTCCAAGGCTTGCAATGCTCCCTCATTAGGCCATATTTCTCTTTCTCCCTGTTCTACTGTTACCTCCTGGCTGTCTGTTTCTAGAATTTAGCTCTTGTTATTTTCTATGTAAAATATATCCTGTCTCCACTTACTCCAGGTGGAAATGACAATTGTAGTGTCTACGTTTTTGCCCTCACCATATTAGAGTCAAACTTCTATCACCCGATTCTTCACACACCTGGTTTTGCTTTGTTAGAAACGGCATCATCTCAATCATCACCTCTAATTCTGCCTCTAATTTTATCTTTACTTCTTTTATCTTTTATCTTTCTTTTATCTTTCCTTTGCGTGTCTATCTATCTATGCATGTATATCTACATATAAGTTGTTTATATCATATCTATATCTACACCTGTCTAGAGCATCCATATGTAATCTATAATGACTATGTTAGGATTTTATTTAAAAGTAAAGACAAAGTTTTACTATGTCAGAAGCTAAGAAAACATTTGATTCATAACAAGTGTTTATAGACATTCATTGTTGAATGAATGAATTAGTTGAATACAAACAGTATCATGTCAATGAAAAAAATAACAGAAGAGGCAGAAAGGAAGAGAATCAAATCAGTAGTATGTAATGAATAAGAACATGGATACTGAGATCAGGGTATCTGGTCCATTCTAAGTTCAGAATATATCCAAAATTCCACCACTTTTAACCATTCACCACCACAGCCATGGCCTTAGTCTGAGCTACCATCCTCTCTTGCTTGATTCTTGTAATAACATCCAGAGTGGTTCTCTCTGCTTCTACCCTTGACCCCTACATTGTGTATTAACATAGTAGCCAGGAAAAAAAAAAAAAAGAGAGAAATATAAATCAGATTATTTTAGTCATTTGTTCTGACCTCCTGGAAACTTCATCTGGAGTAAAGCTGAAATCTTTACTATGGCTCATAAAGTCCTTTATGACCTACCATCATATCCTCCAGCATTCTCTTTCTTACTAACTTTGCTCCAGCCATACTGATAGATAGTCTTATTGCTATGTATCCTGCTGGGTACATTTTATACTCGGAGATTTTAATCCAAGGATTCCTTTACCTAAGAATGCTCTGTCCTAGAATATCTACTTGGCAAACACCATACCTTTTTCTAATCTTTGCTCAGATGTCACTTTTTTCAATGAACCCTGTTCTGACCAACCTTTATAACACCGAGATCAGCTTACTCATTGTTACTCCACTTCCAGACCCCCTCAGAACCCCCCATGTAGTTTTGGCCATGAAAATGCATTGCTCAGTCTCTGGCACACCAGTGAGTAGTTGACTAATATTTAGATTGCTACCCTTCTCACCAACCTCTGACAATACCCCTGACTTGTTCTTTCCATGTATCTTTTCAGCTCCTAATCAGTAACTGAGCATCGCTGGAATTTTAATAGAGATTCATTCCTGCAAGGCATACAGCTCCTTTAATGGAAGATTTTGTTTCAAAGATTTCCCATCAATCTAGCTAACACTTTCCTAGAGCTGTGTTACAGTCAAGACTTCCTATTCAACGAGCCCTCCTTCTGTCTCTCCTTGTGTGCTTCAGTCATTCTGACTCTGTATGACCCTATGGATTGTGGCCTGCCAGGCTCTTCAGTCCATGGGATTCTCTAGGCAAGCATACTGGAATGGGTTTCCATGCCTTCCTCCAGGGGATATTCCTGACCCAGGAATCGAACCCTCATCTCTCAAGTCTCCTGCATTGGCAGGTGGGCTCTTTATCACTAATACCACCTGAGAAGTTCCATCTCTCCTTAAAGGCAGTCAGATCTGCAATTGGAAGGCTCTTCTTGCCTTCTCTGGCTTCTTCCACTTTCTTCTTCACAGAAAAAGTTTTCTCAGTCAGCTTATTGTACATATATTCTGGCCTTGGCATCTGCTTCTTTGAGGTCATGTTTTGCTATACTTTTTCTTTTTTCCATGGAATTTGATTTGTGCCTGGATTTTGATCAATATTGGTGACTGAGTGATGACACAAAGAGGTCTATACCATTTAAAGAAGATTTTTATTGTTTATACTTCCTAAGAGGGGGAGTCATGCTATATTATGCAGGCCCATAGGGGAAACACCAGGTTCAGTTAGGAGGTAAAAAAAGGAGTGAAAGGAAAACATGGCTTGGAGCCCTCATTATATTTTCTATAGAAGAGAACAGGGAAATCAGTGTAGAGTTGGCTAACTTGAATAAGGTCAGTAGACTCTGGGATACAGGAATGTTTTATAAACTCTCTGGAACCTGCCCTAATTTAGAGCAGGGAAAAGATTGGCTTGTTGTGTGTGTGAGTTAGATAAAGTGGTCGGGAGTATGGACTCAGGATTGATGAGAGGGTTTCTAATGTCATTTTTCTCTTGCCCATGAAAGCTGGATCATGAGGAGATGTAAGCAACTCCCCTATGATCATAGGGGAGATGTGGCTGGTAGTTTGGCTCTGTGATTAATGGATGCGATTAATAGATTAATAGACACATAACATACAAATACAAAAAAATAAAACAAAACAAAATAGGTATTGTCCTCTAGCACAAGGGTTGGCAAACTAATGCCTATATGGGAGAAATCCAGTTCTTCATTTGTTTTGCAAATTAGGTTCTATTGGAACACAGCCATGCCCATCTTTTTACAAGTTATCTCTAGCTACTTTCACACTCCAATGGCAGAGTTCAATAGTTACAACAGAGGCCTTATTCCCAGAAAACTCTGAAATATTTATTATTTGACCTTTCAGGAAAAGTTTGCCAACACCTGTTCTAGCCTACTGCCTTATTTATTAATGTTTATTGTTTGTAGTCTGATTTTTTCCAGTAGAAAGTAAGCTGCACAATGAGAGACAGAGTTCTTTGTTGTATTCTTTAATATATCTCAGGGATTCACATTGTTGCTTAGCATATAACAGGGGCAGAATCAGTATTTATTGATTGAATAAAAGAGTTCAAATTGGTATTCCTAACTCATGTCCTTTATTTAGCAATTATGTGAAATGAAAAAATTTCCTAAGCTTTTCAGCTCTCAGTGTTGTCCTATGATAATAGGGTCCACCACACAGAGCTTGAGGATTAAATAATAAAATGCATAAAATGCTTAATTTATGCCTGAAAATAGGAAACATTTAATTAATGTTAGATACTCATAGGTGCAGAACATGGTGCTTTTCACTTAAAAGAATTCAGCTTATTAAGAATTAATCCATGTATGTACACTACAAATGTGCTTAGAAAACAACTTATAGGCTCTATCTAAACCAGAATTACTAACATTTTCTATGTCTCCCACAGGGTATCAGAAGGACAGATACAATTTTATTTATAATAATATTGAAAACTGAATGATAAAAGGTGTAAAATGAATTTGGATGCTTTTTATTCTTCTAACTTCAAATAAAAGCAATCAATAAATAAAATAATAGGACAATCTCTTTGTGCTTTGGTTTTCACATATGCGGGATTGTATATATAAAAATAATTGAACTTGACATACCTGTTGAAGCATTTGAGCCATTTATCAACTTTACCATAATATTTGAATTTAAAAAGTCCCTCAATTGTGTTAGGCTCTTATTTATATTTCAAGTGAGCCCTAATCTCCCTTAGCAGACACAGCATAGATCTTCTATACCTAAAAAGTGTTAGCTTAAGCAGCATGGGGAAAAGTGCCTTTTCCCCACAATACCAACATAAGTCTTGGTAAGCTACAAATTGTTTATGTGGTGTTTGTGTTCTGATAAGTACAGTTGCTTTATTTTGATCACTTTCCAACCTTGTCATTAAGTTCTCAATCACTTTCACTCCAGCCATTCCTCTGATCGTGTATTTGTCAAGGTCTCTGATTACATTTGGAATCCCATTTTGGATGATATTTCTCAGTCTATACCTTACTTTGTCTTTTAGAAGCATTTAAAATAGATATCCATCCCCATCTTTGCCTTTTTCTTTGAAATCACATTCTCTTCCTTTCAGTCTTGATTAGTTGGCCGCTGGTTCTGCCTCCTGAGGTGATATGCTTTCTCTGTCTACCTCACAACATTCTGGTTTACATTTTCATTCTTGTTTGAAACACTCTGTTTTTATTTATTCCTGTGGCTTTAGTCACCATCAATGACCTTCCAAAATCTATTCCTTCTTCTGAGACTTGTCTCCTGGGCTCCAAGCAGATATTTCAATATTTATGTAGAAATAGACAAGAGTTTCCGCTTGAAACTCGACATTTCTAAACTGCGATCATCTTCCCACTCAAAGTAGCTCCTACTCCTATATTTTTATCTCAGTAAATGACACCAGGAAACTTGGATTACGTCTTAAACAACTCTCACTCACTCTGTAACTCCTTAGAATGAGTCATAAAGTACTTGCGTCATTTTATGTGGATACTTCTAAAAACTATCTAGCTTCTCTCCTGCTCAATTATTACTATTCTAGGCTACACCATCATCATCTGTCCTCTGGATCATTAAAATCCTTCTTTGTTATTATAACATCCAGGCTTGGTCTCTGTCATATATAGAAATGTACAATAATTTGGGAGAGATATTAGGTGACTATTGCAATCATTTACCTTTGTAATTTTCCTGTTATGTTTTTCTAGAGATCCTCTTATTTACTTTAACATAGATTCAAGTTAGATTTTCATTTATATGTAGTTTATAAGTAGTTATTTGGTTTTAGATTTAGATCATATTTCAAGTCGTATATAGACTGCTTCCCAAGTGGCTCACTGGTAAAGAATCTGCCTGCAATGAAGGAGACAAGTCATTGGGTTGGGAAGATCTCCTGGAGAAGGAAATGACAACCCACTCCAGTACATTTGGTCTGGAAAATCCCATGGACAGAGGAGCCTAGCAGGCTACAGTTCATAGGGTCGTAAAGAGCCTGACACAATTTAGTGACTAAGCAGCAACAAGAGGCCCTGGTAGAGTGGCATAGCTGGAGAGGACAGGGAACTTTGGTGTCATTTCCTCATGCCTTGCTCTATGAAGCTCTTCCCGTAAGCTGTTCTGACCTATATCCTCCTATGATAAACAAGCAATCTAATAAGTAAACTGATTCTCCAAGCTCTTTGAGCAGCCATAGAAAATTAATTAAACCCAAGGAGGAGGCTGTGGGGACCTTTAATTTATAACCAGTTGGTCAGTACAGGCAATAACCTGGACTTGCAACTAGCATCTGAAGTTCAAGGAAGGAGTGGTAAGAAACTCCCATCTAAAGACAAGTGAGTCAGAAACAGGTGATAACCTGGGCTTGCAACTGGCAAATCTGAAGTGGTGGTAGGGAGTTGGGTCAGGCTTGTAGAACTGAGCATCTGTGGAATTTGATCCTATTCCTGTGTGGATAGTGTCAGAATATAATTGAATTCTCTGCTAGTGTCTGAGAATTGCTTGGTTGTATGTGTGGGGACCCCCACCTCACACACTTGGAATTGGTCTCAGAATATCAAATTATAACTGGACTCTCATGTTTACTCTGTATTCAATCAGTTACCATTCTGTTTTTTTTGAAGTGTTTATGAACAAAACCTGACCTCACAAAAGATTTATAGTTATAAAATAAATGCAAAGGTAATTTAATTTCCTTTTATATAAACATATGTGGCTATTTTCTTTTATATTACACCAAAACTTGACTATTGGCAGTTTCTTAAAGGTTACTTGCAATGTAAAATCTAAAACCATGTCAGTGAACTTTTGGATTTAGATTCAATAGATTCCATCAGTCCATTCTTGGAATTGATCTTTAACCAATACATATTTTTCAAAAGTCATATCAGATATCTACCATTTGGAAATTATTGGCTTATTGAGGTGAGGTGAAGTCACTCAGTAGTGTCCGACTCTTTGTGACCCCATAGATTGCAGCCTACCAGGCTCCTCCATCCATGGGATTTTCCAGGCAAGAGTACTGGAGTGGGTTGCCATTTCCTTCTCCAGAGGATCTTCCCAACCCAGGGATCGAACCCAGGTCTCCTACATTGTAGACAGACACTTTACCATCTGAGCCACCAGGGAAACCATTGGCTTATTGAATTATTCATATATCCTAAATATGGACAAATTTTATCGTGTGGGTCTGTGTTCAGTCACTAAGTCATGTATGACTCTTTGAGACCACATGGACTATAGCACACCAGGCTTTCCTATCCTTTACAATTTCCCAGAATTTGCTCAAATTCATGTCTATTGAATCAATAATGTTATCTAACCAGCTCATTCTCTGCCACCCCCTTCTCTTTTTGCCTTAAATCTTTCCCAGCATCAGGGTCTTTTCCAATGAATTGGCTCTGCAGATTTTAAATATTAAATAATAAGATGTTAGTTTGGCAACCAATCTTATCAAGAACCTCTTTAAATATTGAAAAGTTGTTAAGTGCATAATAAGGCAGGTAGAGGTTTTCCAGCATACTCTTTCTTCAGTATCCTTGGTATCCATGGGATATTGGTTCCAGGACCCCACCTCACCGTGCAGATACAAACTCCATGGATGTTCATGTCTCTTGTATACAATGGCCTAGTACAGTGGGCCCTCCATATCCATCATTTCTTCATCTATAGGTTCATCTAATTCCATGTCTAAATCAATGGGGAATCCATGGATACAGAGGGCAAATGGCATTAGAACTCTTTATTAAATACTCAAAATTTCAACTAACAATAATACCGTTAGCTACTTTATTTGTAGGGGCATGTTTCTTCACTCATTTTCAAGAAAATGTATGCCAACTAATGAAATGTGAAATGCGTTCTTTGTCTGTCAGTTCTTGTTACAGTTTAAAATGTCATTTCATGAAAAAGCCAGCTTGGTACATAGCTAAAACATTTACACAAGTGCTTTACTGGAAGATAAGCATTCTATTTTGGTATACAGCAGAAAATCTTTTTGTTCTTATAATTTTATCTTATAGATTATTTTATGAAATTATATATTCAGGAATTTTATTTCAAGAACAACCTTAAAAAAAGTTATTTTATTTAGTGTGAGTATATAGTAGTGTTGACACAAATAAATACTCATGAAATGGGGAGCCATTACACTAAGGCACCGGCAGCTTTATCCACCATTGCTTTGTCAAAATTAGTGCAAATGTTACACAGTTAAAATGAGTTTTAGTATTATTGTGAAAATGATTTAGATCTTGTGGAAAACACTTTGCAAACTATTGGACTTTTTCTTGTAAATATTGATGTTTGAAATATTAAACAAACTATTGATGTTTGGAATATTAAATTTTTGTGAATTAATTTTTATGTCCATTGACTATGAATGTATAAAGAAGATGTGGTAGATATATGCTGCTGCTAAATCACTTCAGTCGTGTCCAACTCTGTGCGACCCCATAGACGGCAGCCCACCAGCCTCCCCCGTCCCTGGGATTCTCCAGGCAAGAACACTGGAGTGGGTTGCCATTTCCTTCTCCAGTGCATGAAAGTGAAAAGTGGAAGTGAAGTCGCTCAGTTGTGCCCGACTCTTAGTGACCCCATGAACTGCAGCCTACTAGGCTTCTCCATCCATGGGATTTCCCAGGCAAGAGTACTGAAGTGACTATTAGCCATAAAAAATGAATGAAATGATTCAATTTTTAGCAACATGAATGGCCCTAGAGATTATCATACTAAGTGAAGTACATCAGAAAGAGAAAGAGGAAAGTATCATATCACTTACACATGAAATCTTTAAAAGAGATACAAATGAATTTATTTATAAAACAGAAGTAGACTCACAGACATACAAAACAAACTTCTGGCTACCAAAAGGGAAAGGGGTAGGGATAAATTTGAAATTTGAGATTAACAGATGCAGAGTAGTACTACCTGTAAAATAATTAAACAACAAAGACCCACTGACTAGCACAGATAATTATATTCCTCTAATAACCTCAAATACAGAAGAATCTGAAAAAATAGCTATATATTTTAAAAACTGAATCACTTTGCTGTATACCTGAAGCACTGTAAATTAACTATATTTCAATTTTGAAAGATTGTATGAATTTAAAAAATAATTTATTATTTCAGAAAACTTAAGAAGCAACAAGAAACAATGAAAATGAATGAAGAGGTAATTATAGTAACATTCACCTCAAGACAATCTCTATATGCAATTGTGTTTTAAAATATTTATCCTATTACCCTGACTGATTATCCCTTTCAAATCATTCTTGATGTTGAAACTAGTAGGATGGAAATTACCCTTGATACACAAAGGAAAATATCTCAAATGAATATTTTCTGAAATTGAAATAGACTTGATAAAATATGCATTTTTATATTTCTCAAGTTTCTGAGAGAAACTGAGGCATACGGTGCTTGTGTTATAGACTGTATTTATGATATAGTGTTATTTTTGAAAGGTCAGAAAACACTTGTTTGTTAGCCATTTAATGCTCTCTGTCCCTCTGTCTCCCATAATAGAATGTATGACAAAATTAGTGAAAAATATTTTGTGGATCTAATCTTAAAAAAAAAAAAAAAGGCCAACACTCAGTTACAACCTTGTAAATATAATCACATTTGCACAAACCTCAAAGTACTGCGTGTCAGATTTATCTTGCCCTTTAACAACTGACTGCACAGAACCTAGCTTACAGATTTACATGCCACAAGGTTTTCATATTTATTGTTACACAGTTGAAACATTAGTTTTCTAGACCATATACTTTCTCCAGTGAAAGTAATTTGGTAGTTTATAAGTGTGCTGACTATGCTAAAGTCTTTGACTATATGGATCACAACAAACTGTGGAAAGTTCTTTAAAAAATGGAGGTACAAGACCACCTTACCTGTCTCCTGAAAAGCCTGTATGGGGATCAAGAAGCAACAGTTAGAACCAGACAGGGAACAACTGACTGGTTCAAATTGGGAAAGGAGTATGACAACGCTATATGTTGTTCAGTTCAGTTCAGTTCAGTTCAGTTCAGTTGCTCAGTAGTGTCCGACTCTTTGCAGCCCCATGAATCACAGGAGTTCACTCAAACTCACATCCACCAAGTCAGTGATGCCATCCAGCCATCTCATCCTCTGTCGTCCCCTTCTCCTCCTGCCTCCAATCCCTCCCAGCATCAGAGTCTTTTCCAATGAGTCAACTCTTCACAAGAGGTGGCCAAAGTACTAGAGCTTCAGCTTTAGCATCATTCCTTCCAAAGAACACCCAGGGCTGATCTCCTTCAGAATGGACTGGTTGGATCTCCTTGCAGTCCAAGGGGCTCTCAGGAGTCTTCTCCAACACCACAGTTCAAAAGCATCAATTCTTCAGCGTTCAGCCTTCTTCACAGTCCAACTCTCACATCCATACACGACCACTGGAAAAACCATAGCCTTGACTAGAATGGACCATTGTTGGTAAAGCAATGTCTCTGCTTTTCAATATGCTATCTAGATTGTTACCCTGTTTATTTAACTCATATGTAGAGTACATTATGTAAAACATACTGGATGAATCACAAGCTGGAATTAAGATGGTCAGGAGAAATATTAACAATCTGAGATATGTACATGATACCACTGTAAAGGCAGAAAGTGAGGAGGAAACAAAGAGCCTCTTAATGACAGTGAAAGAGGAGACTAGAAACATTGTCTTGAAACTCAATATTAAACAAAACAAAACAAAACAAAAAAAACCCACTAAGATCATGGAATCTAGTCCCATCATTTCATGTCAAATAGAAGAGGGCTCCAAAATCACTGTGGATGGTGACTGAAGCATGAAATTAAAAGATGCTTATTCCTTGGAAGGAAAACTAAGACAAAACTAGACAGTGTATTCAAAACCAGAGATCTCACTTTGCCAACAAAGGTCCATGTAATCAAAACTATGGTTTTTTCCAGTAGTCATGTACTAATGTGAAAGGTGGACCATAAAGAAGGCTGAGTACTGAAGAAGTGATGTTTTCAAATTATGGTGCTGGAGAAGACTCTTGAGAATCTCCTGGAGAGTCTTTGATCTCAAGGAGATCAAAGCAGTCAATCCTAAGGGAAATAGCCCTGAATGTTCATTGGAAGGATACTGCTGAAGCTCTAATACTTTGGCTTCCCGATGCAAGAGCTGGCTCACTGGAAAACACCCTGATGTTGGAAAAGATTGAAGACCAAAGGAGAAGGGAGTAGCAGAAGGTGAGATGGTTAGATAGCATCACTGACACAGTGGACATGAAACTGAACAAACTCTGACAGACAGAGGGAAGAGGAGCCTGGTGTCCATAGAGTCACAAGGAGTTGGACAAGACTTAGTGATTGAACAACAATTATAAACTGGCCTTAATGATTCCACCTTTATAGTGTTTCAGAACCATAATTTATTCTTCTCATTGCTCCAGAAAAAGGAGTAACTTCAAATTATTTAGAATTCCAATCTTCAAATTATGCTGTTTCAAGATTTGCCACCTTCATTTGCTTTATTTCACCTTAGTGGACACGTACACATCTAGGAAAGCACTATCCTGATTTGTTAGGACTGTGATGATTCCGTGGATACAGTACTTTTAAGAACTAAGACCACTACAGGCCAAGTGATAGATGGAGAACTCTATCCTTATTCCTCATGTATATGCATCATGAAGTTCCTTCACTTTTTATGTCTGATCTCAGTTTGGTATTTAGTTACCTTGGAGACTTAGTTCTTACACATAAAATGGAAAAGAATAATCTCACCCTCATACAGCTGTTGCAAGAAATGAAAATGGTATCTGTAAAGGTTCTACCAAAACTCTTTGCCCACAATAGATGGGTAGTAAATGATAATTAATTGGATTGCCTGTAAGGTTTCCTTGATGGCTCAAAAGAATTCTACCTCAAAGCAAGAGAGACAGGTATGATTGGGAAGATCCCCTGGGTTGGGAAAATCCCTTAGAGTAGTGAGTGGCAACTCATCAGTATTCTTGCCTGGAGAGTTCTCTTGTTTTAACAGGTAGATCCATGGGATCTCAAGAGGACTGAGTAACTGACACATTAATTACTGTTGGGAAATGGAACTAATTACTTGACATATGTAATATATAAATATCCTCCAAAAAGCATATATAACTCAATAGAAAAACATATGTATGTATGAAAAATGAAGTGTCTATTCTCAGAAAGAGTATAAATCACATCCTAAGCATATAAACTATGAGTAGGACTTCAACAATAACAATAATAATACATGTTAGAGAAAACAAATTTCATTTTTAAACTACCAAGAAAAATATATCAATTAACCAATGAAAATGTTAATGTGTCATATTTATAAGTATTAGAAATCAATATTCTCATATCCTCTGATGGATGGAAATATAAAATATACAGCATTTATAAAGGCTAATAGAGACTGTGTAACACAATGTCAAATATATAATTTGGTGGATAATTTTACTATTAGTGCTCTATTCTACAGAAGGATTACAGAAGTAGCCAAAGATTAGTGGTAAACAATGACTACTGAATTATATCACTTATGAGTAAAATTATAAAAAATCCAAAGAATAGATATATCATCATGAGTGTATTTATGAAAGTATTCTCTGAAACATTATAAAATCATTAAACACAATGATATAAATGAATAAGTACTGACAAAGCAATAACTCCATAATATAGTTAAATAAACCTGGGAATAAAAATACTGTACATAAATAAGTATATAGTGAGATATATAGTAGAAAAATGGTATTCTAAAAAATCATCTGTGTGTGTGATAGAGGACTTAGAGATGGTGGAATAGATGGGAGGAAGGAGGAACAAGAGAAAGAAAAACCTAGAAATATACATCAAAGCATTTACATCTAGTTTCAACTGGAGAATGAATCAAAGATTTATCATAGTACTTAAATGCCTATATATATGAAGTTTTACCTTTTGCTTATATTGCTATTGCATTTAAAAGCAATAACTAATAAATAATGTATTTTTAAAAGAAGAGCTGTAATTGATTTGTCATAAATTTGTCATACTAGACAAACGTCTATGATTTTAGGACATATGTCTATCTTGTTGCATCCTGAGCCTCTGTCACAGCCTTGAGCATGAGTAGGTCCCCCCCAAAAATGGTCAAAAAGGCACTCATTCAGTGTTAGTTATTCTATAGGATTATATAACTGCCTGGATAAATTATCAAAGTATTTCTTAACAATTTTTCTCTCTAGGATATCAGGAAGCCTAACCATAGTTTTTTGGAAGAAATGAAATTTTTTTAATCCAAGAAAATACTGAAATCTAGAACACAACTTTCAAGAGCAGTTAAAATAGAAAACATTAGACTGGGCTTGTGAGAGTGAGTATAGTGATGAGATTAACTGAAGAATAAAGAGAGTTCCTGGACAAGCGGTGCATCATCAAAGACAGACAGGACCTTCAGCCACATGGGCGTAAAGAGGGGTGGCATGAGAGGGGACACAAGTCAACATAACTTTCATATTTTTCCTAGAGAAAAGCCAGTGTACATCTACCCTTTTGCAGTAATTTATAATTTATTAAATTTTCATTTTAACTTCTTTTGAAAGTGTATTCATCTTTCAGTAAGTGGTGTTTTCAACTGCTGTCCGTCAGAAGGCAGTTTGAAAAACTGTCCTTGACCCTTTTTGCTAAGACCATGAATGAATCTGAAAATTTATCTATGAATTAAATGCTTCCAATTTTATCAAAGCAATCATCCTAAGGATAATCTTTGAGAAGTTCTCCTGTTTTAAACAGGTAAATTGGAAGTGGCATATTTTATGTTAAGCCTATGGGCTTCCCTGGTGACTCAGATGGTAAGGAATTCACCTGCAATGCAGGATTTGATCCCTGGGTTGGGAAGATCCTCTGGAGATAGGAACAGCTACCCACTCCAGTATTCTTATCTGGAGAATAGATAGAGGAGCTTTTTGGCAGGCTACTGTCCATGGAGTCACAGGAGTCAGACAAAACTGAGCATCTAACAGATTTTTTTTTTCATGCCAAGGCTGTGCAAAATATTAATGATAAGATAATTTCCAGTAATAGCAGTAAGTAAGCTATTAAATTATTCAGCCAAATCAAACATCTGTTTTGATGTGGGCATGGTAGTAGGCTATGGATCTTTAAGAAAGATGAAGGCAAAATGCTTGACCTAGAGGTACTAATTGGGTAATTTCTGCTTGTACAAAATAGACTTAGAGATGGCCTACAAAAGAAATGAACTAGCACTTATCCTAATCAATCACAGACAGAGACATACACATTTTCTGATGTGTGCTTCTTATATGCTGAAGTGGTGTTATGGACAAGAATGAGTACATTATCTGCCAGATTGCAGGTAGCTACCATCTAGGAAAAAATATGACCTAGTTCAAATGGGTACTGAAATTAAAAACTGCTCTTCACTCTCCTCAAGTACCTTCAAGTGAGTTAACTTGGTAGCTTCTTCCCAACACCCCTAAGTCTTTGTTTGAAAGACAGTTTTTGCATTAAGAGAGAATTACAATGACTCCCTAGTGATAATCTTTTATTAAAAAGGCACTTTCACATTCTGCATGTTCTTTGAAATTTTTATATGTCTTTTCTTTATTATGAGTCCAAATTAAAGAGCATTTGCAACTCTGAGGTATAAAAACTAGCACTATATTAATAGAGTGCTTGTAGCAAATGTCTCATTCTACCTTGAAAGGGTAATATGTGGCAAGGCACATTTACTTTGGAAGTAGAATACTCAGGATCCTGTAGTTATCTGTAAATATCTTAGCAATGTTAAAGTGTCCCTTTTGATTTACTTGCATATTGAAGAACTAAAGCTTTTGACTGTTGCAATGTCACAGCAGCATAGGTATTATGTATATGTGAGGGGGTTAGAGCTACTAGGTGGAGAAGGAAATGGCAACCCCACTCCAGTACTCTTACCTGGAGAATTCCATGGACAAAGGAGCCTGGGAGGCTACAGTCCATGGCGTCACAAAGAGTCAGACATGACCAAAAGAATATTACACACACTTACTCAGAGCTACTAGGAGAAAATAAAATATAAATTGACCTTAAATTTATAATATTCTGTTTTCAAATGTGTAGCAAGTTCTCCTGCATGTTGTTAATCTATCAGATATAGTCATTCATACTATGTTCTTTCCAGAATCATTTAGCCAAACATGCTCTTGCTATTGTTGTTATTGTTGTTCAGTCCCTCAGCTGTGTCTGATTCCATGTGACTCCATAGACTGGAGTACACCAGTTTCTTCTCACCTACACTGTCTCCTGGAGTTTGTTCAAATTCATGTCCATCGAGAAAGTGATACCATCTAACCATCTCATTCTTTGTTGCTCACTTATTTTTTCAATCTTTCTCAGAATCAGGATCTTTTCCAATGAGTTGGTTCTTCACTTCAGGTGGCTGAAGTATTGGAGCTTCAGTTTCAACATTAGTCCTTCCAAAGAATATTCAGAGTTAATTTCTTTTAAGATTGACTGGTTTGATCTCCATACTGTCTAAGGGACTCTCAAGAATCTCTCTTTCAAATCTCATGATTTGAAAACAATTCTCTGGCTTTCAGCCTTCTTTATGAACCAACACTCATATCCATACATGACTACTGGAAAAACCATAGCTTTTACTAAATGCTCCTTTCTCAGCGAAGTGAAGTCTTTGCTTTTTAATATGCTGTCCACGTTTGTCATAGCTTTCCTTCCAAGGAGCAAATGTCTTTTAACTTCATGGCTGCAGCCACCATCTGCAGTGATATTGGAGCCCCCCATAATAAAATCTGTTCCTGCTTCTACTTTTTCCCCTTCTATTTGCCATGAAGTGATGGGACTGGATTACATGATCCTAGTTTTTAAAGTTGGGTTTCAAGACAGTTTTTTCACTCTCCTCTTTCACCTTCATCAAGAGGCTCTTTAGTTCCTCTTCACTTTCTATCATTAGACTAGTACTGTCTGCATATCTGAGGTTGCTGATATTTCCCCTGGTAATCTTGACTCCATCTTGTGATTCATCCAGACCAGTCTTTCACATGATGTACTCTGTGTATAAGTTAAATAAACAGGGTGGCAATATTCAGCCTTGTTGTACCCCTTTCCCAATTTTGAACCAGTCCATTCTTCCATGTCCAACTGGTGCTTCTTGGCACTCATACACGTTTCTCAGGAGACAGGTAAGGTAGTCTGATACTCCCATCTCTTTAAGTATTTTCCACAGATGTTTTGTGATTCACATATTTAAAGACTTTAGTGTATTCAGTGAAGCAGAAGTAGATGTTTTTCTGGAACTGCCTGCTTTCTCTTTGATCCAATGAATGTTGGCAATTTGATCTCTGCTTCCTCTGCCTATTCAAAACGTAGCTTGTACATCTGGGGAAGTTCTTGGTTCACATACTGCTGAAGCCTAACTTAAAAAATTTTGAGCATAACCTCACTAGCAGTGTGAAATGAGCACAATTTTCTAGTAGTGTGAACACTATTTGTCATTGCCTTTCTTTGGGATTGGAATGAAAATTGACCTTTTCTGGTCCTGTAGTCATTACTGAGTTTTCCAAATTTGTTGACATATTGAGTGCAGCACTTTAACAGCATTATCCTTTAGGATTTTAAATAGCTCAGCTGGAATTAAATCACCTCCATTAACTTTATTCGTAGTAATTCTTCTTATGGCCCGCTTGACTTCATCCTCTAGGATGTCTGGTTCTAGGTCTGTGACCACACCATCACAGTTATTTGGGTCATTATGACCTTTTTTGTATAGCTCTGTGTATTTTTGTGATCTCTTCTTAATCTTTTCCGTTTCTGTTAGGTCCTTACCATTTCTCTCCTTTATCAGGCCCATTCTTGCATGAAATGTTCCTTTGGTATATACAATTTCCTTGAAGAGATCTCTAGTCCTTCCCATTCTACTCTTTTCCTCTGTTTCCTTGCATTGTTCACTAAGAAGGCTTTCTTATCTCTGCTTACTATTCTCTGGAACTCTGAATTCAGTTGAGTATATCTTTCCCATTTTCCTTTGCCTTTCACATCTGTATATGTGCTTTAGTCTTTCCTGAAAAACTAGAAAGATTTTGATTGCCACAGAAATGTTGAGAACCCTGGAGTTGTTGAAACATCAAATATTCTCAGATGTCCAAGATTCAGAAATATTCCCTGGTGGCTCAGATGGTAAAGTGTCTGCCTGCAATGCAGGAGACCTGGGTTCAATCCCTGGGTTGGGAAGATCTCCTGGAGAAGGAAACGACAGCCCCCTCCAGTATTCTTGGCTGGAGAATCCCACAGATGGAGGAGCATGGTAGGCTACAATCCATGAGGTCGCAGAGTCGGACATGACTGAGAGAGCTTCACTTCACTTCACACACTACAAAAAGCATTCAAGTATATAAACATCTGCCTCTGAATTGAATATATTATTAAATATATTATATATAGCATATATAATATATTTATTAAATTATTAGCGATAACTAATAAACCTATAAGGAAAATAAATTATTAAGTTCACTGCTAAAGAAAAATAATATGAAAAAGTCAAAAGAATTTCTGTGTCCATTCTCTAAAATACATATTATTCATTGACAATATTAAAATATGAGAATAAGCTATAATCATTATTGTCATTAATATTTTGATTTAACCATTACATATTATTTAAATACATTTATACAGTCAATTACTTGTATGCCTGCCTAGCTTACTTAAGTGATGTTTTACATTTTGCAATTCCCAGATATATTTCTCTTAATTTTCTACTTAATTCTACAGTATAAATACTAAATTATGTGGCAACATATAATTTTCCTTTCAAAACTTTTCTCTGAAGTATAATGAACATAAAGAAAATCCTACATATCCATAAATGAACAGTTCAGTGAATTTTTGTGAACTATTAGTACTGGAAAACCAATCCCCAGATTAAAAAAGAGAATTTTATCAGTACCACAGAAGTCCAGGTTTCTAGATCTTATCACTTACAAAGCGATTATTATCTTACCTTCAAAGCATAGAAAATAATTTATGCTTTTAATACTGTTTATAAATTGAAACATGTGATATCTACTCTCTTATGTACAAATTATTTTACTCTTAATTATGCTTGCAATATGTCTTGTTGGATAAAATTATAGAGTTTCATTTTCATTGCTCTACAATGTTCTATTGTTCACTTATATAAATTTATTCACCCATTTTACTGTTATACAAACACTAAAAATATCTATCTAAAGATGGGGACTTAGAGACAAGATAATTTTTTTGGAAGTCTTCTTTCAGTTTAATATATATATATATATACACACACACACACACACACACACACACACACATATATACAAAACACATAACTATGCAAAACGTGAAAAATGTTTCTTTAAAGCATATCACATGCAAGTAACCATAGATCTAATATTATTCATCTCCTTCTCATGCTAAATTTTGCCTTATTTGTGAGATATTGTTCTCATAATTTCTGTTCTTTGTTCTTTAGACACTTTATAATACCTCCTTTAAAGTCTTTATCTAGTTAAAGCAAATATGGGCTTGTTCTGGGAGAATTTTTACAGACTTAATATTTATTTCTTGTTTCTTTGAATGCTTCATGCATTTTTTAAATTGGATATTTTAAATATGATGACTGGGCAACACTGGAAAACATCCTCTCCCTCCCCTCTAGGGCTTTGCTGTTGTTGTTGTTATTTGTTTGTTTAGTGACTTTCTTATACTAGTCTCTGTTGTCTTTTGAGACCACTAAAGTCACTATTCTGTATGTTTAGTAATTAACTGTTAATTAGATTTCTTTTTACTAATTATTCCTTGACCTATCACTGAGGGGCTCATTGGACTGGTGATATTGCTGCTCAGTCGCTCAGTGTGTTTGATTCTTTGCAAACCTATGGACTGTAGCTAGACAGGCTCCTTTGTCCGTGGAATTTTCCAGGCAAGAATACTGCAGTGGGTTACCATGTCCTACTCCAAGGGATCTTCCTGACTCTAAGACAGAACCTGAGTCTCCTGCATCTCCTGCAGTGGCTGGCAGATTCTTCAGCACTGCATCATCTGAGAAGCCCCACTGCACTTGGCAAGCTTTCAAAACTTCTAGCATTTATTTCCTTCTTACTTGGGGACAGAAAGTCAGAGAGAGATGAAAGATTAAAGCCTCAAGTCCTTCCTCAGCATACACAGAGCCCTGCATATGCATAGGGTCTCTAAATTTCCAGGAATATGTTAGAACCTTTCAAGTTCCTTTTGAGCCATTTTATTCCCCCAGATTTCCCTTTTAAGTCTTTGGCCAGCTTCTTATTTGCCCCAACTGGTATCACTACTTTGAAAAAATTCTCGAGAACAGAGTTTTCCCACTGAGCAAAATTTTATTAAGTCAATTGAAGATAAGTCCTATGAATGGCACTTCACGACAGAGGTGCCAAAGAGATAATACAACTAAAAAAGTCTATTAATCTGGGACATTTGGGGGGTTCCAAACCTATTCTCCTTCCTCCAGTGTCTGCCAAGCTACTAATTTTAAAACTAATATGAGACTAGTGAGAGGATCACAGAAATAGGGCAAGTAGAAACTCCACAAAATCACTGTTTCTACCACAGTTCAGTCATTTTCTTTGAATAAATGACCTTCATATTGTTCCAGAGCTTTGATTTCCAGAATTTGGAAAAAAAAATGTTGATTTTGGTCATTTTCACTTACAACATCGTTACTTTTGTGAAGGAACACTTTTCTGAGATCTCTACCATATCATTCCAAGTGCTTTCTCTGTCATTGGAATTTTTATATTTTCTGCTGTTCTTTATTACTATGGACTTCTGTATATGTTAAAACTTGACCCCAACCTCATTTTCTAACTATGTTTGTATCTTTTCTCTGGAAATATTTTATAATATAACATTGAATCATCTACTTCTCCTGTCTACATTTCACCTTTATTATATTCTAGCTTTGCTTTTCTTTTTTCTCTGCCAATGCAGGTCAAGACACAAAAGTTAGAACCGGACACGGAAATGGACTGATTCCAAATTGGGAAAGAAGTACATGAAGGCTGTATATCGTCACACCCGCTTATTTAACTTATATGCAGAGTACATCATGAGAAACATTGGGCCGGATGAAGCACAAGCTGGAATCAAGCTTGTTGGGAGAAATATCCACAACCTCAGTAATGCAGATGCTACTACCCTAATGGCAGAAAGTGAAGAGAAACTAAAGAGTCTCTTTATGAAGGTGAATGAAAATGAAAAAGCTGGCTTAAAACTCAACATACAGAAAACAAGGGTCATGGCATCTGGTCCCATCACTTCATGGCAAATAGATGGGAGAAAAATGGAAACAGTGTCACATTTTATTTTCTTGGGTTCCAAAATTACTGCAGACAGACTGCAGTCATGGAATCAAAAGACACTTGGTCCTTAGAAGGAAAGCTATGACAAATCTAGAGAGCATATTCAAAAGCAGAGACAACATTTGGCCAAAAAAGGTCCATACAGCCAAAGCTATGGTTTTCTAGTGGTCATGTATGGGTGTGACATTTGGACCATAAAGAAGGCTGAACACTGAAGAATTGATGCTTTCAAAATGTGGTGCTGGAGAAGACTCTTGAGAGTCCCTTGGACAGCAAAGGGCTAAAACCAGTCAATCCTAAAATAAGTCAAAGCTGAATATTCATTGGAAGGACCGATGCTGAAGATGAAGCTCCAACATTTTGCCAATATTTTGGCCACGTGATGCAAAAAGCCAATTCATTAGAAAAAGCACTGATGCTGGGAAAGACTGAGGGCAGGGGAAGGTGGTGACAGAGGATGAGATGGTGGATGGCATCACTGACTCAATCTACATGAGTCTGAGTGACTTTGGGAGATAGTGAAGGAGAGGGAAGCCTGGTGTCTTGCAGTCCATGGTGTTACAAAGAGTTAGACATGACTTAACAGCTGAACAACAGCTCCCTAGTTCAATTTGCTCATTTTGGTTTTGAATTATTTCATTCAGTACATTTGGAAAATAATTTTGCTAAAATTATAGTGGTGGAAGCCAACGTCTTGACATTGTACCATCAGCCAGACTCTGTTTTAAGTACTTTGCATTAATTATCTCAAATAATCTTCACAAAAATCTATCATGAAAGAATGTAAATAGAATTTTAGTAGTCTATTACTTAGGTGAAACGACTGTTTAGAGTCTTAATGAACAATTAGAAATAAAAAGGAACATAGGTCACTAACATTATTTTAAACTTGAGTTAATAGGTTGAAATTACCAAGTATAGAAGAGAAAAAAAGGATGAGTTCTGAGAGCAACTATGAAGCTATTTATTGAACATGCTGAGTTTGTGAAACACCTGCATGAAGAAATTCAGCAAGAAATTGTATATATGAAGCTGCAAGGCATGACATGTATAGCTTCAATCTTGGAGAAATAGGTTAGGAATTATGAATATAGTAGGTAGTATTTCAAAGTTAGCATTGAGAAAGCATGCCAAAATAACCAATACAGTGAAGCAGGAGTTTGACAATGGAAATTTGAATATACTCAAAATTTTAGGAAAAGTAAATATGGGCAATAAAGAGATCAGAAAGAGCATGTCATGTGTGAAGATGAGTGATTAATGTTTGAAGGTATTGCACACTCTTAGAAGTTTCTTTGATGTATTATTGTAAGATGAGAAAGAAATAATAAATACAGAGATGCAAAGGTTTATGGGTAGAGAAGAAGGACATTATGGTAGGATAGAAGAAAGAAGTCAAGTGGAGACATGAAGAAAGTAATGAAGAGTTGTAAACATTACATAGAGGGAAAAGGGAAAGAGTGTTGAAAAAGGGTCACCATGTTATACGTGGTCTATCTAAAGTGACTGTTCAAAACTGAATAGCAGCACTGGACTGGTTATGTGATTAACTGTGTCAGGGTTCTAAACCCTGGAGACGGAGTAAAGGGCAGATTGAAGCTTTGATTTCAAGATTAAAGTGTGTTCCTTTCTCCAAAGTTTCATATTATACTGCAATAATTTTTTTAAAAGAAATATGAAGGTAAAAATATCAAAGCTATTTAGTGCAATAATATCTCTCGGAGCTATTTTTGCATGCATGCTAAGTCTCTTCAGTTATGCTTGACTCTGCAACCCCAAGGGCCATATCCCCCCCAGGTGACTCTGTCCATGGTATTTTCCAGGCAAGAATACTGGAGTGGGTTGTCATTTCCTTCTTCAGGGTCTCTTTCCAACCCAGGGATTGAACTCAAGTCTCTTATGTCTCTTGCATTGGTAGACAGGTTTTTCACTACTGATGCCACTTGGGATGCCATGTTTATACTGGTCTAAATATTTATTATAGAAAAACGAATAAAATCTGGTCAGAAAGATGCTTTTTAAAATTACCATTCTTTTTCATGTAATCTATAATAAATTTCATATTTTATGAGGCTTAAAGTATGTCTATATAAATTTTAACTTAGATAAAAATTAAAATAGTCACATATTAGTTGACTTTTATTATCTAAATCAAAGAAAAGATATTAAGGCAATTTGAATTTGTATTAAACAAAAAATTCTAAAATAATAATGCATTTTTATTCTATTATTCTAAGAGTTTAGATCCAGAGAGTTGAAATGGGGTGGGAGGTGGGGGGGATTCAAGATTGGGAACTCATGTACACCTGAGATGGAAAAAAAAATAAAAATGAATAAAAATAAAATGGGGTTAAAATTTAAAAAAATAAAAAAATAAAGACTGCAAAAAAAAATTTTAAAGAAAGAGTTTAAAAAGCTTGTACCTAGGATTTTGTTTACTGAAAAATACCTTTATACTAAGATACAGATGATATAGAATTCTGAGGGCTACATAAACTAATATCCTCTAAATCTTCTTTCCAATGGAAATCATCAATATTATGACAATCTGAAATTTGACATGATCTAGCATATAAGGTCAGAGAAGGCAATGGCACCCCACTCCAGTGCTCTTGCCTGGAAAATCCCATGGACAGAGGAGCCTGGTGGGCTGCAGTCCATGAAGTCGCTGAGTCGGGCACGACTGAGAGACTTCACTTTCACTTTTCACTTTCATGCATTGGAGGAGGAAATGGCAACCCACTCCAGTATTCTTGCCTGGAGAATCCCAGGGACAGAGGAGCCTACTGGGCTGCCATCTATGGGGTCACACAGAGTTGGGCATGACTGAAGCGACTTAGCAGCAGCAGTGGCAGCATATAAGGCAGCAGCTATATTTAGTATAGAAAGACAGCTTTATTTTTATAGATATCAATATGTTTCTTGGTAAATATTAACTCAGTTATTCTGCCAATACACACGGTGGTCAGAAAAATGGGTAAATTAATGTTTCACAATTATTTTTAATATTAAACTACTTCTCAATGCTTTACATTTCCCAAAGCTATTGTGAAATAGGTGACTCAGTGGTAAAGAATCCTCCTGTTAATGCAGGAGTCACACATTTGATCCCAGGGTTCAGAAGATTCCCTGGAGGAGGAAATGGCAATCCACTGCAGTATTCTTGCTGAGAAAATTCCATGGACAGAGTAGCCTGACAGGCCACAGTCCATGGGGTTGGAAAGGTTTGAACAAGACTGAGTGAATTGAGCACACACACATTCTAAGACTTGATGTATGTGTCTCAGTTTCAATTTTTGAATTTAATTATATTTTTTAAAAGGCAGAAACTTAACTTTGAGAAATCAAATTTATACTACTCATAGTTCAATTTAAAATGCTAAATCTCCTTGTTAATATATAAACAACTAATTTAATACATAATACACTGCATAAATCAATATTTTAAAAAATTTTAAACAAATCTGAAAACAGAAATGTTATAATATAGATCAAATATTTCTGAAAAAATATGTATTCATTTCTTAGAACTGCTGTGTCAAATCCCTACAAACACCATGGCTTAAAACAATAGATATTTTTTCAGTTTCAGAGGCTAAAATTCTGAAATCAAGGTGTTAGGAGGGACACACTTATTCTGGAGGCTCTAAGGGAGAATCTTTCTTTGCTTGTTCTTAATTCTGGTGACTGTTGGCATTCCTTTTTCTTGGTCCATGACCACATTATTCCAGTTTTAACACTGTCCTCACATTGTCTTTTCTTCTTTATGTCTTATCCTTCCACTTTCCCATAAGGACAATTGCCATTGGATTTAAGATCCACTTGACTATGCCAAAGCCTTTGACTGTGTGGATCACAATAAACTGTGGAAAATTCAGAAAGAGATGGGAATACCAGATCACCTGACCTGCCTCTTGAAAAATCTGTATGCAGTTCAGGAAGCAACAGTTAGAACTAGACATGGAACAACAGACTGGTTCCAAATAGGAAAAGGAGAACGCCAAGGCTGTATATTGTCACCCTGCTTATTTAACTTATATGCAGAATACATCATGAGAAATGCTGGACTTGAAGAAACACAAGCTGGAATCAAAATTGCTGAGAGAAATATCAATAATCTCAGATATGCAGATGACACCACCCTTATGGCAGAAAGTGAAGAGGAATAAAAATTTGGTGAAACTGAAAGAGGAGAGTGAAAAAGTTGGCTTAAAGCTCAACATTCATAAAAATAAGATCATGACATCTGATCCCATCACTTCATGGGAAATAGATGGGCAAA
>SJYA01001177.1:3323901-3353017 GCA_006410615.1 Neotragus moschatus
ATTCAGAAAGAGATGGGAATACCAGATCACCTGACCTGCCTCTTGAAAAATCTGTATGCAGTTCAGGAAGCAACAGTTAGAACTAGACATGGAACAACAGACTGGTTCCAAATAGGAAAAGGAGAACGCCAAGGCTGTATATTGTCACCCTGCTTATTTAACTTATATGCAGAATACATCATGAGAAATGCTGGACTTGAAGAAACACAAGCTGGAATCAAAATTGCTGAGAGAAATATCAATAATCTCAGATATGCAGATGACACCACCCTTATGGCAGAAAGTGAAGAGGAATAAAAATTTGGTGAAACTGAAAGAGGAGAGTGAAAAAGTTGGCTTAAAGCTCAACATTCATAAAAATAAGATCATGACATCTGATCCCATCACTTCATGGGAAATAGATGGGCAAATAGTGGAAACAGTGTCAGAGTTTATTTTTGGGGGGCTCCAAAATCACTGCAGATGGTGACTGCAGCCATGAGATTAAAAGACACTTACTCCTTGGGAGAAAAGTTATGACCAACCTAGATAGCATATTCAAAAGCAGAGATATTACTTTGCCCACTAAGGTCCGTCTAGTCAAGGCCATGGTTTTTCCAGTAGTCATGTATGGATGTGAAAGTTGGACTGTGAGGAAGGCTGAGTGCTGAAGAATTGATGCTTTTGAACTGTGGTGTTGGAGAAGACTCTTGAGAGTCCCTTGGACTGCAAGGAGATCCAACAAGTCCATTCTGAAGGAGATCAACCCTGGGATTTCTTTGGAAGGAATGATGCTAAAGCTGAAGCTCTAGTACTTTGGCCACCTCATGCAAAGAGTTGACTCACTGGAAAAGACTCTAATGCTAGGAGGGATTGGGGGCAGGAAGAGAAGCGGACAACAGAGGATGAGATGGCTGGATGGCACCACTGACTCGATGGAGGTGAGTCTGAGTGAACTCCGGGAGTTGGTGATGAACAGGTAGGCCTGGCGTGCTGTGATTTCATGGGGTCTCAAAGAGTCGGACATGACTGAGCGACTGAACTGAACTGAACTGAGAATAATCTTCTCCTCTTAAAATTCTTAACTGTCACGTTTTGTCATATAAAGCAATATTTACTTTTTTACCGTGGAACACAATACTCATTTGATTCAGGAATTAATATATCTTGGAGGAGGCATTTTTTCTGCCGACCACAGGAAAGAACACAAAACTGATTTCTACTTGGCTCATTTTTTTCCTAAGTATTTTGCTCATAGCAATTATCATCTTTTGCCATTCCAAATGTTATTGCAAACCGTAACAGCTATATTTACATTCCACTACTTGAATAATTGCATAAATTCAATAATTAAAAAATTACAAATCACTAATATCTATCTTTAAGTAGCTTAAAGCTAAGTATCAATTACTGCTCTGTTTAGCCGAACTTCAACTCTCCTAAAATAGAGTTCTTTGAATTTGTTCTTAATCCAATTCATTCTTAGTGAAAATTATTCATGTAGCTTACTAAGAAATGTTAAAATAAAAGCAATAACTTACTGAGAGTATACTGAGTGTTTGTATATTTGTATGTTTGCAAGTCCAGAATATAAATTTTATAGTAAACATTATATATTATATTTTACATTAAAACTATATTAAACTCAATGTCTGGATCTGTCAAAATACTATCAAGATTAAACCAAAAGGCCAAGTGGGAATAAATTTAATAAAAGTAGTTCAGGACTTGTAGTCTGAAAAATATAAAGTGTTTGTGCCAAAAATGGAAAAAAAATTCCTTGTTCATGGATTAGAAGACAACATTATTAAGATAATATACTCTCAAATTGATCTACAGTTCAAAAAATTTGCTACTGAATTTACAGAAATTTTTTCCCTAACCATTTACAGAGTTGTTTTCAGAAACTGGCCAGTTGATTTTTAAATTTATTTGGAAATGCACAGGACTGAGAATAGCCAAAATAAAGGTGAAAATGATGTTCAAAGTTTGAGAACTCATGTTTTCTGAGATTGAAATACATTGCAAAGTCACAGTACTCGTGCACATCAATGAGAATAATTGAGAGTCCAAAAATATACCCTTATTGTATTGTCAATTGATTTTGAAGTAGTGTAGAGATAACTCCTTGGAGCAGAATAGTTTTTTCAACAAATGGTGCAAGATCAACTAGGTTATCTATTTATACACAAAATAAATAACTTTGACACTGATTTTAACACATCAAAAAAAAAAAAAAAGCTGCAAAATAGTCGACCTAAATAGAAGAGCTAAAATTGTATTCATCTTAGAAGAAAACACAGACATAAATCTTCATGACCATGTGTTAGTCAATAGTTTCTTAAATATGACACTGAAAAGCACAAGTGACCAAATAAACACACTGATAAATTGGGTTTCATCAAAATTAAGAAGCTTTGGAATTTCAGCCATGCAAAAATGTGAAAAGAAAGTGGAAGGTGATATTAAAAAGAAAACCCACAGAGAGTAAGAAATATTTACAACTCATGTATTTGATAAGGTAGTTTACTCAGAATATATAAAGAACACATAACTCAGTAATGAAAAGATAAATATCTCAATAAAATGTATAATGGATATGAATAGATATTTTTTGAAAGAAGATATGCAAATATTCAATAAGCTATGCTCAAAATTATTGGCCATTGGGAAATGCAAATCAAATCTCCAATGAGAAATCACTTCACACACAGTAGAAAGCCAATGATTAAAAAAAAGAAAATAATGAGTTGAGGATGTAAAAACCTTAGAACCATTATACATATTGGGTATGTGTGTGTGAGAATATGGAAAGAAGTATAACAATTTGGAAAACAGGCTATTAGTTCTTCAAATATTATAAAATAAGCAATTCTTTTCCTGAGTAGATACTCACCGAAAAGAAAACATATGTCCACATAATATTTATAAACAAATGTTTATAACAACATTATTCATAATAGTCTTAAACTGGAATGACCACCAAGTAATGAATGCCTCCAAAATGTAGTCTAATCATGCAAAGAAATATTATTTAGCAATCAAAAGAATGGAATACCAACACCTCCTATGGTATGGAAAAACCTTCAAAAGTGTAGGCTAAGCAAAAGATACCAGTTACAAAAGAACACATATTTTAGGATTCTATTATATGAAATTTCCAGAATAGGCAAATCTATAGAGATACTAAGTAGAGTATTGGTTGCTTAAACCTGGGGGTGGGAGGTGGGGATATGGGCAATGACTGCATGCCTGCTAATGTCTTCAAAATATAGTCATTTCATTTCAACAATGCCCAACTCTTTGTGACCATATGGACTGTGTCCTGCCAGACTCCTCTGTCCATGGAATTCTCCAGGCAAGAATACTGGAGTAGTTGCCATGCCCACCTACAGGGGATCCTTCAGACGCAGTGATCAAACCTGCGTCTCTTATGTCTCCTGCATTGGCAGGTAGATTCTTTACCACTAGCATCACCCGGGAAGCCATGGATAGTAACTACTAATGTCTAAAGAGTTTTTTGGGGAGGATTATAAAAATGTTTCTAAATTACATGGTAATAACAGTGGCACAACTTTATGAATGTATTAAAAACCTTTGAATTGTAAACTTTAAGTAGAATAATTATATGGTATACGAACCAAATCTTAAAGCTGTTAAAATGAGCCATTGTAAAAATTTAAAAACTAGAAGAAAACTTCTTAGGAGATGGTTTTAAATATAAAATCATTTACAAAGATGATATAAAATACAAATTAAAGGTGGACTTTNGAATGTATTAAAAACCTTTGAATTGTAAACTTTAAGTAGAATAATTATATGGTATACGAACCAAATCTTAAAGCTGTTAAAATGAGCCATTGTAAAAATTTAAAAACTAGAAGAAAACTTCTTAGGAGATGGTTTTAAATATAAAATCATTTACAAAGATGATATAAAATACAAATTAAAGGTGGACTTTTTCACCTTCAATTTTCTCTCTTCTCTCTCTCTCTCTCTATATATATATATATATATTTTTTTTTTTTTTCCATTCCCTGTAGGATTGACCAGAGTGAGAGATAAGGAAAGGAGTAGGACAGAATTGACTCTATATAAGATAATCAGGTAAGGGAGACTCTTTGAAATTTCCTCTAAGACCACAGTGTCCAAAATTTGGTTATAAGACATCATCAAGAAGTGAAAGCCAACAGCTGGTATGAAAAATGATATCACGTAATCTTTTGACAAACTGTTTAAATTTGAAAACAGCAAAGCCTTTGTCTCAGTCTGTATGAGAGATGGTCACCTGTCATAGACAAGCCAACTCATGTCCAATGGGAGGCCTGGAGTGCAGCACAGTGACAATTGCCCTGTCACTCACTTGTAGCCTCCTGCGAAGTAGTCCAGGCTATCTACATTTACATATTATATCATATCCAAATATAACTGAAGAAAGAAACTGACCCTCACAGGATACATTTATCTTTAAAAAATTCTTAGAGACATATTTCATGTGAACACAAGTGAATAAAAAAAGTCACAATGCTGACAAGATACCTTACTAAAATTCTTCACTGGAAATATCAAAAAATTAAAACAAGAACAATCTAACCAAGTTTGATAGAAAATTTTACCAAGAAAATTTGAAGTTAAGAGTAAATATGATTTATTTGCTTTGGTTACAAAATAAAATTAATATTACATTTATGAATGTTTGAAATGTATTCAAATCATCATGTTCAGGCAATCAAATGCCAACACATTTAAAATCAGAAGATTTTATGATATTATTCATATGGTTAATCGAAAATGAACAATAAGTGCTATGCTTTTTAATGCTTTGTAATGAGATAACACAGTACCAGGAAGGTTTTTATCTTACACAGGGATGCTGGTTAACTGTTCATATAGAATTTTAGATGAGATTACAGAACAGGACCATTCTGCATTTGCTGACATAGTATGTAATGACAAGTGACAAGGCAGGAGTATGCAACAGAGATTTTGAAAGAGAAAAGGAATATTAATAATTCTGTTCAACACAAGGGAAACATTTTTTACAAATAATAAGATAAAGCAGTGCTTTTCTAAATAAATTTATTATGTAGATAGCAATTAAAAAAATATGTTTGAAAATGTTTCCATTATTAGATAATTTAATACTTAAACTATGTTTAGGGCTTCTCTGGTGGTCCAGGGATTACAAGTCTGCCTTGCAATGCAGGGAACATCAGTTTTACCCCCACTCCAAGAAGATCCCACATGGCAAGGGACAATTAAGCCTGTGCATAGCAACTACTGAAGCATGTGTGCCTAGAGCTCCTGCTCCAGGACAAGAGAAGCCACCACAATGAGAAGTCTGTGCACCACAACTGGAGAAAACCCTCAGTCAGCACCGAAAACCCAGCACAGAAAAAAATGACAATAAATAAATTAAATTATATTAAAAGAAAAACCTATATTTAACTTCAAAAGTAAGAACAAACAGGTGTGTCCTATGAGGGGAAGAGGCAGAAAACTTGGAAACAAATATTCTACTCTATGTAAAAATCTCAAATGAAGAGCTGCAGTTGGTTTTGTTAACTATGGTAAATGTGAGAATCATTATGAGAGAAAATTGCCTACAAAATATAAAACTGGAGAAGACTTATGATGTAGAGAATATGGAACATGATATCATCTTTCCATTTAGGTATATGTAACTCACTATATATCTTTTCTATTTATGATCACCAGTAAAAAAAAGAAGCTATAGACATAAACTAACCTTGGATATTAGAATTTTAAATGCAATATCACAAACTTATTTTATCAAAATTTTGATGAAACATGATAAATAACATAGCATATTCAACCACAAAGTGAGAACTACATGGATCTTAGAGCATTAATAATTATTATTAAATTCATTTATAATCCAGCCTTATCCATTAACTGTTTCAGCATATCTGAGATATCCATGCTATATTAGTATAGAAGTTCAGTTCAGTTCAGTCGCTCAGTTGTGTCTGGCTCTTTGTGATCCCATGAGTTGCAGCACACAAAGCCTCCCTGTCCATCACCAATTCCCAAAGTTCACCCAAACCCACGTCCGTTGAGTTGGTAATGCCATCCAGCCGTATCATCCTCTGTCGTCCCCTTTCCATCCTGCCCCCAATCCCTCCCGGTATCAGAGTCTTTTCCAATGAGTCAACTCTTCGCATGAGGTGGCCAAAGTACTGGAGTTTCAGCTTTAGCATCATTCCTTCCAAAGAAATCCCAGGGCTGATCTCCTTTAGAATGGACTGGTTGGATCTTGCAGTCCAAGGGACTCTCAAGAGTCTTCTCCAACACCACAGTTCAAAAGCATCAACTCTTCAGCACTCAGCTTTCTTCAACAGTCCAGCTCTCACATCCATACTTGACCACTGGAAAAACCATAGCCTTGACTAGATGGACCTTTGTTGGCAAAGTAATGTCTCTGCTTTTCAATATGCTATCTAGGTTGGTCATAACTTTCCTTCCAAGGAGTAAGCATCTTTTAATTTCATGGCTGTAATCACCATCTGAAGTGATTTTGGAGCCCCCCAAAATAAAGTCTGACACTGTTTCCACTGTTTCCCCATCTATTTCCCATGAAGTGATGGGACTGGATGCCATGACCTTTGTTTTCTGAATATTGAGCTTTAAGCCAACTTTTCACTCTCCACTTTCACTTTCATCAAGAGGCTCCTCTTCACTTTCTGCCATAAGGGTGGTGTCATTTGCATATCTGAGGTTATTGATATTTCTCCTGGCAATCTTGATTCCAGCTTACTAATGTTTAAAATTTATGCATATAATAGTATAAAACTGAGTGCAGTAGACCATGTCTATTATCACAAAATATTTACTGTCTCTCCCAGAGATAATCATCTATATGTGCCCATTGATATCAGCTTTTTTCATGTGATTTTAGATAATGAGATGAGTGGAGTTACATGTAAAGGAATTTTAAAAATTCAGTAAGATAAGTGTATTAGTTTCCTAGGGTTGCTATAACAAATTAACACCAACTAGAAGTTTAAAAGAAGAGGCATGTATTCTTTTATAACTCTAAAAGGCAGATGTTTGAAATCAAAGTGTCAGTATGTTGATTCCTTCTGAAAGCCAGGAAGAGAGAACTTAACAAAGAAACTGAACAGGTATTTGAGGAAACTAAGGTAAGCTGCTGCTAAGTCACTTTAGTCATGTTTGACTCTGTGCGATTCCATAGACAGAAGCCCACCAGGCTCTCCTGCCCCTGGAATTCTCCAGGCAAGAATACTGGAGTGGGTTGTCATTTCCTTCTCCAATGTATGAANAACAAAGAAACTGAACAGGTATTTGAGGAAACTAAGGTAAGCTGCTGCTAAGTCACTTTAGTCATGTTTGACTCTGTGCGATTCCATAGACAGAAGCCCACCAGGCTCTCCTGCCCCTGGAATTCTCCAGGCAAGAATACTGGAGTGGGTTGTCATTTCCTTCTCCAATGTATGAAAGTGAAAAGTGAAAGTGAATTCGCTCAGTCATGTCCGACTCTTAGTGACCCCATGGACTGCAGTTTACCAGGCTCCTCCATCCATGGGATTTTCCAGGCAAGAGTACTGGAGTGGGGTGCTATTGTCTTCTCCAAAAAGTAGGCTAGTAGCCAATAAACATGAAAAAAAAAAAAAGAAGAAGAAGTCCAATGTCAGTAGTCTAGTCATTAGGGAAGTGTCTATTTAATCCAAATAATAGGGACTTACTGTTTTAGGGCCAACATAAAGAGAACTTAGAAAATGTAGCTCCCATATTTAAAGGAAAACTGAACAAATGGAAAATCACCAACTTTTCTTAGACACATAAGAGATCTGAGTTCATAGAGCACATTACTATTAAGATACGTTGAGAGATGTGTATATCCAAAAAGGCACATCTGAGGTTGACTTATGTGAAGCAGAATTTACCAGAGTCATAAACTAGTAGAAACATGAAACTCTTTATTTTGATGGATTGGTGAGACTAGCATAAAACTGAGAAATTAGTCTCAATTTTAGAGGTAGTTCCCAACTTCTGAAGGGTTTACATCCAACAAACCTACCAGGGTTTTACATTGATTTGAAACAGATCCTCTCATGAAATGCTCTGGCAGGGAGAGGGGAAGAATAATCATTGTGAAAAGCCTGCTGCCTGCTCCTCCATGAATAGGTCTTACTCTCCAGGTGAAAAGACTTTACTAAGGCTTTATAGAAGTTGGAGAAAGGAATCTCCTCCTCAAGTCCCTTTAAAGCCTTCTTATCTCATCTAAGGATGAGACAAAAGAAAAAAAAGAGAGAAAGAGCATTGGAAAAATATAAGAATGTCAGAGCATGAAGAAACACCAATTAAAGACTGAGATTTCATTATAAAATTATGGAAAGCTTCCCTTTCTTCTCATCATACCAATGGGATTCCAGTATTTGTTGTTCACTTGCTCAGTCATGTCTGAAATACTGAGACCCCACGGAGTGTAGCACTCCAGGCTTTCCTGTCTTTCACTATCTCCTGGAGTTTGTTCAAACTCATATCCATTGAGGCAGTGATGCAATTCAATCATTTCATCCTCTGTTCCCTGCTTCTCCTCATGTCCCCAATCTTCCGAGCACCAGGGTCTTTTCTAATGAGTAGGCTCTTCACATCAGCTGGCCAAAGCATTGGAGCTACAATTTCAGCATCAGTTCTTCTAACAAATATGCAGAGTTGATTTCCTTTAGGATTGACTGGTTTGATCTCTGTGCTGTCCCAGGGACTCCCAAGAGTCTTCTCCAACACTAGCATTTGAAAACATCAGTTGTTCCGCATTCAGCCTTCTTTATGGCCCAACGCTCACATCCATACATGACTACTGGAAAGACCACAGCTCTGACTATATGAATATCTGTCAGCAAAGTGGTGTCTCTGCTTTTGAATATGCTGTCTAGGTTTGTCATAGCTTTCCTTTGAAGGAGCAAGCATCTTTTAACTTCATTGTTGCAGGCATCATTCACAGTGATTTTGGAGCCCAAGTAAATAACATCTGTCACTGTCTTCATTTTTTCCCCATCTATTTGTCATGAAGTGATGGCACCTAATTCCATGATCTTAGTTTTTTGAATGTTGAGTTTTAAGCCAGTCTTTTCACTCTCCTCTCTCACTTTCATCTAGAGGCTCAACTTATGAAAAACAATAGTTTAAAATAAATCTGTCTGCAATGCAAGAGACCCACGTTTGATCTCTGGTTAGGGAAGATCCCCTGGAGAAGGAAATGCCAACCCACCCCAGTATTCTTGCCTAGAAAATCCCATGGACAGAGGAACCTGGCAGGCTACAGTACATGGGATTGCCAAGAGTCAGATATGACTCAAACCACAACCACAAAAGGTCTATAGTTGAATGAATTCCTAAACTCTTAGCTCAGCAAGAGCAAGCAATGGAAGGCTATTCTCCCAGAGAGCTACAGAGCCTTCCCCTTCAAACCTCTTCTCATTACATGCACTTATGACTGGTCCAAATGTCACCATCAAATATTTTCAGACTCTGAATTCTTTAGATGAGAGTATCCTTTGGATCTATAAACACAGAGAACTGTACAAAAAAGATCTTCATGACCCAGATAACCATGATGGTGTGATCACTTACCTAGAGCCAGACATCCTGGAGTCTGAAGTCAAGTGGGTCTTAGGAAGCATCACTACAAACAAAGCTAGTGGAGGTGACAGAACTCCAGCTGAGCTATTACAGTTCCTAAAAGACAATTTTGTGAAATTGCTGCACTCAGTATGCCAGAAAATTTGGAAAACTCAGCAGTGGCCACAGGACTAGAAAATGTCAGTTTTTATTCCAATCTCAAAGAAAGGCAATGGCAAAGAATGTTCATACCACGGCATAATTGCACTCATCTCACACATTAGCAAAGTAATGCTCAAAATTCTCCAACCTAGGCTTCTGCAGTACATGAACTGTGAACTTCCAGATGTTCAACTGGATTTAGAAAAGGCACAGGAACAAGAGATCAAATTGCAAACATCTATTGGATCATGGAAAAAGCAAGAAATTCAAGAAAAACATCTACTTCTGCTTCCTTGACTATGCCAAAGCCTTTGACTGTGTGGATCACAACAAACTGTGGAAAATTCTTAAACAGATAGGAATACCAGACCACCTTATCTGCCTCCTGAGAAACCTTTATGCATATCAAGAAACAACAGTTAGAACCAGACATGGAACAATGGACTGGTTCCAGATTGGGAAAGGAGTACGTTAAGGCCATATTTTGTCACCCTGCTTATTTAACTTATATGTAGAATACATCATGTGAAATGCCAGGCTGGATAAGCACAAGCTAGAATCAAGATTGCTGGGAGAAATACCAATAACCTCAAATATGCAGATGATACCACCCTTATGGCAGAAAGCAAAAAGGAACTGAAAAGCCTCTTGATGAAAGTGAAAGAGGAGAGTGAAAAGCTGGCATTTCAACATTCAAAAACTGAAATTATGGCATCTGGTCCCATCACTTCATGGCAAATAATTGAGGAGAAAGGGGAAACAGTGACAGACTTTATTTTCTTTGCCTTCTAAATCTACACAGATGGTGACTGCAGCCATACAGTTAAAAGATGCTTGCCCTTGGAAGAAAAGCTATGACCAACCTAGATAGCATATTAAAAAGCAGACATTACTTTGCTGACAAAGGTCTGTCTTATCAAAGCTATGGTTTTTCCAGTAGTCATGTATGGATGTGAGAGTTAGACTATAAAGAAAGCCTCAGCTTTCCAATTCTTTTATACCAAAGAATTGATATTTTTGAACTGTGGTGTTGAAGAAGACTCTTGAGAGTCCCTTGGACTGCAAGGAGATCAAACCAGTCAACCCTATGGAAGTTAGTCCCGAATATTCATTGGGACTGGTGCTGAAGCAGAAGCTCCAATACTTTGGCCACCTGATGTGAAGAACTGACTCATTGGAAAGACTTGATGCTGGAAAGATTGAAGGCAGGGGGAGAAGGAGATGACAAAGGATGAGACAGTTGGATGGCTTCACCGACTCAATGGACATGAGTTTGAGCAAGCTCCCGGAGTTGGTGATAGATAGGGAAGCCTGGTGTGCTGCGGTCCATGGGGTCGCAAAAAGGCTGAATGACTGAGCGACTGAACTGAACTGATAGTTCATATTTGGAAGGATTTAAAATGTTGTAGTTTTGGGGTTGGGAGGGAGCAACTGGGAATTTAGGGTTAACAGATGCAAGCTATTTCATATAGAATGGGTAAAAAGCAAGGTCCTACTGTATGGGGCTTTCCAGGCTGCTCAGTGGTAAGGACTGCTCCCTGCCAAGGCACGAGACACAGAAGACCTCACCCCTGGGTCAAGAATGTGAGAGGATATTTTGGACAATGCCAAAAAAAAAAAAAAAAAAAGAATGTGAGAGGATCCCCTGGAAAGGGGAATGACAACCCACTCCAGTATTCTTGCCTGGACAATCCCATGGACAGAGGAGTCTGGAAGGCTACAATCCATGTGTTCACAAAGAGTTAGGCACAACTAAGTGACAGAGCACACACACACACAGCTATTACATACAGAAGAGGTAAACAAGGCCCTCCTGCACAGCACAGGGAAATATGTTCAAAATCCTGAGATAAACAGAAATGGAAAAGAATATTAAAAAAATGTATTTGTATGTGTAACTGAATCACTCTGCTGTACAGCAGAAATTGACAAAGCACTGTAAATAAACTATTTAAAAAGAAAATTGCAGATTTTGACAATTGTTTCCATATTTAGTTTTAATTCTCAAATTCCTGGATCTTACACTAGAAATACAAATCCAGAAACATAATCAGCACAAAGGGAAAGAACTTTCATTTTAAATCTACCTAGGTGATACTAATGAAGCCTGTTAATGGACTGGTATTCAGAATCCCTGCTCTGTGTCCACCCTAGTAGTGCCTCATTATCAGAGGGAGGGCACTTTCCCCAGTTGTGAAATTGGAAATCTGTGATAGACTGACTTTCCTCTCAGGAGACAGTCAGTAACTGAATCTCTTCTTCCGATCTTTTATACATTATGTATCAATGAGATATTCGATCATATATGAATTTTTAATTACTTATGCAGTTATGACAACTTTGCCCTGAATAAATATATATAGCTCTCATAACATTTCTTTTTACTAGATAATTGGACCAAGTACAAACGTAACTAAATTTCAGAAAATCCCTTTGGGGAAAAGCAGTTATTTGCAATCCTACTTAATATATCTAGAATGGTACCAAATACCACAGTGCAAAATAAAAGGGGAAATTTAGAAGAAATAAAAAGCATTTAAGCTTAACTAGATGCTTTGTCTATGGCTTAGGGAAAAAAATAATGTGTTCAAAATTAAAGAGACTTTTAATTCTGAGGTTTTTTTTTTTTTTCACACATCAGAGAGAATTTACTAGAGATAATAATCCCTTACACTTATGTAGTGTATTTCACTTTTCATAGCATTTCCTCATCAATTTTAAATTCCCAAAGATCAGGATACATCTCATTTATCTTGAAATTTGTGTCTAAAATATTCTTCAGAGGCTTCAGATTTTGGGTCTTTGCCTCTGCTATTCCCAATATTTGAATTTTTTTTTAATTTTAATTTTTTAGTTTGTTTTGCTTAACAATACTGTACTCATTTTGCCATACATTGACATGAATCTGCCACAAGTGTACCTGAGTTCCCAATCCGGACCCCCCCTTTCCCCTCCCTCCCAACACCATCCCTCCAGGTCATCCCCACCCATCAGTCCCAAGCCTTCTGCATCGAACCTAGACCGGCAATCTGTTTCNCTTGCATCCCTGTGGGTCTGGCTAGCTCTTACTTTTTCTTTAGGAATCTATAGGTTCCTAACCTATGGCTTCCCTCATAGCTCAGCTGGTAAAGAATCTGCCTGCAATGTAGACCTGGTTTGATCCCTGAGGTGGGAAGATCCTCTGGAGAAGGAAAAGGCTACCCACTCCAGTATTCTGACCTGGAGAATTCCATGGACTATACAGTCTATGCGGTCACAAAGAGTCGAACGCCACTGAGTGACTTTAACTTTCACAATCTATAAATTGTTTCTACAAGAAAGTCTTTTCTTACTCCTGCATCTGGATGAGTAAAAACCTTCTGTATTTCATCCTACAGAATGGAAAATTAGACTTTCAGTACCCTGTTTTTATACAACATTGTAAGTAATCAGTAAGTCTTTACCAATGAACTATAATAAAATCCTTTATATATTGAGAGTGAGATCTGTTAACTATCAATTCCTGCATTATGTTAGGTATTTAAAAGGTATTCTATAAAAATTCTATAAAATCCATTGTATAAATGAGATATATTAATATCCAATTTGAAGCTAAGTATAAAACAAGTATGAGGGAGAGGGAAGTAAAGATGTTGGTTTAGGGTAGTAAAGGAACCATATAGTTCAAACAGAAATTCCCTGAAAGTGTTTTGAATTAACACTGAACAAGTGCAAGGACCAGGTATCAGTTTTTGGCAATCCTTGCTAATCATACAGGTAAAGACAGAAAAATGGAAAAATCATACATAGTGAGAGTCAAAGAGAAGCAGAAGCTATATACCTATCGCATCTTTCCAATGAAGTTGTGATATGTTGTGTTTTTTGCAGTTGTATATGAGGTAGAATCCATCAGCATGGATGATGATGAATAGAACATTCTTTAAAACTATTACAAGTTTTAGAGAGCTATAGTTATGAGAGCCCATTTTCTTAGTGTTACCAAAATTTCCTCTATGGTATGTATAGTTGGTTTATGAACAAACCAGATTTTGATTTGTGATCTTAAAAATAATAAACTAAGTTTCCTAAAATGTGTAATTGATATAATCTTGGCCCAGTATCTTTAAATTGGGTACAGTTTTTACACACAATATGGTAAGTGACAGGCAAATTTGACCTTGGACTACAGAATAAAGCAGGGCAAAGGCTAATAGAGTTTTGCCAAAAGAACACACTAGTCATAGCAAACACCCTCTCCCAAAAACACAAGAGAAGACTTTACACATGGACATCAACAGACAGTCAACACCAAAATAAGACTGATTATATTCTCTGCAGCCAAAGATGGAGAAGCTCTATACAGTCAGCAAATATAAGACCAGGAACTGACTGTGGCTCAGATCATTAACTCCTTATTATCAAATTCACTTAAGTTGAAGAAAGTAGGGAACACCACTAGACCATTCAGGTATGACCTAAATAAAATCCCTTACAATTATACAGTGGAAGTGAGAAATCGATTCAAGGGATTAGATCTGATAGAGTGCTTGAAGAACTATGGGTAGAGGTTCATGACATTGTACAGGAGGCAGGGGTCAAGACCAAACTCAAGAAAAAGAAGTGCGAAAAGACAAAATGGTTGTCTGAAGAGACCTTACAAATAGCTGTGAATAGAAGAGAAGTGAAAGGCAAAGGAGGAAAGGAAAGATATACCCACTTGAATGCAGAGTTCCAAANTGCTTGAAGAACTATGGGTAGAGGTTCATGACATTGTACAGGAGGCAGGGGTCAAGACCAAACTCAAGAAAAAGAAGTGCGAAAAGACAAAATGGTTGTCTGAAGAGACCTTACAAATAGCTGTGAATAGAAGAGAAGTGAAAGGCAAAGGAGGAAAGGAAAGATATACCCACTTGAATGCAGAGTTCCAAAGAATAGCAAGGAGAGATAAGAAAGCCTTTCTCAGTGATCAATGCAAAGAAATATAAGAACACAATAGAATGAAAAGTTTAGAGATCTCTTCAAGAAAATTAGAATTATCAAGGGAATATTTTATGCAAAGATGAGCACAATAAAGGACAGACATGGTATGGACCTAACAGAAGCAGAAGATATTAAGAAGAGGTAGCAAGAGTACACAGAAGAACTGTACAAAAATGATCTTCATTACCCAGATAATCATGATGGTGTGATCACTTACCTAGAGCCAGACATCCTAGAATGTGAAGTCAAGTGGGCCTTAGAAAGCGTCACTACAAACAAAGCTAGTGGAGGTGACGGAACTCCAGCTGAGCTATTACAAGTCCTAAAATACAATTCTGTGAAATTGCTGCACTCAATATGCAAGCAAATTTGGAAAACTCGGCAGTGGCCACAGGACTGGAAAAGGTCAGTTTTGATTTCAATCCTAAAGAAAGGCAATGTCAAAGAATGTTCAAACTATTGCACAGTTTCACTCATCTCACATCAATATGTGAACCATGAACTTCCAGGTGTTCAAGCTGGTTTTAGCAAAGGCAGAGGAGCCAGAGATCAAGTTGACAACATTTGCTGAAACATCAAAAAAAACAAGAGAGTTCCAGAAAAACATCTATTTCTGCTTTATTGACTATGTTAAAGCCTTTGACTGTGTGGATCACAATATACTCTGGAAAATTCTGAAAGAGATGGGAATACAAGACCACCTGACCTGCCTCTTGAGAAATCTGAATGCAGGTGAGGAAGCAACAGTTAGAGCTGTACATGGAACAACAGACTGGTTCCAAATAGGAAAAGGAGTATGTCAGGGCTTTATATTGTCACCTTGCTTATTTAACTTATATGCAGAGTACTTCATGAGAAATGCTGGGCTGGATGAAGCACAAGCTGGAATTAACATTGCTGAGTGAAATATCAATAACCTCAGATATTCAGATGACATCACCCTTATGGCAAAAAGTGAAGAGGAACTAAAAACCCTCTTGATGAAAGTGAAAGAGGAGAGTGAAAAAGTTGACTTAAGGCTCAACATTCAGAAAATAAAGATCATGGTATCTGGTCCCATCACTTCATGGGAAATAGATGGAGAAACAGTGGCAACAGTGGCTGACTTTATTTTTGGGGGCTGCAAAATCATTGCAGATGGTGACTATATCCATAAATTAAAACACACTTACTCCTTGTAAGGAAAGTTATGACCAACCTGGATAGCATATTAAAAAGCAGAAACGTTACTTTGTCAACAAAAGTTTATCTAGTCAAGGCTATGGTTTTTCCAGTAGTCATGTATGGATATGAGAGTTGGCCTACAAAGAAAGCTTAGCGCCGAAGAATTGATGCTTTTGAACTGTGGTGCTGGTGAAACTCTTGAGAGATCCTTGGACTACAAGGAGATACAAACCAGTCCATATTAAAGGAGATCTGTCCTGGGTGTTCATTCGAAGGACTGATGTTGAAGCTGTAACTCCAATCCTTTGGTCACCTGATGTGAAGAGCTGAAAAGACCCTGATGCTAGGAAAGATTGAAGGCAGGAAGAGAAGGGGATGATAGAGGATGCTATGGTTGGATGGGATCACCACGTCAATGGACATGAGTTTGGGTAAACTCTGGGAGTTGGTGATGGACAGTGAGGCTTGGCATGCTGTGGTCCATGGGGTCACAAAGAGTTGAACGTGACTGAGATACTGAACTGAATTGATGTGTACTCCAACTATCTCTGAAACTCTTTTCCTTTATGTATATAATTAGCTGAATGATAAAAAAGCTAAATAAGAATAGAGATTTCCTCATTTGTTTAGGAAATTCCCATCAGGTTTGTCAATGTAAATTTTGTAATTCAAGGCCTAGAGCAGGAATAGAGAGGGAAACATATGACACATATACTATGCCATTTTACCAACAATCTAACAAGTAATTTTAAGTGCTATTACTACAACCTAGCAATGGCTGGTTTAAAAAGAGTTTTCCTATAAGAACAGAGTCATTTTTTGTTTCACATGAATGTAAAGAAAAATTGAAAAGCCAACTACCAATAAATTGCTAATCTATTAAAATGAAGTTTTACTGGTCTAACTGGTCATTTGAGTAGCTGATGCTTTTGTCCATATGCTTTATAAAGTACTCAGGTCTTTTCAGTAAGTGAATTTACCCATTGAGGTAGATACACCTTTAAAGTGTTGTATTTGACAATTTGCTAAAAGGAAGTAGCAACGATTAGAATAATCTGGTTATCTGGATATGTGTTTCAGAGTATGATAAAAGCTGATCATTATTCACAGTATATATGATGCATAACATTCTAAAAGCTTTTCATTATTCAGGGAATACCTTCCCTGGCCTCGCAGTTTGACTTTTATAAATCTTAACCCAAATTGCACCAGGGGCCTGCATTCATCCAGAATAGTCAATTCCTAATGTCATACTTCAGTGATAGAAGGCCAATTGTGATACAATTTCAAGGGTCCCCATGGTACTTCAGTGATACATGTGCAAATAACCTTTTGTTTTTCTGTGGCACCATCCTGCCAAAGAGCTCAAAGGACTTGATAGAGCTCCTAAATCCTTCCAACATTACCTTTGAGGGAGTGGAGACTGAGTGACTTCCCTTTCACTTTTTACTTTCACGCATTGGAGAAGGAAATGGCAACCCACTCCAGTGTTCTTGCCTGGAGAGTCTCAGGGACGGGGTGTCTGGTGAGCTGCCGTCTATGGGGTCACACAGAGTTGGACACGACTGAAGCGACTTAGCAGCAGCAGCAGCAGAGATCCCTGATAACATAATTCACATGCAGTTAAATACACTGCAGGTTAAGTCCTAACTCTTATAATTAGATATATGAAAAGCATCTTAAAATCATATTAACCATTAATAGGGGTACTGTTACTTTGGCTCAATTTGTTCAATAACTATGCGAAAATTATGTGTGAAATACTGTGTTTGACATACTTAATTATTATATTCTTACAGTATAACAATAGCTGCCACATGATAAGTGTCTCTCCTGAATGATTTATTGGGCTGAATACTTTTTTATGCATTCCTCATAATTTCATTCAGTTAACATTCAAAATAAATTTATGTATGAGAAACCACAGTTTTTCTTGTAGTGTAGCCAAATTTACATTACTAGAGAATGTTGCTGGTACTGGCAATCAAACTCAAGTATATCTGATTCTAGAATTGTTCTTTCATTGTTACATCAACTAGTTCTCTTTGAATGGAAAAAAAATCACCTACCTCCAAATAAGATGATCATTTTACTAATAAAACTGATTTTCTCAAAGTTCTTTAGCAAATAATAAGCAAGGCATAGAAATATAGAACTGGAAAATATGTTAATGTCATTTAATTCTTTCAGAAATGAGCTAAAAAACACTTTAACAAAACGCATCAAAAGTATTACCTCCTACATAACTGATATCATAGTTACAGATAGATAGGTAGATCTTCCTGACACCAACATCTTGTTAGATTTTTCAAGTTCCCTAAACACATGGGCCAACACCTACAATAAATCTCTTATCTATTTTTGTTGTTTAGTTACTAATTAATGCCCAACTCTGTTGCGACGCCATGGACTGTAGCCAAACATGTTCCTCTGTCCATGGGATTTCCCAGGCAAGAATACTGGAGTTGTTATACCCTTCCTCAGGGGATCTTCTTCAGGGGATCTTTCAGACCCAGAGATTGAACCATCATCTCTTACATCTCCTGCATTGGGAGGTGTGTTCTTTACCACTGGAGCCACCTGGGAAGTCCCTTATTGGTGGTGTTTCACTGGAAAACTATTGCAGTGGGGATCTGAAATTCTATCGCTTGCCAAGTTTGAGATGAGAAATAAACCACACACTTGTTCACTTTCTTGGGACCCAATACTATCTATGGTTTTGTTACCACTACCTTCAATGTCTGATCTGAGAGGAGTAGGGTGTTGAGATTGTTCAGAGGATCACATCAAAAATAAAATCTTTAGCTTTATTTCTCAGTGTATCCTTTCCCAATTCACAGAAGAGAACAAGAAAATCAAGACAAGAAGTCAGTTATTTATCCAAGTTGCTATTTATGGGAGGTTCTTGACTTTGGAAAGCAGAATATCACAATATGATTTGTTTCTTTATGTTTGGTTTGGTGTTTGAGATATGGTCTAACTTCCACGGAGAATGAAGGCCAAGTTATAGTTTGAACATTTGAAGACGGAGAGGATAAATGGAGGGAAAATGAAAGATAACACACCCAAGAAAATATATAGATCCACACTGGTTAATGCTGCCAAATTGAATCTCACCACATAATCCTTGAATTAAACATAGACTTTTGTAAACAATCATAATAACTTCCATTCCCCATAACAAGTCTCTGAGAAATATAAGATCAATCTGATCCATTTTATTTATAAGGAGATTTTAGATCTTAAAGTTTGTGTAACATGTGTATGTTCATTTAGCTAAAATATACCCTTGAGAAGAAATGCTATGTCAACACTCTAAGTTTCATGAGAAATAACAAAATGAGATATAACTACTCATAATCAACTAAATAGCTTAAAATGCCCATCAGTTCAATTCAGTTCAGTTCAGTCGCTCAGTCGTGTCTGACTCTTTGCAACCCCATGAATCACAGCACACCAGGCCTCCCTGTCCATCACCAACTCCCAGAGTTTACTCAAACTTATGTCCGTCGAGTCAGGGATGCCATCCAGCCATCTCATTCTCTATCGTCCTCTCCTCTTGTCTCCAATCCCTCCAAGCATCAGGGTCATTTCCAGTGAGTCAACTCTTCACATGAGGTGGCCAAAGTCTTGGAGTTTCAGCTTTAGTTTCAATCCTTCCAATCAACACCAGGCCTGATCTCCTTTAGAATGGACTGGCTGTATATCCTTTAAGTCCAAAGGAGTCTCAAGAGTCTTTTCCAACACCACAGTTCAAAGGCATCAATTCTTTGGCGCTCAGCTTTCATCACAGTCCAACTCTCATACCCATACATGACTACTGGAAAAACCATAGCCTTGACTAGACGGACCTTTGTTGGCAAAGTAATGTCTCTGCTTTTGAATATGCTGTCTAGGTTGGTCATAATTTTCCTTCCAAGGAGTAATCGTCTTTTAGTTTCATGGCTGCAATCATCAGCTGCAGTGATTTTGGAGCCCCCAAAAATGAAGTCTGACACTGTTTCCACTGTTTCCCCATCTATTTCCCATGAAGTGATGGGACCAGATGCCATGATCTCCATTTTCTGATTGCTGACCTTTAAACCAACTTTTTCACTCTCCTCTTTCACTTTCATCAAGAAGCTTTTCAGTTCTTCTTCAATTTTGTGGGGAGCCACCCCTGTCCAAGGGGGCTTCCAGCCCAAGGCATAGCTCAGCGAGCTTCCTTCTTAAGGGCCTGGGCTGGAGGCATGGCTCTGGGAGCTGCCTTATCTTAAGGGCCTGTGGGAACACAGGCATAGCTCTCTGTCCCGCCACCCCTGGTTAGTCCTTGAGGCCTGGGAAACAACTCTTGCCTTGACCTGATTCCCTGAGTTTAGCAAACTGTTATCTTAGTCATTAACTACCCACTTCTTGGAATGTACACTTTAGGCTTGTGGGAAAATCAAGAGACAGGTACGTAATCTCCAAAGAATTTTTACTATACACCCTTCTCTTTTTTAAATACTATGTACTCAATAAAGACTTTGTCAGTTGCATGAAAACCTGCTTCATGGTTAATTGCTTCTGAACCTCTCAACCCCATCTTTTCTTTCTTCTTTATTTCTCAGCCTCGTTGCCCTTCTTCAGGACCGTTCGACTTTGCCAGCTGGCACCGGCACAATTTCTGCCATAAGGTGTCATCTGCATATATGATGTAACTGACATTTCTCCCTGCAATTTTGATTCTAGCTGTGCTTCTTCCAGCCCAGCGTTCTCATGATGTACTCTGCATATAAGTTAAATAAGCAGGGTGACAATATACAGCCTTGACATACTCCTTTTCCTATTTGCAACCTGTCTGTTGTTCCATGTCCAGTTCTAACTGTTGCTTCCTGACCTGAATATAGGTTTATCAAGAGGCAGGTCAAGTGGTCTGGTATTCCCATTTCTTTCAGAATTTTCCACAGTTCATTTTGATCCACACCGTCAAAGGCTTTGGCATAGTCAATAAAGCAGAAATAGATGTTTTTCGGGAACTCTCTTCCTTTTTCCATGATCCATGATCCAGCAAATGTTGGCAATTTGCTCTCTGGTTCCTCTGCCTTTTCTAAAACCAACTTGTACATCTGGAAGTTCATGGTTCACATATTGATGAAGCCTGGCTTGGAGAATTTTGAGCAGTACTTTACTAGCGTGTGAGACGAATGCAATTGTGCGGTAGTTTGAGTATTCTTTGGCATTGCCTTTCTTAGGTATTGGAATGAAAACTGACCTTTTCCAGTCCTGTGGCCACTGCTGAGTTTTCCAAATTTGCTGGCATATTGAGTGCAACACTTTCACAGCATCATTTTTCAGGATTTGAAATAGCTCCACTAGTTTTGTTCACAAGGATGCTTTCTAAGGCCCACTTGATTTCACATTCTAGGATGTCTGGCTCTAGGTGAGTGATCACACCATAGTGATTATCTGGATCATGAAGCTCTTTTTTGTACAGTTCTTCTGTGTACTCTTGCCACCTCTTCTTAATATCTTCTGTTTCTGTTAGGTCCATACCATTTCTGTTATTACTTGTGTTAATGTCACCAAATGCCAATTATATGTTCATATAATAATATACAACATTTTGAAAACTGAAACAAGAAATTTTCCATTTTTGCCATTTATATAGTTTTCTGATCCAACTGAAAATATTTTAAAATCCAATTTTCCTACATTATTAACAGAGTTCCAATGCTACAAAGAAATAACATTTAATTGTATTAAAGTTTATCTTTGTGATACTATTTTTGGCTTAATTTTTTACTTTTATTTATATTGGTATATATAAAATATATCCTAAGGTTTAGAGAAATTATATAAAATTTCACATACTTTGTCTTCCCATATACATTTAAATGGGCAATCTATTTTACCAAAATTCAAATAAAATTCCTTCATATTATTGTCAATCAGTGTAGAGTTAGTAACTTAAAATTTGATCATCATAATGTTTGAGTGAATACTGTGGGAAGCCATCCAAATCGTCCTTGAAAAAACTTATGGTTCAGTTCCTTTAGGTCATTATTTCAAGTCTCTTCAAATTCTTTCCACTCTAACTCATAGACTGAATATGTAAGTGAATCATTAGTGATACCAAACTTCATTAATGAATTTAGAGAAAGAAATTTAAGATGTTTTGAACACATATGTTGGTTGCATTTTAATAACACTATAAGTTAGTTGCACCTTGCTATTGAATTCAGAATTGTTGCACTACTGTCTCCTGATAGCACTGTATTTATTATTCCTTCTAAAAAAGAACAATGTCACGGGACTCACATTGCCTGGTTTTTAGAATTACTAGTAATCTGTAGTATTCAAGGCAGGTATCGGTGAAAGGATAGCCATAGATGAATGGAATACAATGAAGAGACCAGAAATAAACTAACACCAGTATAGTCAATAGCTTTTCGACCAATATGCAAAGTCATTTCAATGGAGAAATAATTGCCGTTTCAAAAAATGGTGGAACAATTACATATACATACATATACATATGTGTGTATGTGTGTAAACAACAACAAAGTTCCAGAAAATAAACCTAAAATTCATTTTGCTGAGAGTAAGATGCTAGATGCAAATATCCACATGTGATAGGAACTTATGACACTTGTGAAAAGGCAAAGTTATGGCTGGGAAACAAATCAGTGGTTACCAGGGACTGGGAAACTGGGAAGCAGTTGACTAAAAGAAAACACATATGCTAATCTTCAGTGTTCAAACTATTCTCTATGGTTCTGAAGTGGTAGACCCATGACTATACATTTTGCAAAAGAAAAAGAAAAACATCAAACATGAGTTCAGGGATCTCAGGATGGAATGCAGACTGTAAAAAATATATATATGTGTGTATATATATATATATATATATTCCAGTTGTACTATAAATATAGAGTATAAACTCATTGAAGGGGGTAGGTAAAAGTAATAATTAACTTCAGTAACTGAAAAATGGTGTTTTCACTGAAAGCCAAATTGTTTCTTACGGAGATATGGGTTAACAGTTCTGAAGCTCCTTCTATATATACTGTGGATGTATAAACAAGTAAATGAATGGTAGATGGTGAATGGTTGGAGACAAGTTTCTCACTGTTGGATGGGAAATTACACATAAGCAAGAATACTGGAATGAACAATGTTCTCCTGAATTAGAATTGGAGACATCGTTATGGACTTTTTTTTAGCTTAACATATAATAAAATAATTATAGATATTTGTCTATGTATGTGTTAGAATATGTACTTATATTTTCTAACTTTGCCCATAGAGAGGGCCTAGAAGTAGTGACACCCCAGTAGCCATAAGCCTACCTGTTTATTGGTCTCTAGTACCATTTTCTAATAAAAGGAACAAAGATTTCCTAGAGGATTGAATGTTTTATGAATGAGACTGATAAGCTAAAAGATGAATTTGGAGTTCACAAGAATTAAGAATTATTATTTAAACTTATCTGAGGTTTTGAGTTTATGCCTTAAAAACATTTTCACAACAGTTAATTGAACATTTGAAGAGAATTATTTTTCCTCTAGATACTGTACAGTTGATAACTCTAAATTGATTCATGGTTTGGTTCTTAGTTTTTATTCTGATAATGAAGAATTTTAGCATCAGGACCATAATGTTGTACACAAGAGCATTAACTATACAGATAACCATTCATTTAGCTATTTTTTTCTTTACTTTTAGATATCACTCTAGATTGTGTCTTAGGAAATCCTGTAAATTTAGCAAAAATGTCTTTATTTGCTTTTATAACACCTGCACTTCAGTTATACAACTGATCACTCTGTACTGTCATTGATATATCTCCTTCAAAGACTGCAAATAGAAAGGGTTTAGTGACTGGCTCAGTTCTGGGCACATAGTTTTATATCCAGAATAACGTAACACTATTCTGATTACCTTTGGATATAAACTAATTAATTTCTTATGTGAGTTAAACAAAATAAAAACTGTATTAATGAAAACCATTTCAATGGCACAAAATTGCTACCTTTAGTTATCCTTTAGAACATTTCTATAAATGTGGTCACATATGAGATTCATTATAAGGGCTCCTCTGTAAACAAAAGCCATAAAATCCTATGGATGGAGGAGCCTGGTAGGCTGCAGTCCCTGGGGTCGCTCAGAGTCAGACATGACTGAGCGACTTCCCTTTCACTTTTCACTTTCATGCATTGGAGAAGGAAATGGCAACCCACTCCAGTGTTCTTGCCTGGAGAATCCCAGGGATGGGGGAGCCTGGTGGGCTGCCATCTATGAGGTCTCACAGNATATCCCTGTCTCTTATACACATCTGACATGACTGAGCGACTTCCCTTTCACTTTTCACTTTCATGCATTGGAGAAGGAAATGGCAACCCACTCCAGTGTTCTTGCCTGGAGAATCCCAGGGATGGGGGAGCCTGGTGGGCTGCCATCTATGAGGTCTCACAGAGTTGGACACAATTGAAGTGACTTAGCAGCAACAGCAGCAACAGTAAGTTTTCTTTCTGTTCTATTAGGTCATGAAATTACTTCTGTATCAAGCTGCCTTAGTCCTTTCATAAATTAGTAATCCTTATAAGAAAATAAAGTGACAGACTTTTTTCTTGGGCTCCAAAAATCACTGCAGATGGTGACTGTAGCCAAGAAATTACAAAAATGCTTGCTCCTTGGAAGAAAAGTTATGACCAACCTAGATAGCATAGTCAAAAGCAGAGACATTACTTTGCCAACAAAGATCTGTCTCGTCAAAGCTATGGTTTTTCCAGTAGTCATGTATGGATGTGAGAGTTGGACTATAAAGAAAGCTGAAGGTCAAAGAATTGATACTTTTGAACTGTTTTACTGGAGAAGACTCTTGAGAGTCCTCTGGACTGCAAGGAGATCCAACCAGTCAATCCTAAAGGAAATCAGTCCTGAATATTCATTGGAAGGACTGACACTGAAGCAGACACTGCAATACTTAGGCCACCTGATGCAAAGAATTGACTTCTTAGAAAAGCCCCTAATTCTGGGAAAAAATGAAGGCAGGAGGAGAAGGAGATGACAGAGTATGATGGCATCACCAACTCAATGGACATGCGTTTGAGTAAACTCCAGGAGTTGATGATGGGGAGGGAAGCCTGATGTGCTGCAGTCCATGGGATCGCAAAGAGTTGGGCATGACTGAGTGACTGAACTGAACTAAGGTAGTAATCCAGAATTATTTTTTTCCCTTGCAAAAAAAAAAAAATTCCAGATATACTGGGAAAATACAATGTATACCTCCAACGGAATACTTGTGGCTTCATTACTGAGAGTATTTAAATAAGCAGAAGGAAAATTGTAATGGTGTAAATCCATCTAAATAGTGAAAATGTCAAAACTGATGAAGACGGAACTGATAACATTTTAGACATAGATGCTTTTAAGTTTGACTCATAAACGATGTTTCAGATGTAGTGAGAAAAAATAGCATACTTGGAGTTTCAGAAAGACAATGGAACTTTAGATGTAATCACAATAATAATTTCTATCAACAAATCCATAGCAATAATAGCCATTTAAGATCTATTATGAATGCACTATGTATGCCAGAAAGTGTGCAATGAATATCCCCTACAGTTTCCTTTAATAGATGTACCTTTCTGAATTATGGATAATTGCACATATTTTACAGTTGATATTGCCAAGAGAGAGAACTCTTGGAATGAAAACCTGAGGTTCAGGATAGAACTTTTGGAATTTCAACACTACAATACAGAAAGAAAACCTTATGTTAGGAAATGATAATAAGAAAAGAAAATATAAAATGCTATAGAAAGTTCTGTTTCTCAGAAATTACAATGTTAGATTCATGAAGTTTTGCCTAAGTGTCAGATGTACCAAGAAGTAAAAGAGGCTATGAGGAGGTGCTAATTAAGGGCCATGAATCAAACAGAAGAATAACAGCAGCTTGTGGCAAACTCAGATGGCTAAAGGTGATATTAACCAGGATGAGATGCTCTGTGAACAACTTATCCAACAGGAATAAGGAAGCAGAAGTAACAAGGAAAAGTATTTTAGACTGTGACAGGAATCCGTGAGTGTGATTTTTAGGATTCATGGGGAAAAAACAAAGTTTAATTTTGTGAAAGGAGGCATCTGCTTGTATTTGGATCTGAACCATAGTGGATTGCCAATAATTTTTTGTAAAATAATACCCATATGAAAATTGATTTGGCAAGATCTCTGGGAAAAAACAAAAATATAAAATTAAGAAAAGAATGAGGAGGCTAACCTTGGAAAAATGTACAATAGAAGCACTTTTTTCTCTACTCAGGTTAAAAATCTGCTAAGAGGTAGTGAAAATAGTCATTTGGAGAGGAAAAGGAGTTGTGGAAGTTGAGGAAACACATTATTGATAGAGTTTACGTCTTGGGAAAGCAGAAAGCTAAGATATCCAAAGGAAGTGAGAGCCATGACAATGGCAAAAGAACTTGAGAAGAATGGAAAACTGGCCACGGGTGCACTAGCACATTGGAAAACTAAGAAGACAAGCAATAAGAGATGAAATATTTATGAAAATAAGGAATATCCTAAGCAAATTAAACAGGAATTTGCAAGCACACTAAATTCTAGATGGGGGAACTAAGATGCAGGGAGTGAGGCTTGTGTGCAACACTCTGTCTAGTACAGGGTGTATTTTCCTAAAATATCATCAGTGCTAACTCAATTGCAATCAACTAAGGGGCTTGATAAAAATGCAAATTTGGGGGTCATAAAGCAGTTCTTCTAAGTCAGAGACTCTGCAGGCGGGCCCTGTAATCTGTAATTTAACACCTCCTAAGGTAAAATTTATGCATATAAAAGTAATGCTTTAAACAAGGAAAGAAGCCATGGAGAGAGAGAAAGCAAAAGAATCAGAGATTGTAAAGGCACAGGTGGCTGCACTTAGTTAGGAGGCCACTACAACAGGGAGGGCAGAGTACATTCTACCTTCCTTACTCGTGATGGTTGAGAAACACAGTTTTGATATCTGAAAACATGAAACATAATTACTTTCGGCTTAGGAATAGAAGTCCAATTTTGTTATATCTAGGACAATCCACAATTATCAACACTGTCTATGTAAGAGAGCATTTTTAGAAAACTCTCCCTCCACAGAAATCTGAAATTTCTTGCCAGTCTATATGAATATTTTCTTTCTTATGGAAATAAATGATTAATGGGTTTTGACAGAGGAGACTGGTGAGTTACAGTTCATGGGGTCGCAGAGTCAGACACGACTTAGTGACTAAACAGCAGCAGCAATTAATATTTCTAAACAAGGCATCGCAGGTGTCTTGGCCTTTTTGGCACTTGGCATTTTTCTCTTGGCTTAAGCTATTCCTATATCTTCACTTTGCACTGAGGAAGTTTGAATGTACATATTTCAATATTCCCTCCTTTTCTTCTTTTGCTTAGAGTCCTATAGCTTTAGTCTATTAAATGTACACTTTCTAGTTTTATTTATTTATTTTTTTTCCTTTTTGGCAGCATGCATGGCTTGCAGGATCTAGGTTCCTCAACCAAGGATCGAACCTGGGCTCTGGCAGTGAAAGCATGGAGTCCCAATCGCTGGACAACCAGAGAATTCCCTTTAACATATAATACTTATGAAAAGGTTGGTATTTTTAACACTCTGAAACAATGAACATTGTTCATGCTAATATGATTAATACATGGCTGAAAAGAATTTATTATTAGGAAATCATTACCTTCTTCCTCAACCTCAGGAAAGTTTATATATAGGGATGATAACATTATCTATAAATCTTGGGCCTCTGTAGGAAACAGCTATTTAAGCCTCATTTATCCTCATCATTTGTCTGCAACCAATATTAACACAAAGTGAAGTGAATTGAAGTTGCTCAGTTGTGTCTGACTCTTTTTGACCCCATGGACTGTAGCCTACCAGGCTTCTCAGTCCATGGTTTTTTCCAGGCAAGAGTACTGGAGTGGGTTGCCATTTCCTTCTCCAGGGGATCTTCCCAACCCGGGGATCGAAACCAGGTCTCCCACATTGGAGGCAGACGCTTTACCCACTGAGTCACCAGAGCTTATATTCCCATATTAACACAAAGGATGCTATCTATTTAAAATCAGAGGGCTAAAAGCAACACAGATGATTACTAATGATTTGAATATGAAAAAATGGCATGGAGAACCCTTTAACTGATCTCTGTCTCTTGATTTTCTAAAATTCTCCATTGTGGAAATTAAAAGAATTGAATTTTTAGCAGGCTGAATATAGAAACCACCTAGAATTTAGGTAGACTACAAATTGTTATCATGATAGTAATTCACTGTAGTTTAAATAACACATATTACATACAAAAATTTTAATTCTAATATATTGAAAGGTTGTTGCTGACCCACGAAAAGATGCCAGGATTCTTGGCCTCTGGAAGAGAAGAATTCAATCTGGGGCCAGAGACAAGGCTTGATTGCTCAGAGCTTTTGTGCAATAGAATTTTATTAAAGTATAAAAGGGATAGAGAAAGCTTCTGACATAGACATCAGAAGGGGGCAGAGAGAGTACCTTCTTGCTAGTGTTAGCAGTGGAGTTATATGCCTCGTAATTAGTTATTACAGTGAATTCAAAGAATGTCTCAAGTTTGTGAAAATTTTACCAGATCTACTCCAGCAACTTCCATTTTAGGATAACCAGATTATAATTAACAGTAGAAAGATCCTTCAGACCCACTCCCATAATATTCATTCTAAGATATCAGGATTAGTCAAAAGGTTTTCAGGAAGGAGAAACTGTTTGCGACCCCATGAATCACAGCACGCCAGGCCTGCCTGTCCATCACCAACTCCTGGAGTTCACTCAGATTCACATCCATCGAGTCAGTGATGCAATCCAGCCATCTCATCCTCTGTCGTCCCCTTCTCCTCCTGCCCCCGATACCTCCCAGCATCACAGTCTTTTCCAATGAGTCAACTCTGTATGAGGTGGCCAAGTACTAGAGTTTCAGCTTTAGCATCTTTCCTTCCAAAGAAATCCAGGGAGGATTTCCTTCAGAATGGACTGGTTGGATCTCCTTGCAGTCCAAGGGACTCTCAAGAGTCTTCTCAAACACCACCGTTCAAAAGCATCAATTCTTCGGCACTCAGCCTTCTTCACAGTCCAACTCGTACATCCATAGATGACCACAGAAAAAACCATAGCTTTGACTAGACGGACCTTACTCAGCAAAGTAATGTCTCTGCTTTTGAATATGCTATCTAGGTTGGTCATAACTTTTCTTCCAAGGAG